>JAOTAW010000001.1:3876188-3886480 GCA_025629945.1 Erythroxylum savannarum | reverse complement strand
AACAAGCTTCTCAACAGTGGTATATTAAGTTTAGCGATACCTTAACATTTTTTGGTTTTCAAAAAAATATTGTTGATTGTTGTATCTACCGAAAGATCAATAGGAGTAAGTTTACCTGTTTCTAATGATTTGAACATATTGTATAAGACTAAATATTTTCTCTCTAAAAATTTTGGAATGAAAGATATGAGAGAGGCATCCTACGTGATAAGAATTTCAATATTCTAAAATATATCACAAGAATTAGTAAGATTATCTCAGAAAGAGTATATATTGAAAGAATTCTTGAGAGATTTAATATGAACAAATGTTCAGCAAGGGTTGTTTTGATACAAAAGGAGGATAAATTTAGTCTAATGTAATATCCAAATAATGATTTAAAACTTAAAAAAATGGAATATATTCCATATGCTTCTGTTGTTGGCAGTTTGATGTATTTGCAAACATGTACATAACTTAATATTAGCTTTGTTGTTGAAATGCTAGATAGATATCAAAGTAATCTTGATATAGATCATTGGAAAGCTAGAAAGGAAGCCTTAAGGTATCTTTGAGGAATAAAAGACTATATGTTCAGAAGATTTAATTCATTATAAGTGACTGGATATTCAGATTCAAATTTTTTTGGATGCATTGACAATAAAAAAAATCAACATTTGGCAAATTAGTTCCACTAGCAAAAGGAGCAATTTCATGAAAAGTGCTAAACAATATGTAATTTCTTCATCCATTATGGAAGCAAATTTTATATTTTGTTTTGAGGCTAAAATTCACGTCGTATAGTTGTGGAACTTTATTTTAAAGCTTGGGATTATCGATACTATTACTAAGCCACTGAAAAATTATTGTGACAATTCTTGAGTAATTTTCTTCTGAAAAAATGACAAGTACTCTAGAGGTACTAAATATATAGAGTTGAAGTATTTTGTTGTAAAGGAGGAAGTTCAGAAATACAGAGTATGTATTAAGCATATTAAGGAGGATCTTATAACTACATATCTCTTAACTAAAGGCCTACAACTAAAGATATTTAAGGAATATGTTCAAAGAATGGGCCTTGGTTATATTGATAATTGTTTTCAATAACGTTTTAAGACTCTTGAGCTTAATAACAATTTCTAACTGACAATTTTCTTATTTATTATGATTGTGCATATGTAAATGTTATTAAATAAGAAATAAATTTGTCCATAAGATATTAATGTGGACCTTTTTAATATTTATATATTGCTTAACTAACTTAATAAATTACTAGGTGCTGTCACATATGAAGGATGCTAAAGTGTACAACCATTATAACCTACATTACTTAGTTTATAATATTGAGGTAAATTATAAAAATATTAAGAGAATTGTTTATGCATGCTTAATATTTACAATATTAAAAATAAAGTTTAAAATATTGAACCAAGTGATACAATATTAGAATGTGACGCAATTAGCAGTGGCCATAATTTTTATGTAACAATATAATCAATCTTAACCGATTATTTTCATCACTTAATAGACGTACCAGATTAGAAGTTAAAGTTATATAAATTAGTCTTCTCTTTACTAATTACGATTCCAAAAAGCTTTTCATCAAAAAATTTTGTAACAAGAAAAGAGTTAAAGAGAATCAATTTTGACAAATGTATTAAAGTTATTCTGTTTATGGTAATGATGTCTTCCGCATCGGTATGCAATATTATACCATAATTATATGTAATAATTATTTACTTAATATTTTTACAAATGCTAATTTTGATTTTATATTATAAACATCATGTTTTTACACACTTGGGAAGGCTTCTATTTTCGGATCTGTCGTCAGTGTATGAATGTGGCTTCTCTTCCATCTACTTCCAAATGATTTCTAGCCCGACTTTGAGGATCTGCGGATATATTCCATATTTGACTGGACTAAAGAGTATTGGGATATTCTTTTTCTTCCTGTGTAAAAATCTTGTCAATGAAGTCCTTATCTAACTCATCTTATTATCAGACCATACTATTGAAACTTTGACATGTCTACCTTTGATTGCTAGTATGAAATCATGTATTTTATACGTCTACGGTGCTACTATGAAATCGTGCATCAAATTCAGTACTATAAAAACTTGTGCCTGCCAAGAGTTCTATCGATGACCTATGTGACTCACTGATGTTGAATTTCACATTTACATCCTCTTATATGATCACAAGAGTCTCTTTTTGCTTATTTCTTTCATTTGGGTCAGTTTTGTGCATATGGAACTCTACGGTTGGCAGAACCAAGATGACAAATCCGAAGTTCCCATCAAGCTCATGCCTTGAAACTTTACCTGCTTTTGCGTTCTACTCTTCATATTCCACTCAATCTTCTCTATTTTCTATAGTTTCTACATCCATATGGGCTCTCTTCAGTTTTTCCTTTTACCTTTCTGTTTTCTTTAAGACAATGTTGCTTCACTCCCGTATGGTATATTTCAAGGTTCTGCACTGGGCTTTCAAACCTAGGAATGTTCCCTTAGAATGCCACCACACACATACACAAAATATCTGACAGGCTATTTCAATAAGAAATGTATCAGATGCCAAATTGATGCTAACAATGACTAGGAAGTAAAAGTTCATACAGGATAACCTACACAACCTTTTGTATTACATTATACCATCGTTGCAAGTTTTTGAACCTCACACAATGCCAAAAAGTGCGAGGATAAAATACAGCTATTTTTTACCTCCCAGCAATCACTATGCAACACATGCTGAACACTCTTTCATCAAAAGATGCAACACATGCTGAACACACTTTCATCACAAGAGAAGTGATCTCAACTCTGAAGACATGAAAGCCATTTTAATGACATTATTATCACCAAACAACAGTTTGTGCATTGCTTACGTTAATCGCTATCTCCACTAGTCCATTCTTTCCAGTCCTTATCCACATGATCCTGTGCCCATTTGACTGCTGCACGGGCAGCCTGTGGCCCTCCAGGTAACCCTCGCTCGTTTAGAGTATCTGCCATGTCCATGAAGGGTATGACCAAAAGTGTTCCAGGTCCACCATACTCAGAATGTAAGAACGAACTGAATATCTGTAGCAAATCATCAGAAAACAAAAGGACATGATAAGCACACTTCCAGAAACAGAAGATGTTTAGAAATCAGTTTGAGCTATCTAGAGAGGCATTCACAATCGATGCTCATGGTATAGGGGCTTTGTCCATAGAGATGGGATCATGGGAACAAAGCCTTACAAAGAACTCTCAATAAGCCCACAAAATAGTTATATAAGACACACCCATGGCTTGAGTTCACTCTTTGGTCCTGATAACAGTCCTGCCTGTATTTTTCTCTCATTGTTTTTGAGCAACAGAGCAATCCCAGTGAAAAACTCCAATACCTCTATTCTTTTCCTGACACTAGACGTTACTCATGAATTTCCTTCAAATTGTTTACTTTAATTTCAGAAATCAAACTACATAAACTATTAAACTCTGACCATCAACAATAGCTACAGGAATGCAATTAAAATAATGTAAATTACAGGATAAACAGTGAATTAACATCATCACTTCAAAGACCCATTTGGTCACCATTATCAGTTCAGGCAGTTGACAAATAACAAAATAAACAAGTTCAAACCATTCCTGAATTTAAAAGGAAATGGAATTCCGAAATAATATGAAAACTTGTGACAACTTGCAACAATGCCAGTGGTGCCTACATTAGAGGCATGGGATCTTAATGGTCTGAATGAAGTCTGTGCACATGGTTAATGATGAATAAACCTATGAGGTGCCAATGAGATGACAGCACCTGAATGAAAACAATGAACTCACTTAGTATAACTGTATAAGATAGTAATACTAGTCTCATGCCATCCATTTAGCCCCAGTATAAGCAGAAACTGTACAGCAAATAATATGGAGAAATTGCCATTTATAGGCAGACCTGTTGGATAACAAGCTTAGTGCTCATATCTCTAAGTGCGCCTGTTTCTGCTATTTCTTACATATTTCTTTAAGCAAATTCAAATCAAGAAGCTGAACCTAAATGGACAAATGGTACTGAAATTGATGTAGCACACGAAACAAGTAACCAACAAACCAAACGCAAATACCTCGGTACAGATTCCCACTACTTCTTCAAGTGAATTTCCATAAAGATCCTTCTTTGTGAGCTTCTTAAGAAGATGGGTCCTGAATTTTTCAGTTTCCTGACTCAGAAAACCATAGAAGCTCACTCAAATATCCAGCTTGAAAGTCCAAAAAAAAAAACACAGATAGTATCAGCAGAGACAAACACTAAAACAAGGATACGACGTACGGCTTCAGCGAATTCAGGAATTGGGTCAGGAAATTTGTACTCAGCTGCAGTGCAAAAGGGTCTCCTTCGAGCTTTCTTGGTCGTTAACGAAGGATAACAGGTAGTGGGCAGGTGAGTTCTTGAGAATCTCCAATCCACAACAGAAGAAGTGAAGGAAAGGGAAGAAATATGGAGACGAGTAGTTGAACAGTAGAAGGAAACATATGGGTCGATTTTTGCAGAAACAAGAGCCTTACTCCATGAAACTGAAGCCATTTCAGAGAGTATTCCTTATCCTTTTCTGTTAGCTCCTCAGGGCTTTAGGCTTACGTATTCATATGCGGCTTCACAGAAACACCCTTACTGTGAATGTGAATCCAAAGAAGTGACGTTGAACAAAACCTAAGGTCCAATTACGAAGGACATAAACACTCCGGCTTATAATTATGCTGACAATACTTCAAGTATCTTCAGCCATAATACACTTACGCATCAAATTAAAATTTAACTTCGTATTATGGGATCCTCCACAGAAGAGAACCCTCCAAAAATTGGCGTATGCCACTTTCTGCATCGCGCACACGGTATTCTTTAGTAAAAGGCGAAAGAATAGTTCGCTCTGTGCTCAACGCGTGGCTGCGTAAAACAAAAGATGATAGAAGATCATATTATATAACATGTGTAAAGTTTTCACACGAAGTGAACAAGCGATGTGGGATTGCGTAGGTTGCGCATTTTCTATGCTAAGCATCTCTAAGACTCCGACCTTTCTCAGTTGCCAGGCGCAGAACATAGAATTTCATTTACTCCCCAGCCCGGGCTTGATACGGAACAAGCGATAGGTGAACCATATGCCTCAAAAACCTGAGAAGTATTCTCACGGTTGACAAGGTATTAGCTACTTAAACAAGGATTAGCACTAACATTATCTATCAATCTAAGCAAAAACTAAATCATCCGCCTGGCTTTGTTACTTATTCAAGAAGAGAGTTTGTAACCGAGCTCCCTCCATTACTCCGTTTCGAGCAAAAGACCTTTGAAGAATACGGCATTGTTTCATTTGGTCTTTGTATATTCTTGCGTGTTAGGGAGAACCTTTTAGGTTATAAGACCAGAATTTCATTTTATAGAGATGCATCAACAAAATCACCACAGAATTTGTACCATAGATATCCACTCCTTTCCTTCAGTTGGAAACTTCATTGGCTCGTAAGGTTTTTATTGACAAGAAGATATTGCATAATCACAAAATTAGTCTGTTAACATAATCTGTAAGGTCGATATTAATTACAAGTTGAGAGTCAAAACATGCCATGTACACCTAGGTCGGTTAATGTTGATCGTAGTGTAAGTTGAACTTTGTTGGATTCTCATATTTATCCTCCTATATACACATGCTATCACTATTGGAAGCTAAACGGGTTTCAGAGATTCCTTTCATGAGGTTCCAGCCAAGGAAAATCTAGGAAATCAAACACCTCCTTATCAGTGTCAAACTTCAGACTTGCGCTACCTTTTGAACCCTGCAAAACAATTAATGAAATAAACAAGTTTACTGGCTAATAAACTTTGAGATGAATTCTTAAGTTCAACAAAGATCAAGGAGATCGGTTGGTTACCCGTTTGCCACCTGAAGATTGTGTCCTAGGAAAGAGCCCAGTATCATCAAGCCGGAATCCTTTGGATTCTGCCAGCAACCTCAATCTGCAAAAGGAATTTCTAAGTTTCAATCAAGATCATCAGAGGAGCAGTTTTGCAAGGGAAGACATAACAGAATGGAACTTCACAGAGTTTTGCTTCTCCTCATATATAACTTCAGAAACCATTGACTTGCCATTTCACAGTACTCATTCCACGTTAGAGCCATTGAGTTTTGGAAAATATGAAGAAAATAAACCAAAACATAGCATGGAGTAGAGTAATGTAGTTATTACAATCACAATCTGCCTTAAGTGTCTAGAAACTGGGTCTCAAGTTTACAAATTAAAAACGATCGCAACTGATAAATGTGAGCATACCTCCTGTTTAATACATCATTCCCTGTCCAAGCTATTAGACCATATGCATATATGTCTCTTGGATATACCTATAACGAATCAACCAGAAAGATATGTCTAGATACCTGTAACTCATAACTTAACAAAAAGAAACGTAGTCATTGTCAACAATGAATTACCTTGAAATCTATGCGGTGTCGCAATTCTCTTCCTGGATATGTGCACAGACCAAAATACGTGTCAACACCCGAATCAGTACCCTGAACGCATTTTGAATAGGGAAAAGGAAAACAAAAGAGAAATTAAAGTACAATCTAGGAGGCCCAGATACAGAACATATAAGTAGCAAAATAAATAAACAACTGAGAATCTCCAAATATTTGTAAAAAGGGCATATCAAACAAAGTTTACAACCAATTATCAAGAATGACTAACAAAATGCCATGAATTTGGCACACATTATTGCAAAAACAGAAGCACAACTGAAATGCAAAAACCACAGGAGAAGAGAATGAAAAATGGATTCTGAGAATAATGTACCTCCTCACTGTGGGTGCTGAAAATCAAGTCCTCTCTTAAGAACTTCATATCCTTTAAGCGTTTTACATATTTTAGTAAAAATCCTTTATGACTGCAAGTAGAGATAACATATCTGAGTGTAATACCAAAAATAGGCTTAACCTGAATATATTCAGGCAAGAAGTTACTTTCATGCTGTTAAAAATTGAAGATGCCTAAGCAACTCCCAACATGAACAAGCACGAATGAAAATGATAAAATTTTGAATAGAAAGAAAGAAGAGAAGAGGATATGTACCTTTTCCCATCAGGGTGAGTAATTACAATATCCATATCCCCACAAGAAGCTTTTCCTCGTCTATAAGATCCTCCGCATACAATAATCACCTTCAAAATGAATATTAGAGCAATCAGATTAAATCAAGCGTACCTAAATGAATGCCTATGCTTGAACTATGACTTTCAACATCAAAATGCTTAATCTGTCTGAGAAAAAGAACTGATATGTAAAGCAAAATCTCTACAAAAATTCATGTGTCTTAGAGGACTTTTGTTTCCCTCATGTTCTTGATAATAAGCTTTTGATGCACTCAAGAAATTGATTGAATTTTCCTAACATATTTGCACCCATATCCTACACAAACATTGCAAGTGACATGATTGCAAGGAACTCCTATCAGTGACCACCAATTTGGTAATGATGTGTTGAGACCCCTAGCTGAGACATTAAAAGGTGCATCATAATTTAGTTGTTCTTTTTATCCTTAACAGTGAAAAGGAATTGGATACATGCACCAAGGAGGTGGCCAGCCATGAACCTGAAACACAACTTACAATTAACATTAAGGTTACCTAAAGGACCTTTAAGATTCATATGTACACAATTCCAGTGAAGAAGTAAAATGCTCACCCCAGGCAAAATCTCTTCTCCAACTTTCTGTAAAAGTTGTTCCATTTCTTGAACCTGCCAAATAGGAACCACTTTTGTTGTTTTATACATTTATGGGTCAAGCAATACACAAAAGATCACATATAAATCCCAAAGTCTACAAACTAAAACAACAGTTTTACCTCATTACGTGGAATCCTTGTCTTTATATCATTGAAATATTTCAGTCCTAACTTCTGTGCATGTGTTAAAGAATCCTCATTCTTCAGATCATCCAGTGTACGATAACCTTTCTCATACAGTTTTAGGGCAGTAGCAGGACCAATGCCCCAAACTTCTCCAAATAGATTAAGCGTACATACCTGTGCACCAGTAAATAGATACAAAAATTTGATAAACTAACCATTCTATTGTTTTTCTGTCCAACTAATACTAAATTTAGATCTAAATCCTGTAAACAGTTTTAGTAACCAATAAAATAGATGTAACTGTGCATCGGCTAGAAGCGGAAAACGTCAATAACAACCTCCAATGGTAAAGGAAGAAGGGCCTAGGCAAATCAAATGCAAGTCAATCGTAAGAACCTTCTTCTGGTGTAGATTTAGTGAATGTTTTCAAAAACAAGTGAAATTTACATGCAAGGTATGGATCTTAACATTTAGTTAACTGAGCAGTTCGGAAGGTACCTGGAACATATATAAAGGGAAGGCAAAGGAGAATTCATAAAATATTTGACATCAAAAAGCAGTCACAGGGTAAATGTTTAAAGTACCTTTTCATCGGTTTCGAAGTGCTCTAACTTCGATAGTTTTCCAGTAGTCACTATCTCCTGGATCTGCAAGCAAACTCTAATAATATGTAATTGATGGCACTAAGGAAACTAGCAATAGAAGCTTCAAAAAGTAATTTTGATTCCTTGGATAAGACATCAAACATCAACTCACCAAAGCCAGCACTTTGATTTGGAAAACTTGCAATGTGCAATATTTTGAATGTAACGAACCAGAACAAGCATCCGAAATTAAGAATGGGAGAACAACCAGGGAACAAAAGTTACCCCACAACGCAATAGTGAACAAATAAAAGGGAACTTGGAATAAAGAAGAAAAAGAAGAATTACTTAATCATTATAGAGACAATAAAATGTGGAAATTTCATTTGAAGTTCCTCCTACTTACATGATCCTGCAATGACTTGCCAATCCCAGGCAGACCTTTAACCTGCTCTGAACTTTCAATCTTAAAGGGTAACTTTTCAATCACAGGAATAGCCTTGGAATAGCTAAATGACCTACGATCATCACCCAGCGCTGTATGAAAGTTCACGGTTAGCATCAGACCATCAAAAGAAGCAGTGAGAAATAAGGTTAGGAAGAATTTATATAGAAAGGAAAACAAAGTCTCACCCACCCCTATATATACCGATGAGTTTTCCAAATATGTCAGTGATGTTCTTGTTTAAATCAGGTGGATTGTATAACGAGGATAGCTGACAAAAATGCATAGACATGATTAAAAACCGTATAAGACTTTGCACAAACAATTAGAAATACGTTTGTAAATGCAAATTCTAAATCTCACATCATGATTTGGACTAATGGAAGACGGACTAGTACTAGTTGGGCTAAGAGAAATGGATGAGCTTGGAGAATGTCTTGGACTATCAGGTGACTCATAAACTTTATTCTCTGCACTCTCGCCACTTTCTGCTTTGGAACTTTTCACATTCTCCGGAGAAGACTTGATCTTTTTGTGAGGTGGCACTTCACCGTCATGCGAATTGCTGCTTCCATTAACGGATTTTCGAACAAAAGACTTGTCAGGACTGGTTCCTTCTTCCTTATCAACTTCTATATGGTACAGATCTTCAGACACTCTCTCGCCTGACCTCAAACTGTCCTCAAGCCATTGATAAAGAAGCACTTTCTGGAACAAGCAATTAACATCAGATAAAATAACCCAGCAGAACATAAACAACTAGATTTTAGGGGGTGTAAAAAAGAAAGAAACCAAGAATTTGAACAGAAAATTAACTCCTTTGACGCGTTCTCTGCCCAATTGTTGAAGAAGAACCGGCAAGCTAACGGCAAAAACGTGAGTGACCTTCTTGGACAAGCGGTCCTCAATAGTAGCACCCATTTGGACCAACTTCTGCTTCCAAATCTTCATGCCACCAACAGAACAAAGAAACCCCAAGTCAACGAAATATCAAAAGCGTACCGTTGAAAATAATAATACGTGGAAACAAATAAAGGGTGTAAGCAGAGACATGTAATCTGCGAGGCTGGACACCATTTTCGACCAAGAACACCACCATTCCGGAGAACATCCCATTTGGGTCAGGAGACGGAGCTCGTTTGATGCGTGTCTTCGGCGCCATTTTACTACCTTTCCCTTGTTTATTCAGCCCCAAGCACAAGCATAACCACTCCTCCCCATTAGCTTTGCGTTTGTATAATAGGACGCCTGTTCCAGAGTCGGATGGACCCATCTTAAACTTACCAGGTGTATGTACTATTTGCTTGAGTCACACGTGTACCATTCCGGAGAACATCCCATTTGGGTCAGGAGACGGAGCTCGTTTGATGCGTGTCTTCGGCGCCATTTTACTACC
>JAOTAW010000001.1:3824985-3843378 GCA_025629945.1 Erythroxylum savannarum | reverse complement strand
GGAATTTACGAAGATGGGGGCGAAATAAATCATTCATGGTGGCCTGGAATGTAGAAGGAGCATTGGTTAACCCAAAGGGCATAACCACAAATTCATAATGGCCAGAGTGAGTTCTGAAAGCTGTCTTGGGGATGTCCTCTGGGTTAACCCGAATTTGGTGGTAACTCAATCTCAAATCAATTTTGGAAAAAACTTTTGCACCATTCAATTCATCTAAGAGCTCATCAATATTAGGTATAGGGTATTTATTTGGAATGGTAATCTTATTAAGAGCCCGATAATCTACACACATACGCCATGTGCCTTCTTTCTTGTACACTAAGAGTACTGGACTTGCGAATGGACTGGAACTGGGTTTGATAAATCCTAAATCCCTTTTTCAATAATTCCACCACTCGAAATTCAATTTCTATTTTCTGGTTATAGGGGTAACGAGATGGTCAGATATTAGGAGGTTGGGAATTGGTAATTAAGGGTATAAAATGGGTGTGATTTCTGAAGGGTGGAAGTGTCTCGGGTTCTTAAAAAATGATGAAAAATTCTGAGAGGATTTTATCAATGGGTGAAGGAGAAAGGTGAATGGCAGTGGTGGTTACTAGAGATTGAAAGGTGGCAGGTATGGTTGTTTTTGAAGGGACTCCCTGAACCACAATCCTTTTGCAAATTGAGCTTGACGATCAACATCCCATTGATGTGGATGTACAATAGGTGAGGCGCGATTTGTAGCAGTAGAAGCAACAGATGTTGTACCAGAACCTTCCTTGGACTGCGTTTGTGTAGCAACAATGTTAGGCTTGGAAGAGTTTTGCCAAGTGGATCCTTTGTGGATTCTGTTTGAGCCTAATTTGGATTCAAATTCAAGGGCTAGGCTCATGGCTTTATAAACTATACGAGGCTTGTGGATCCTTACATCAGCTTTGAGATCTTCTCTGAGTCTGTTGATAAACACACCCAGTAAGTAATGTTCGGGCCAGTTGGTGACTCTAGCAGACCGTCGAGCGAATTCCTGTCGGTACTCCTAAATAGTGCCATTATGTTTAATGCTACAAAGGAATTCATCGGGGTTCTGAAATTATGTTAGGCCATAGTTTTCTTGAAAAGCTTAGATCAACTCTTCCCAGTGTATAATAGCACAATCATTATTGAGCCAAGAAAAGAAATCCAAAGCATCACCTTCCAAATACATGGATGCGAAATCTACTTTTAATTCGTCTGGCGTCTGATAGTATTTGAAATATTTTTCTGTTTTCAAAATCCATCCTCTAAGATCACTGCTGTCATACTTAGGAAATTCTATCTTTGTATGAGGACACTGGTTGGGATTACGACGCCACTAGGGTGACTCGACATCATCTTCCTCATGTTCATGCCAATCGGTTCGGCGTTGGAATCATGGCAGATTTGCAGGTTCTTTCCCTGGCCTGTGTTCGACGTGGGAGGATGATTGCTTGGTGACGGTACTCTGGTTGACTTAATCGCAGCTACCTTTGCTGCCAAGGAGTCTATGGTTTCCAAACGGGATGCTATGGCTGCGAGTTGGTTAGCTATCGAGTTCGGTGGAAGGTTAGGTGAGGAGGGACGAGTATTTTGGAGCTCAGGTTGTAGATTAGTGGAGGTGGAACGTGTATTCACCATTCGAATCGTTATTGCTATGATACTAGTGATGCAGTGTAGTAATATTTTGGATGGCAATGGAATAGAAAGTAAACGAATGAAGATATTATTGTTGAAGTAGTCCTGTTCAAGACAGACAAATCTCCGATACAAGTAGGAATTTCAAATCACTGTTTTCCCCCTTTAATGTAAATAACCTAGGTTTTATTTATATAATGAAAATTAAAATAGAAAGCCTGAGATTATGGAGAATGTGTCGCCATTTCTTCAAGTCACTTGTTCACAGGCTAGTCAGTTTCCACCAACCTATTCTTGTGCTAACTGTATCGCATAATCAGCAAGACCGAAAATAGATAAGAATTGGTCAGCAACTAACTCCTCTTCTCTATCACGTGCAAGTTGCTGTTTGCGTCTTCTGGCATAGACCCGTAAGGGTCGTGGGTTTGTGTCATGCTCTTGGCTGAAATTTGTCTCTTTCCTTAGCATTAGTGGATACATAGCATAAGCAACCGAAATTTCTAAGGTGATTCAAGCGAGGTTTGGATTTAAATAGTCTTTCGGCTGGGCTGACTCCGTTGAGAACTTGAGTTGGCATCTGTTAATTAAATAAACTGCAGTGAGAACACATCCCCCCCAATAAGAGATGGATAATCCTGATTGAAAAAGAAGAGCTCTAGAAACCTTTAATATGTGCCTGTGCTTACGCTCAACTACTCCATTTTGTTGTGGAGTATAGGGTGTACTTTTGTGATGAATAATCCCCAGGGAAGCTAAATATTCTTTTCCTTCTCTGCTATTACTCAATTTTGGAGCATTATCGGTTCTCAATATTTTTATGGTCTTGTGAAACTGAGTTTGAACAAGGGATACAAAGGACTTGATCATTGTGAAACCTCTACTTTTATGTGACAAAAGATGAACCCATGTATTTCTGCTATAATCGTCCACTATGGTAATGAAATAACGAAAACCATTATGAGTACGATTTCTGTAAGGACCCCAAATATCCACATGAATAATATCTAAGGGTTATGCAGTTTCGATTGAGCTATTGGGAAATAGTAATTTGTGATGTTTGGCTTATGAACAGATGAGACAAGGTAGAACATCACTAAATGTATGTGGTATAACAGACAAAAGCTTCAGTTTATTTACGGGTAAATGACCAGGTCTACCATGCCAAAGGTGTACATCAACAGATGAAGAACTAGTGCAACTGAGAATGAATTAAGAGGTATTACAATCAGAGTGTAAGACATTGTCAGCTAAAGAAGGAGAGTTCGTGGTTGATTCGTGATGCAGAATGTATAAACCACCAATCTTCTTACCAAGGGGAATTTCCCTCTTCAATGAAGGGGCCTGCAAAAGACAAGAGTTAGCGTGGAAAAGGATGGTACAATTTAATTGAGTGACAAGTTTACTTATGGAGATGAGATTGTATTTAAATGAAGGAACAAACAGCACATGAGAAAGAGTGATGTGATCAGTCTGACTTGTCCTATGGCTGGTACTGGAATATTAAAACCATTAGGCAAGGTTATGGAATAAGAATTTGGGAGTTGATTAAGAGAAGAAAACAAGGTCTTATCAGAACACATATGATCAGATGCACCAGAGTCAAGCGTCCATGAAGCATGTAAATGATTAGGTCCAGAAACAGAAGGCAAGAGCTTGCAGCACCAACAGGCATTATTGTTAATTTATCACTGTAGCTACCTGTGAAATTGGATGAACCAGCGAGATTCCCTTGAGAAATACCAATAGATTGATCATTAGTCTTGTGTTGGTTTAGGAGTGAGATGCTCCGATTATATTGTTCTTGAGTGATCTGAGCTGTAGCAACGTTGCCAGAATCTGTTTGGGCTTGAGAAGCACCTTAAGAAGCATGTTGAATATTGACTGAATTTGCTGAACTGAAGTGTCTGGGTTTGGTGAACTTAAAATCTGAAGGAAAACCATTGATTCGGTAGCATTGAGCTTTCACATGTCCTGGCTTTCACAGGATTGAACTTCTTATTATCCTTTCCATTATTTCCTTGTTTGGTACCAGAATTATAACCAGCAGAAACTACATTCATGGCTGAAGACTCTTGAATGAATTGAGCAGAAGAAGAGATCTCCCTTTGTTTTTCTTCATGAATAAGAATTGAGTAGACAGAAGCAATGTTAGAAATAGGTTGCATCATCAATATCTGACCTCTAATCGCAACATAGGAATCATTAAGCCTCATAAGAAGTTGAATGACTTTATGATATTTTTACCATGACACTTACAGCACCACACGTACAAATGGGAATTTCAAGAAGCGGTTTATATTCGTCCCATATACGTTTCATCTTAGTGAAATAAGTTGAGACACTATCAGCTCCTTGTGAGGTTGAATATAGATCGTTCTGGATTTGATAAATCACAGCTCCATTGGACTGTTCATATCGTTCAATTAATTCAAACCATACTTCATGAGCTGTTCTAAAATATAATACGCTCTCAACAATTTCCTTACTCAAAGAGTTTAATAGCCAGCTTATGACCATTGAATTACATCTATTCCAGTTACTAAGGAGAGGTGAATCTGAATCAGGCTTCACGACATCTCCATTTACAAATCCGAGTTTGTTCTTAGCAGAGAAAGTTAAAACCATAGCTCTTTTCCAGACACCAAAACCTGTTCCATCAAAAGCTTTTGACACATGTAAAGCTCCAGGATTGTCTGCAGAATTTAGATAGAAGGGATTTGAGACATCTAAGGCTGGATCGGCTGAAGATGTAACTGAGTTGATGGTTGTTTCCGTGATAAGAGTGAGCGTGAAAGAACACAGCAATTAGAAACTGATGACAGAGGAAACAGAGAAAAGGAGAGGAGATAATCAGGATCGAACGCAACGCTCTGATACCATGTTAAGTGTGAAGAGTGAAGCTGTGAAAAATATAGAGATTTTTCTCTTCTTATTTTTCTCTATACGTGAATAATGAATTCAGGGTAGTTTATATAACTATGACACAGCTAGCATTCAGGGAATATCCCAACAAAATTGTAACAAATTCTGACATAATAGATCTAGCAATGAACGAATATCCCTTGTAACAAACTCTGACAGAACATCTAGAAATATTGCTTTCTGCTGTACGTCCAGAACCGTTCTGCTGTATTGATGCGTTAATAATCCATAACAGTATCCTTCTTTCATCTTCTCGTATATGGTTGGATACATACATGATAGATAAAAATGTTTGCTTTTGAATGCTGCTATACATATGAGTTTCCTATTCCTGCTACTCAAAATTGTCATGTTTGCTATTAATCATGCAAAAAACGTCAAAAATCAACATTGTATCCATCGAATTACCAATATCTGATTATTGCAATCATCTGTCATTAAACCTGGTAGAGGGGATACACAAGATGTTGAAAGTATACATTCGAAATGTTAAATCAATTAATTTGATTGGCATTGATCAAAAAATTCAACAAATGGTGTCAAGTGGTTGATATTGCCTCTAGTCCAGTCTAGTCTCTAATAGGTTTCGGATATCAAGGAAAACGTATGTGCCAACCAAGGCAGAAAACTCCCTCCATTTCTTGTGAAAGAATCTCCTCACTCACTGGTGAAATACAGCAGATCCAATCTTCTGGTGAAATACAGCAGAATGGTTAATATCTGTTAGGAGTCCCAATATCAATTCATGATCTTAGCTTCTGTACCCAAAGAATGAACGCATCTCAGGAGAGGAATGAATAGCAGGACTCCATCCATCAGAAACTGTAAGTCCTTGTTGAGTTTGAGAGGTATGAATGTGCAAATAATGCGTGCATTGCTGCACCGATAGGGAATGCATCCTCATCTATCTTAAAATAAGGGCTGTGAGGTGGATGCGTGCATCCCAATCTTTCATTTCCAACGCCCAGAAAAAAGAAGGCTCCTGGTACTTTGTCCTGATAAACAGCAAAGTCCTCACTCCCCATGAAGATAGGAGGCACTTCTATGTTCTCTTCTCCTACTATGGAGACAGATGTTCGCCTTGCATGCTCATAAATTCTGGCATCATTTATCGTTGGGGGGAGTGTTGGTTGCTCCCTTCCTTCGAAATCAATCTCCGAAGTGCACCTATGTACAGCTGCCTGACCTCTGATAACCTGCCACAATATATCATAAAACAGGTAATCAGACACCAATCAACTCACACCGAATTGATTTAGAAGGCTTCTAAAGAATAAGAAACCTACCCTGACTATTTTTCACTCATATTGTAGCTATATAACAATTTGTTTGTGGAAGCAGGCACTCAAATTTCTGCATAAATGTTCAGTTATTTATTGTTAAAAGTGTATCCATCCGTTTGAAGGCTTGCCTAAACACCTCCCAACTTCAGATATGTTCTCTGTTTATCAGTACCCTGACCTTCCTAACCATGGTAATGAAATTTGTGATCTTTTAACATTAACAGATCCAGAAGTTACCTCTTCTATTCTCTCTCTGAGTGCTTTAAATCCCTTCTTGCTAAACGCTCGAAAAGTTCCTGCTATTGTGGCAGAGTCTGGTATCACATTAAAAGCTGTTCCCCCTTGGATCATACCTACGGAGATTACCTGCATTATACAAGTCAACTAATAACTTAGACAATTTTAAACTCCCAATTCAGGACAGAAGCATGTGAATGAAGATCTAATACCTGAGACTCTAAAGGATCAGTCTCCCTCGAGACTATACTCTGTAAACTAATTACTGATGTTGAAGCAGCCAAGATTGGATCGATGGAGTTTTGAGGAATCGCTGCGTGACCCCCTTTGCCAGTTATAGTTGCTTTGAAGCTTCCACATCCAGCAAGGAATTCCCCAGGCCTTGAAGCAACAACCCCAGTATTATAAACATGTACTAGGTGTATCCCAAAAATGGCCTCTACATTGTCAAGCACCCCTTCTTTGATCATATCTTTTGCACCAAGGCCTCTTTCTTCTGCTGGTTGAAATATAAGGATAACAGTCCCCTGCAATTCAAACGCTTTTTGCTTAATTTCTAGAACTATATATGAGTACGATATTACCCAACTTTCTAAACAGAAGACTGCAAGCTATCGCAGAAGCATGATTACGGGGATAGACTGCGATAAGTCTCAATATCAGTGGCAACAATCACAAAATCGCAAAACTGCAACTACAAGTTGCAATCAGAGAGTCATATTATAGCCCTTGTTATTAACTAACGCACATTTCCTGTAGAACTTACAAAAAAGTTCAATTACCTGCAATGTGTCCTTCAGTTCTTGTAGGATCTTCGCAGCACCTAGAAGCATGGCAACATGTGCATCATGGCCACAAGCATGCATTTTGCCATCTACTTTACTTTTATACTCTAATTCAGTCAATTCCTGTAGCAGCAGTGAAATCAAGATTAAGAAAT
Organism: Erythroxylum savannarum; assembly: GCA_025629945.1. Classification (NCBI taxonomy): domain Eukaryota; kingdom Viridiplantae; phylum Streptophyta; class Magnoliopsida; order Malpighiales; family Erythroxylaceae; genus Erythroxylum; species Erythroxylum savannarum. The sequence goes on along the minus strand of JAOTAW010000001.1, from coordinate 3,836,364 downwards.
TTTCTCTTCCAGGACAATTACTGGCTTTTGAAGAGCTTTACGTGAGACGTTTTCCACAGGATTTCAAGAACACCATTTGTTTGCCAATTCGGGTTATGCCTGGTTATTCGACTTCGACATTTCCCGGTCCCAAGAATCCCCAGAAAGAACTAAAACTCGTTTAAAGATACAATACAGCAAGTGACACAGATTTCGAGGAAAGAATAGTTTAATATTTCCAATCCAACACGAAGCCAGATTTTCAATTCTTTTAGTCTAGATTGTCCAATAGCATGACCATAATTAAGCATGACATCAGAATAAGCACAAGAATACCTTCCCAGTCCATAAACATAGCATTTCCATATATGCACCGATCCACCAAAAACAAAGCTACGAGAATACAGTACTAACCTGAATAGGCAAAGCGTCCATATCAGCTCTCAGAGCGACAAATGGTGGCGAACCAGACCCAATTGCTGCCACAACACCGGTCCTCGCCACCGGCCACCGATAAGCAACACCAAGACGATCCAACTCCTGCCTGATAATCTTACTCGTCTCAAACTCCTCAAAAGCAAGTTCTGGGTTCTCGTGAATTTTTCTCCTGGCCATCTTCATCCTATCCACCGTGTCCTGACGATGGGCTAACTCAATTATCCTATCCTTTATCGATGAAACTTGGCTTGCTCCGTGTGAGGAATTGAAACCATGTACATGATCCGAATCTAGGAAGCTCAAAGAGAAGCAGAAGGGTAAGGCTAGTAAAACCAGAAAAACTTGAAGTAAAAATGCCATTGTTTGGTCGAAAGTTGTCAGGATGTGGAGAGATAGGCTTGGAATGTTTACAAGGTTGGAGGACTTTATGCTGTCGCGTGATCAGTTTGGTCGCATCATCTTTTGATATTTCGCAATTTCAGCACATGTTTGATTTGAGAGAAGATCCTGTGACTATCGCCAAATCAATCTTGTGCATCACATGGGCTAATGTTACTGAACGTAGGAGTTGAAATGTAGAGCGTTCACTTTCCATTCTCTAGAGCACTTCATGATGAGTACGATTTCTATTTCCATTACTTCTGGCTATCTTTTCGTTGTACGGTTGAATTACATTGGATAACAAAATTTCCATTTTGTAACGCTTTGAATTGAATAATGCAATAATATGGGAATCTACATAATACTTTTCTAAAAAAATTATTTTATTACTTTCTGCGAGTCACAGATTAGACCAAATATGACCAATGATCTTTCCAATTTTTCGTATCATTTTTCGTGGACTAGCACGCCGCCGTTGATTTTAAATGAAAATTTTGGCTAACAGGCAGATGCTCATTTTATCAGTTTTTTAAAAATTGGATCAAATTCGTCGGTTGGACTGAAAAATCGGTGATTCGGAATATAAAACGGTCTGATTTAGCCTTTATGATTGACCCGTTCATTTTACAGTCAGACTGGTAAAAACTGCTGAACCGATAAAAGAAAGAACCGACCGGTCTATTTAAAATGTCTTGATTTTGATGATTTCAACTTAAATAAATATTATGATTAGTAATCTTTTTTTATGAAATATGACTAATAAATTTTATTATCTTATTTTGTGTTGTGTTGATGAACTTAAAAAGAAACTTGTATGTTTTGAAGGTTGAAGGTTTAAGTTACAATTAAATAAATAATTAAATAGTATGTTTAAAAATTATCTTATATATATAATATATAAAATAAAATTTATATATTTATTAATCGCTAATTCGATCACAATTAAATTCTAATTGAACCATTAATTCTTAAATCAATTCCTTCGACGGTTCACTTACCTATTCAATTTTTAAAACATTGCGTTTTATAATAAGGAGGAATTGCAATCAGATGACAATAGTCAACTTGTGGCGTGCTAGTAATAGTCGGCAATTATACTAGTCAGGTACAAAATGGTATAAAGAATCATGCACTTGTTTCAATGTTCAACAAAACGTGGACATGCAAGCCACCATTGAATTGTTATTTAATATATTAGTTAGAAGATAAAGGAAGTGATGAAAACATGTGTCAATGTCTTCTAAACATCCTCCTTAATTCCTTTTTAATCCCCCAAAGAAAAAAATACGCAATTAATATCACCTTAATTCCCTTTTCAATTCCCACGAAACGGTTTACAATAAGTAACACCTTAATTCCTTCTTTGTTCCCCACGAAACGGTATTCAATTAGTAAGACCTTCGTTCCTTTTTTTTTTTTTTTTGTAAAGGGAAAAAAACTAATTACACGGCAAGACGCAGGAGACAGACAAATCCTCAAAAAGGAGAACATGGCACTCAACGGGTGGATAATCGAAAAAAGTAGGTCCTAACACAAAATGTGTAGCATAGCTCGCAAACCAATCTGTACAATGATTACATTCACGGCAAATGCGGCAATAGACGACTGTCCAATTACGTGTAAATAACTCATAAATACCTTGAACAAGGGAATTAGGGACCAAGAAACGGTTTGTACTTAATAGCCTAGTTACACTTGGTCAAGGTGCGTTAATTCGGCAACAGATTATCTATACCACTTATCCTGCTGTAATTCTATTTCTATCCTAAAATAATGTCGTTTTGAGTTTGTTAACATAAAACGACATATTTTGAGAAAAAATATGGTTAGAACAGATTAAGTAATGTAAAACATCTGAACCCGTTAGTTCTAAGCTCTATAGTAGTATTATTGCAGTTCAAAAAGTTTGTTTGTAGTTTCAATTTCTTTAAAAACGCTTATCTTATTTGAAAATGAATTAAGCCATCTTTTTTCTCATTGTTATATTTGTAAAAGATTGTAATTAAATTAATTCTATCAAAATAAATTTTACTAGCCTTACAACTTGCAATAAATTACGATGTTATATTCATAATTTTGATGTCCTAAGTTTGCAAAATTACAATTATACTATTACAATCACAAATTATAAATGTTCAATTTTTTTTAATAAATTTATTAGTATAAGTTAATCATAAATAGGATATTTGGATAAAACCCTATTCTTATTTACTTATGAAAATATTGATTTATATTCTATAATCCATCGATTTGCTGTAAATTTTACAATGTAATTAGTTGAAGACATTATTTATTTTATGTATGTATATGTTTATTCTTTCTCTAGCTAGCTCTTCTTTATCTTTGCTCTAACTTTTTCTCTAATAAGTCAAGCCTTTAATTTCCTTTTCAATTAACTCCTTCACCTTTCCTTTTCCTCTTCAAGTTTTTGTTACCTTTTAAGGTAACAACTCTGGATGAGACATCTCTCACTTAGACTTCTCCTCAATCTTGTCATGGCCTCTAGTCGAGATGCATCTCCTCAAACTAGCATAGAAGTTACCCTAACCCCAATCTCTCATATTCTTTGTTGCTTATCTATATCTCTTAAGGCATTAACCATTCATCCTCACACAATGAACTCCTTTAAGCCTGTCAGCTCCATTCATTTTGATTCTACCACTCTTCACCCCACTTCAAGCTCACTTGTCATACCACTTCCCCCTTTGAGCTAAGTTGGTGCATAAAGAACCTAGTCCTATGTGGTAGGTGATTTTCCAGTTTATGACTTAATTAGATACATACCAGAGCATAATGATGGGAATAATATAGTTTCTCCACCAATAGATGTTCTCAAAGAAGGAATTTTCAAAGAAGGAATTGTAAGATTGAGTAATACCTTGGTAGGATATTTCTTTGATAAGAGACCAACATATCAAAAGATGAGGGCATGGACATATCAAAATTGAAACTCTATTGGTCTGACCTTTTCCCTTTCAAAATTTCAAATGAAAGAAATGCAATCAAAACCTTGGAGCTTGGATCATGGCATGTCAATGGAAAACCCATCATCCTTTAATAATGAAAGTCAGGGATGTCTTTGGACATATCTAATATCAAGGTGGTTCTAATCTGGGTGTTGGTATGTATGGATGGAAGCACTGCCACTTTAAATAAGATAGGATATGTAAGGGTTTGCATAGAGGTGGAGACATCTAAAGAGCTCCTATACACTATTAATGTAATGAGATTGAATGAATATGAAAATTTGCAAGAAAATGAAGTTCTTATCACTTACTAATGGAAGCCTTCAAACCCAAAGGGAAAATGATATAGGCGCCTCTTAGAAAGACCTTCACAAAACGGGACCAAGAAGAACTATTAGGGAACTTTCTAGGGATATAGTCCCAAGCCCCCCCCAACCAGGAAAGAATGGAACTGATCGATTCTCAAATCAGTAAGCAAATTGACACATAGCAGACTTCCACCTCATATAGAGAACAAAAGGATTCCCACCTTTGAAGAGCATCCTGAATGTGAAGGTGTTTCCTTTGAAGTAATCAACATTATTAAAGCTAATGAGTTGGTGAACAAACTCAACTCTCAAAAGTAAGCTCTTCTGAGTAGAGAGCACAAATAAAATGGAACTTTCTCCTTTACCTAAAAGAAATAATATAAAAAAGGAGAAAACCCTAAGTGTATCCTTATAAAAAAAAGTCAGTCCTGAAGAGCACAAAGGAAAATAAACCTCTAATTATTGGTTTTAACATAAGGAGATTAGGTAGGAAAACTAAATATAAGGGAGTTAGGAATCCTTGTAACTCCTTTAAATGACTGTGGTTACTTGGAATGGAAAAGGCATTAATAATGCTGACAAATAATAAGTTTTGTTCAACTATTTAAAATTAACAAAGCCTATAATTATTGGCCTTTTGGAGAGAAAACTATAGGAAGATAAATGTAGGAGACTCTAGTTTTATCCTATCAATTAAGAAGTCTCACTAATCATAGAGCACACCACAATGGCAAGATAGTAGTGGCATATAAACATGAAATGATATGGTTTCAAAATTCACTATAATTGATCAAATAATGCACTTTTATATGTATCAGCTTCAATTATGTTGACAACTTAGCTTTTCAAAAATCCTTTCTTAGGAGAAATTTGAAGCAATTAAGATCTAACATTTCAATCACCGGAATTCTCCTTAAAGACTTTAATTACACTCTCCTCGCATCTAAAACTCAAGGAGGTATGATCACAGGTTCCCTTGCAACAATTTCAGATCATGCTTAAACAACATTAAGGTTACTGACCTCAGTTATAACAAGTCATAAACAATTCAAATGTGTTAGGAATAAAACGTTGCACCTAACTTCTATAAGGAAAAAAAGTTTAGACATCAATAAGAAAAAGTTGTCTTTTTATAGATCTCAACTTGAACTTTACACATATCCTTTATATAAGTTAAAAATTAAGGATGAAAAGCTTGCTCTTAACCAATACATCATTGACCTAAAAGCTAAAAACTCTCTTCTTAAGTAGAAAGAAATAGTGAATTAGATGCGAGATGGTGATAGGGATATAACATTTTTATTAAGGTGATGCTTGCTAGAAGGAACTCTAAAAAAAATCACTAATCTATGCAATGAATAAGTGGTAAGGATATAGGAGAAGGAAGAACTTAAGGAAGAAGTTTAAAAATACTTTCAAGGCACATTAGGATCATCCAACTCTAGTACTTCTTCAGTTTCCCTTCTCAATATCTTTATAAATCAAACTCTCTTTATTGATCAAATAGAAAGCCTAATGAGGCCTATCTAAGAAAAGGAAGTGGAATATTATTTGGAAAGCCTCAACCCCAAGAAAGCATTAAGGCCAGATAGGCGAAATGATTGCTTTTTCAAATAATCTTGGACCTTGGTAAAATTGCTTGTCACAAGTGAAATAGTGGAATTCTTCAATTCGATAAAGCTACTTTGGGAGCTCAATAAGACAACCATTTTTTTGGTTCCTAAGGTCCCAAATCCTAGCTCCCTCATGGAATACAAGTCTATTATCTACTGTAATATCCTCTACAAAGTGATCTCTAAAATTCGTAAAAAAATGTAAGAATTTTTGACCTCAATAATTAGCAAATCATAAGGTGCTTATATAAGCGGAAGGTGTAAGAGATAACATCTTATTAGCATAGGAGTTGATAGTGGTAGATTGCATAATGTTTTAGTGTGTAGTTTAGTATGTGTTTAGTTGTTAAATTGAATAATTAGTGCATGATTAGGGTAGGATTGTGTTGTTTAGTTAGACATTTTTGTTGTGAGTGTTTATGGGTTAGAGTATGCCATTGAGCTTAAATTTTGTCTATATGAGGTGCCTTGATGTGTTTATTAGTATTTCAGATCAATTATGGAAGAACAAAGGAGAATCAAAGGAAGCTCGAAGCAAAACCCAGAGGGACAATCGTGGCCAATGTGCCACGATCGTGACAGAAGCAAGATGAAGGAGCCACGATCGTGGCATCATCTGCCACAATTGTGACATAAGGTAAATGTCAAGGCCACGATCATAGCCTACATGACAGATAGCACACATCAACTTACTGAACTTCATTTTTTGGGACATTTCAGACTTTTTGAGCCCAGGAAATCCCCAAAGTTACCCTAATTGGAAAATACTATAAAAGGAAAAGATAATATAAAAGGAAGTTTACATTCTGCCACTTTGGGAAAAAGTTTCAAGAGGAGAGAAGGAGAAGATAGAGAAGAGGAAGAAAATGAGAGGGCTTCCGACGCTGCTGCCTTCCCGAGTTATCCTGGTCCCATCCAAGTGACGTTCTGTTCGTCTTTGTCATTTTCTTCATTGAATGTGTAAGATGAATATGATTATGTTTATGGGTTGTGGATTGATGATGATGTTTTAACTTTTCATTAGGGATTTAAACTTGATTCAATGTTAATATAGTCGTTTTTGTGTTATTTCGATTGGGTGCTATGATTAATTGCTATAATTTCACGCTTCGGTAATAAATTGAGAAAGTGAATCAAATACGAAATGATTAGGTTGTTTAATGGGAGTTAAATAATCATGCAATTAAGCAAACCAATAATTGTATGGAGAGAGATCCAGTGTGAGACCTGGTAGCTTATTAGAAAGCTTAAGAACTGATTAGGTTGTGAGCTAATAGTTAATCGAGAGATTACAAATTAGGTAACTCAACTTCATTAAGGTTTATTAATTAGGATTTAGTGATTATAACTCGAGGGAGAGTAATCCACCTTACGATAGCCTAGAACCGACACCACAATAACACAAAAGTGATTAGGTTAGCATTGATGATAGGATAAATCCCTATCTTATAATTTGGTAAATTTTCTTGTGTGATTTCCCATTGTGAATTTGATGTTGCTCAATATTCAATTTCTTGCGTTAATTTCGCAAATTAATTTTCTGTCGTTCAGCTTCTAGTGTTTACTTTTCTGTTCAATTTTTATTTTCATTTTATTAAAATTTCTAGCCTTAGATAACTTAGGATTAGATTAATTCACAACTCCTTATGGGATCGACACCTTTGATACTATAAGTTATGATCCGTAAACTTGCGAATATTGGGGGTTTTACATTAGATAAAGCTTGCTCAATAGGAGCTTCTTAAAGGTTACCAAAAGAAATCTCCACAAAGAATAATATCATAAATATTGACTTTAATAAGGCATTTAATGCAATCAACTAGAACTTCATTATTCATTCTCTCCATGCTTTTAGCTTTCCATGCAAATTTGTAACTTGGATTCAACAATTCATTACCACTACCTCATTCAGATTCTAGTGAATGGTGAACAAACCATGCTATTTCAAGGAAATAAGGTTGTAAGGTAGAGAGATCCTATCTCTTTTTACCTATTCTCATTCTACATTGAGGATCTTATTACGCTCACTGATTCTAACTTTTCTAAAAGCCCATTATTCAAATTTCAAAACAAATGTAGCAAGCTTAAACCGTTCAATTTGACATTTATTGATGATATCTAATGTTTTACAAAGCTGATCCTTCCTCTATCAAGGTGCTAGTGAATTCTATTATCATTTCCGACAAATTATTAGGTTTAGTCATCAATCTAAACAAAATGTTTCTCATGATCTTTATAATTGTTGCCCCTCTTAGCTAACAACTTTAAGCCTATCAAGTATAAAGCTCAGGGATCCCCCCTTCACCTGCTTGGGGGTCTCCATCATAACTAAAAAGCCTTCATATGTAGATTGCCAACCTTTATATTATATGATGCAAAAAAGAATGAGAAATTAGACCAATAAAAGCCTATCCTACGCTGCTAGGCTTAGGGGTGGCAGTTAAGATTGGGCCTGACCTGACTTGAAATTAACAGGCACAACTCGATTTGGCTTGGCTTCGAGCCTGACTCGGCCTTTTTCTTTTGGAAAATTTAGGTTGTTTTAAAGCCTAAAAGTTTTAGGAAAATGATGTCATCATTATCTATTTTTAATGGGTTCATTAAAAAAAATTCCAAACTTTCGTCAAATTTTCAATTATAGCCTAACTTTAAAAATGAGTAATAAAATGCTCGAACTTTCAATTTTGTTCAATTCTAGCTAGACGTTAATGCCATCGTTATCTTTGCTAACGTAACAATGTCACATGTACAGGGACCCTCATGAATAAGACACTTCAGCAGTGGCTAAGATTCAAAACCTTGATTAGTTAAATGACGTCATTTAATTAGTTTAGAAGACATCATATTATGTTCAAATGATATAACCCCTTTTCTTCTTCAGTTTATAGAACCCACTGAATCCAAAACTTCATTTAGTCATCATTCTTTGTCTCACATCATTCGATTCACAGATTGTCATCAAAACAACACCATTGAAAGCCTCCATTAACGAGCTTGAAAACAATTCCCAGATTACAAAGAGAAGTAACCCTACTATTCCTTTGGTTTATGCATATAGACTATACTAAACCCACACACGTGGCTAACTATAACCTCCCACAATGAACAAGAATACTATATCTAGTAGAAATAAGAGAGTCTACCCTAAAAAACATCACAAAAGAAAGGAAGTAGTAATACTAGTAGAAGAAGATGATGATGATTTTGAGAACACAAGTCATCTAACAATTATTTTGTTGACCTTTTATGATCCACTGTCAATCCCCGTAATTTTTGCCATTGCAAATTGCTTTAATCTGACAAAAAAGACAATTTTTTTCCATAAACAATTCAGTCAATTTTCTAATAGATCTCTAACATCCTTGTACTCTTTGATTTCAGTCAAAGTGGAGCCCTACCTCCTAAATTCTCGGCCCATCCATCTACCAGTAACTGCCTATTGGGAGGCAAATTGAAGAATGAAAGACCTCCTGAACCAGCTTCAGGGAAAGAGTTATTTCCAACATTAGCACCTCCACCTCCTCCACTGTCGCCATTCTGCATCTGCAATTGGTCATCCTCGTCCAAAGGAAGTCACTCATATGCAATGTTGGTAAACGACGATGCAATCACTATCACAGGTCCTATTGTCGTCAACTCTCCGATAACGCTTCCACTAACCACCTGACCCTGTCCTCGACTAGAAAAATAGTTTGTCGCTCTCGGTGAGGTTGGAGATGGCAAGAAAGGTCCAGACAACGACAAGATCTCAAATCTATTAATCGTTTAACTAAGTAGGGTTTTGAATCTTAACCACTACTGATGTGTCTTATTAATGAGGGTCCCTATACATATGACACTGCACATCAAAAAAGATAACGGTGATACTAATCTCAGGCTAGAATTGAAAAAATTGAAAATTCGAGCATTTTATTACTACTTTTTAAAATTCAAGCTATAATTGAAAAATTGATGAAAGTTTGGAATTTTTTGTAATTAACTCATTTTTAATTAAAAAATAAAAAAAATTAGGTCAAACAGGGCTTCGAACTACCTAGGCCTGATTAGGCTCATGCTTAGGGATAGGATAAAATTTTTTGACTCGACCTGTTGTCAAACCCAGGTAGGCTCTAGTTGATACAATCAATCTTAAATCATCTTCTTCACAATTGGATATCCTATATGGTGCTCTAAAAAGATCATAAAAGATATGGAGAGAATTATGAAGAACTTTCTCTTGATAGGAGACAACTATAAAGCTACTAATGCTAAGGTCAAATGGACTAAGGTTAGATTGCCAAAAGATGAAGGAGGTCTAAGAGTGTGGCTAATGAAAACATCCAACAAACTATTACTATCCAAATGGGTCCAAAAGCTTTTCACTGACAAGGAAAATATCAATGGATCCACTCTTACTTCTTAGATGGAAAAAGGTTATGGGAAATTAGGCCTAAACTTAGAACCATTTAGATAATACAGTAGATCCTTGGGCTAGGTGTAAACTAACTTAGGAAATAAAGCATGAAATAGGCAATGGTTAGGCCATTTAGCTTTACTATGACAATTGGAGGAAAAAAGGTCCTCCTTACTTAATACCAGAGGTCTTATTTCTTAGGCATACGCTGCAATCTCAAGCTAAAGTCAATGACATCATTAGGCAGGATGAGTACCTAAGACTTAAAGGATTCTCCAAATTTTCTAGCTTAATATCCCAATTACAAATCTTGCCAGCATCTTAAGGACAAAGTCTTTTGGGCAAGGCATGTATTTGAAGTCTTCACTAACATATCTTGTTATAAGTTGTTCAATGAATGATAAAATAAAATCGACTAGAGCAAGCTAATTTGGTTTATACATAATCATCCTATAACTAATTTTATTACCTGTTAGCTATTATGAACAAACTAGGCACCTTGGACGGACTCAAAAACCCCAATATATCCAAACTAACTTTCTCTCTATATGGTGTTGAATATAAAACTAAGGATTTCATGTTCTTACAATGCACATACATTAAAGAGTTTTAAACGAACATTTTTCTCAAAGAACAATTGGGAAGGAGTATTAGCTTGGTTTCTTAACAAAATCATTTATATGAAGGAGATTATACACTATTTAAAGTTTCTTTCAATTATAAAATATAAGCCATTTTTTTAAAAAAATGATTGCCTAGAAGCTCAACATTCTACTGGAATACAATAGTGTGGATGAGGAAGTCTTTGATGGCTAACAAAGAACAATTTGGGATCACTTTTATTATGGCCAACAGATATGTTAGGCAAATAAATTATTGGTTCCCTAACTTAGGAACTTCATGCATATATGTTAGGCTGGTAGGAAATACATAAGGAAGCTCTACTTAGGCTATACATATAGGTTGCAATGTACTAGGGTTAACATATATGGTAGCTCAGTAGACTAGGCACTTCTAAACTAGACTATAGAAATGATAGTCTTTGTTCTTCTTGGCCTCTTTAGGCCATGAACTCTTGTAACTCCTTCTAAAGACCTTTATTAATGCAATTTTAATTAATTTTCAGAAAAATGTATACGATAAAGTCCATAGGATAAATACAATTTGCAAATAAAATTATTATGAGATCATAATTATGAAATTTATATTGCATTAATCATTATTCCTAAATTTTTCCTAATCATTGCTCAACTAAGACTAGACATTATTAGAGTAAAAAAAACTAGCATATATTGTATTTC
>JAOTAW010000001.1:3443410-3454820 GCA_025629945.1 Erythroxylum savannarum | reverse complement strand
ACGGGAGTTATTGTAACACATATAACCTTAGGCGGTATTACCACCCAAATTATTCATGAATTAATAATATAGGCGACAATATGAGTCCACAAGGTCCACCAAGTTTCCAGTTGGATTGATTTGGATCCTTATAGTCAAATTTGGATAAGATAATGGGCGCATTAAGCTCCAGGTTGGACAAGTTATTAGATAAGTGGGACAAGTGGAAAATTGAGGTGAGGATTGAAGCCAAAATTGATCAATTCATATTGAACCACTCCTCTCCTCTTCATAACTCAGAGGTTCACATGGAGTAACTTTCCAATGCATTGTTAACTAGGAATATGGGGAGTCCTCTAAGTGACATAGAAGCACAACTGAAATCCATCTTGTGTTGTTACATTTGTGGGGGAACCTACCCACCACAATTTTCAATATCAGGAACCAAACTACATGTGGGAGAATCCATATTGCTTACGAAACTATTCTTATAATACACTCTATTAACATACTAATAATTCAAAATGGAGTAACTCTTACATTGATGCATTGAACGATTACACTTCATCTGAATCTTTAATGAAAGATCTTGCCAATGGTGAAGCTAGACACCTAATCTTATAAGAGAGTTTTTATTCTGTAGAAGACATTGAGATAGATCCAGCATGTTATTAGAGCCTATTAATGCCTCAGAATGTTGAGGAGATCAAGGTTGAATTTAAAAATGCAGTTGTTGTTCAAGAAGAGGAAGAGGAACAAAGGATAGAGGACATATAGTTTGAAGAAGATAAGAAAGTCCTGTTTAAGAACCTAAAGAAGAAGAGTGGATGAGGGTGATTGTAGAAGAAGAAAAACAATTCACCTTCTTATAGGATAAAATATTGGATTCAACTAACGATTCAGGGGTTTTCATCATTCTCTATTTTATTGACAGTTGTTATGGAAAAGGAAATTACTAAACTTACTTGCCTTTCTTAAATTTATCAATTATGTCCTTCTTATTATCTTGCAACATGTAGCTTATTCGCAGGCTATTAGATTGGCATGTGGAGAAACGAGTGGAAGCAAGCCACTTATAATAGACCTCTATTAAGGGTAGAAGGTAGAGTACATCAAGCTAATGACATGAAAGAAGTGTTACTTGGAAAGCAACCCAAGAATTAAGATATTTTTTTTAGTTTATTTTGTTGGTACTTTGTTATTTGTATTTTTATGTTTTTTTAGGGAGTGAATTGTTGGAATTTAATGAAATAGAGTGTCTCCAAATTCCTTTGCCAACACTATCATAACCTCAACCTCAATAAATCTTCTTGCTCTAGTTTTTTCTTTCTTGCTATTTATGTTGTTTCGTATCTCACATTGAGGACAATATGTTGCTCAATTGTAGGGATTTATATGTAATTGCATATCAATTATGTGTGAATATGACATTTTTATTGTGTTATTTTTTATTAGGTTGGCATTGTGTGAACATGTTGTTGCATGATGTGTGCTTTGTATGAATGTGTCAATGGCACGAATTAAATGGAATTAGTTTAGCTTTGAAAATGGTCATTTAAATTGTAAAGGCATAATAACTTGTGAATTTTATGTTTTAAGTGTCTTTGGGATGAACATGTATATTAATTAGGATATGAAACCAATTCTTTACTTTATGACTTTTATTAGTATAAATTTGTAATTAAAGCCAATTGGATTAGTTAGCATTATTAGTATCCTTTCATGAGAAGGATTGACTAAGAAGAAATGAGGTATGCTAAGAAATTAAAAAATGTATTAAATAAAATTACTATTCTGTTGGCCCTTTTTATGAAAATTGGGTTAAGAATAGAGCTATTAGCCAATTAAGAGTGTGATATAGTTAAGTAATTAGGGGCATTCATGACAAAATGTTTGTCGTCACTTCAAAAGACTAGAATGACACTCCAACTAAGCTAAATAAAAAACATGACCTAGTTAAGTAACTGGGGAATATTCATGACAAGATGTTTGCTTTAATGTCAAAAGACTAGGTTACTGTTAAAGAAAATCTAAAAAAAGATACTTACAATAAATTAAACCTATCGACCTTTTAAAAATAACAAAAATTTTCATGAAAGGTTCCTTAGTGATAGTTTGCCTTTTTGATGGATCAATAATAATAAATTTACTTTTTAAGGTGTCATGGGTATATTAATAGGGTGTTAATATTTTGATTGATATGTGTATTCAAATCAATGCACTTAAACATAAAAGAAATAAGTTAGTGCATTGGCACTTATTAAGTGATTGAGGTTTGAGGTTAAGTTCATTCCATGAAATTTGATTCCATTGTACCATTATTGTATTGTTGCATGATTGTGTGTTTATGTATTTTTATGTTTTGTTTGTCTGTGTTTTTAATTTTGCATAAGGATAAGCAAAGGTTTAAGTATGAAAATGTTGATAGGCGTAGATTATATTATGTTTTTTAGGTTTTTTCTTATACGATTATCATATGTATAGGCATAGAATTATGTTATTGTTAGTGTTTGTATATGTCCTAAGTGTTTGAGTTGTTAAGAGCAAGAATTTGATCTTAATTTTATCTTTCAAGATGTGTTTGATGTGTTTATGAGTGTTTGGAATCAGGAAATTAAAGAATGGAGAAGATGTTGGATGTATGAAGGATGACACATTATTTATTTAGCTTGGTTGGAGTATCATTCTAGCTTTTTGACATGAAGACAAATATTTTGCCATAAATGCCCCTGGTTACTTAGCTACATCACACTCTCAACTGGCTACCAGCTCTATTCTTAACCCAATTTTCTTAAAAATGGCCAGTGGAATAGTAATTTTATTTAATAATTTTTTTTCTTTAATTTCTTAACCTATCTCGCTTCTTTTTAATCAATCATTCTCATAAAATGGTACCAATAATGCTAACCAATTTAATCGAATCTAATTATAAATATATACAGGCAAAAGTCATAAATTGAAAGAACAGGTTTCACAACCTAATTAACATATTCAACCCAAAGACACTTTAAATATAAAATTCACATGTTACTATGTCTTTACAATTTAAGTGACAATGTTCAAAACTAAACTAATGCCATTTAATTCATGCCATTTAGGAATGTCAATTTTAGCCCATCCCGAGTTTACCAGCCACAGGCTAAAATTGTTTGGTCTAACCAGGTCACAGGCCACAGGCCACCCAGCCCCACTCCTGACCTGGCCCGACCCATTGACATCCCTAATGCTATTGATACATTCAAACATTGTCTCTAAATATCTCTGGAACTCCTGCCAAGGCATCTCTAATGCGTCATAAGATCGCTTCATTGACTTCTACCAAATCAGTGCATTGCCCTAAAATAATGAAAAGATGTACTACAACCTTGTTTCCAAGGTATACTCCAAATGGTCTAAAACTAACTTTGTTTGCTCCCACCATGCCTCAACCTCTTTAGGATCAGTAGCACATCAAAACTCCACTGTACCCATTTTATAGATCTGGTCATAGTTGCGGTCCACCCCAGAATCACCTCAAGCTAAAGTCGCAGTAACAACCTGCTATATCATTTGACATAATTGCATCATTTATGGTGGCACTAACATCTCTCCTCTTACTCTATCCATTCTGGTATCCCCCTGCTTAGGCACATCCAAAGCACGAATCAAATTACTAGGCTGCCATACAAATCTAGGCCAGCATTATCATCTCCTTAAAGCATCCTAGATAGGAAAAAAAACATATCATTAGTTTTTTTTACTTAATTTGTTCCTGGAATCGTAACTCACTCTAATACCACCTAAACGTGACGCTCCAATCTTTCTTAAACCACAATTATCCAAAATGTTCCCCAATTGTATCATTATTTACAAAAATCCTCATAGTTCCAAAAATGATATTCGTCAGTCACAAAAATATTCTAAACAAACATAGCTATTTGAACTCACATTCAAAAGTACATACAATAAAACAAGTTTATAATTTAATTTGTTGGCCCTACCTAAACTCCACTTTATCAATCACGTGCACTGGGGTTATCAGCAATCTCTCTGTCTCCTGAAAAAATGGTGGCAAAGGGTGAGCTACTTACTTAGTAAGAGTAACTAACCATATCCTTAAAATAAAATAACTCAATATGTATATATAAAAATAAGTCAAATGATTAAAACATACATATAATACTAAAATACACAACAATACTCAGCCTATTCAAATAATTAACAAACATCCAAAGTTTTATCATTAGCAATGACTAATACTAATATTATTTTATTACTGCCATTTATGTTTTATCTCATTGTTAACTAAATTGTATAGGTCTTGTTTTATCTAGTAGGCTTACATCTAATGGTTAGCTGACTCATCTCTACTCATCATAATCACTCACTAGATGGAAATGTAATTAGATGTATAAATATTGGCATAAGGTAACTCAATTCCTCAATATAATTTAATATGCTGGTACCACTTTAGTACCTAGCCATTAACATAGGATATTTTCAAGACTTAAGATATCCCAGTACCACTCTAGTACTTAGCCATTGGTGCCAGACATCCTCGAGAATTAGGATTCCCTAGTACCTTCTCCACGAACAAGTACCTAGTCATCGTTTGCTCATATTTAAATAACTCATTAATCTATGACCATTGAATCTAGCCTATCCTAGGCAAGCCACGGATTCACGATTTATATAATTTATTCTCAACCTATTATAAGCTAGTACCTTAATAATCTTAATTATACTCATGCATAGCTGAAAGTTTTAATTGAAAAAATTTTCACCAAGTTATAAAGTGATACACTTCATAAAATGTAACAAAATATAAATGTTAAACATTTTGTGCTTTGTTAATTATTTGTGAAATAAATAAACACAATTCATATATTTTAGAAATCCATGTATGTAATTATTAATCATTAATTTAATTAATCTCTAATTCAAAATATGATTCACTATAAAATAATTTATGAATAACAAAATATTATTATAAAAGTATAGTCTAAGGTTATCCTTACTTTAATTTTAAACTTAACTAATTGATAAGTCCGATCTACTCCTTAATCCACCCTTCGGACATAAACATTACAAAGTTCTATTAGACTTATTTAAGAAAAAATTTTGACCCAATTACACTTAATAATTCAACATTTTTCTTTTCTACTTTATTCTTAATTATTAAAAATATCCTTAACCTAACTACCATAATTACTAAAATACCTTTAACTATTAAAAGTCCTGTTTTACCCTCATTTTATTATTATTACAAAATACCCTATTAGGAATTAAATTCCAATTTTACCCTTAAATTTTCACATTTCCTATTTTCGCTTAATAAAACTTAAAGTTTCCTAAATTGTCTTCTTCTTCACCCTCTCTTCTCCTTACTCCTCTTTTTTCCTCCTTTTTCAAACACCTTTTCTCCATTTTTATTTTTTCCATAACTTCAAATTATTTTCCCAAACAATTGTAATATACTTTCTAACTATAAACTAGTGTAGCATGATTAAAACTCACAAATAAAAGGCATAGAATTGTTGTCGAAAAAAATTTACCAATGTGAAGTTCTATTCCTTTCTGAGGGATTTTTGGGTTTATTAACTTCTACAATTTTCTCACAATTTGCTACAAAACAAACAAAATGAGAGAATACATGAGAAAAGTTTAATATGTAAGAGAAAGATGGTATATTTAAACATATATGTTGTCTTCTTATTTATACTCCTTTGTTTTAATTTATTTTATCGGCTGGGTTTGTTTGTTAAGGGTGGCCTCTTTATTCTTCCTTTTGTGAGCTTTACACATATAAAAGAAAAAGGAAAATGCAAAAAACTGATATTTAGAAACAAGAATAAAATATAAAATATCATATTGTTGATATTTCAAATTGTATAATCAATTGGATCAAGTATCTTTTATACATCAACCTTTCTTAATAAAATAAAAGTCCGATATGCTCCTTAATCCACTCATGAATTCAAAGGAGAGAGCTGAAATGTAAAAAACTGATCTAGTTTATGGTTTAGAGGTTATTTATCCTGCGCTGTCAATGGCTAAAGGGAAATTTTGAACTAAAAATCAGTCCTAATTCGTGCTTAATTTGGTTAAATAAGCCACTTTAGCCTAGTTTTTATATTATTGATAATTAGAGTTAGATAAATTGAAACTCCTTTTAATTTATCTTTAATTTTTCAATTAAATAATTTATAATTATAAATCAAGATTGACGCCTAATAATACATGATTAATATCTAGATATTTAGGAATGTCAAAGTAATTTTGACTAATCTTTCCGTGCATGATTTCTTTTGTACAATAAAATCCTTTCATCATATAATGTTCTGATTAGACGTAGAGCATAAAATTAATGTCTACTATATTTTAAGTTTAATTATATTAGTTCTCCGCTATTAGATATTAATTCAATTAATGACATTTAAAAACTATTTATAAATCATTACACAATCTTAGCGAAAGATTTCCCGAATCAATAGTAATCAAGAATAATATAACATTCTCTCTAATTTCTTTAGGGTGATGAATCATATCTTAATTAGTAAATTACCTCTATATAATTCATACCACATTTAATAAGCATTGACTGAGTAATCTATGAATAGAATATGTTATCAATAGTATCAAAATATTACCGTAATATATAACTTTGGAGACCTGTTTGGGGTACGCTTAACTTGGGTCTTGTCAGGTGAATGCTATCGCCGCTCCATGTCTAGGCATCTTGCTTGTTATTAAATAAAGATGGTTGTTATTCACATCTTCCGTTAATGTCAAGTTGTGGCTATAACCTAACTTGATTAGAACTTTAATCATTAAATAAATGTCGATTTCTTGTGGCCCAGATGCAGGCATCATTTGTTACATTAATACTTTGACAGGCATCGTTAGTTAGACTACTAAGCTGCCTGAACTGTGTTTGAGGTAATCTAATTTGATGAGGTTAGCTTTTTTTTAAAAAAAAATGAATTTGGTTTCTGTTTACTGTAAAGGAAATTATATAATAAGATTAGGGCTCTTTCATTCCAAGAAAATTACTTGCTATAAAAATATTAAATATTAAACATATATTATTATCGTTGTAATTTCAGTGATTTCCTTTTGATTCACCGAAACTTACTTATTGGGTAACGTAATATTATGGGTTGGAGTGAATATTAAATTATGTTTACTACTGATAGCAAATATTAAATTTATACGATTGGATGGTAAACAGTAAAAATTAACTTCTTTTGATCATTGTCTTTTTTCGACGAAATATGAAACCCAACAAAAATTTAGAAACAAGAATAACATATAAAATATCATAATGTTGATACGTAAAATTGTATAATCAACTGGATCAAACATCTTAATAAATTTTTGAACTCATGATTAGGTGGACTCGATTTTGATAATAACAATTTAACCTCTAATGAATAAAATATAGGCCGGTGTGGTAAAAATAAAAGTTTTCTCAAGAACCATATTAATTAGCTTAGGTTAACTCATTTCCAGGATAAATTTCACTGGATTAAATGATTTTTCCCTTCAAGTTACAAGTTGTAATTTCAACCTTTCGCTTTTTTTTTTATACAAAGGAAAGAAAAACAAAAACGAGTAGCTCGTAATGCAAACATATTTAAATAAAAGATAATTGAGTGAAACAATTGATGTGAGCACACAAAGTTCATTGCATTCTTAATTCATAATCCAACGTATACATGGAAAGTAATACAATTATTCATTATTTTACATACGAAGTGGGGATCAAGTAAAGGTCATTTTTTCTGTGGGTTGCGGCACCACAAGCTTCAGACATATCAAGATTTGCAGCGTTCAATCCATTAGGCAGCTTCCAGTCAAAATGATACAACAAATTGGCAAGTGTAAGTTCAACAATGGTAATAGCTTTGTTAATGCCAGGGCAAATCCTCCTTCCAGCGCCAAATGGAATATACTTATAGTCTGTCCCCTTGTAATCAATTGGATTATCAAGGAACCTTTCAGGACAAAATTTCTCAGCTTCAGTCCAATAATGAGGATCTCTTCCAATAGCCCAGGCGTTGACAAGGATTTTAGTTTGGGAAGGTATTTCATATCCATCTATCTCCACTCTTTCTCTACTTTCCCTTGGAAAAAGTAAAGGGAAAGGAGGGTGCAATCGTAGTGTTTCTTTGACTACTGATTTCAAGTATCTCAACTGGCCAAGACTTGCTTCATCGATTTTTTTATTGTTGACAAAGACTTGCCTGACCTCTGCATGTACCCTTTCCAAAGTTGCCGGATTTTTAAGCATTTCTGCCATTGCCCACTGTAGAACTACAGATGAGGTATCAGATCCGCCAGCAAAAATGTCCTGAACAACACGATTAAGTTGAAAACAAAATTATTAAAATTGTGAAAGGAAACCAAAAGAAAAATAAATTGTGTTATCCTTCAATATTAGTTACCAGCACAATAGCTTTAACGTTGTCTGCTGTAAAGGGAAGCTGAAGGATGCCCTGGTCTTGAATTTTGGAAAGCGCATCGATTATGCAGTCTCCCTGATCACGTCCGGAGGAACCATTTGTTCTACACTCAGAGATAACGTCTTCAAGTATGCAATCTACTTCTCGATGTAGCCTCCGGAGTTTAGTCATCTCCCCAGTTATTAGATGAAGAAGCTTGTAGGAAGGAAATATGTCCGAAATACAAAAACCATCTAGCATTTGGGATAAATTATCTACAAGTCGTACGAATGTTTGTGGCTCGATTGTGTTACCAAAAGCCGTCTTTGAAATGACACGAATGGTCAAAGAACTCAGCATCTTACTTAGGTTGATGGGTGACTCTGTTTTAGAAGAAATGTTTCTAATAAGATTTGATACCTCATCTTCCCTGATTGACCCGAATGATTCGACACGTTTTGCGCTGAGCAACTCCAACATGAAAATCTTTTTCATTTGTCTCCAATACTCTCCATAAGGTGCAAAAGCCAAATCTTTGAATCCATACGTTATAATATTTGATGAGAGCATAGCAGGCCTTCCTGCTAAAATAACATCGTGAGTTCTCAAGACTGCTTTCGCAAGTTCTGCCGAGGAAACGACAATGGTGGAAATTTCACCAAGTTGGAGATACATAAGAGGCCCATGTTTCTCCGCCAATTGTCTCATGGCATGATGGGGCAGAGAGCCAACAAGCTGGTGTATGTTCCCTATTATTGGTAGCCTCCTTGGCCCCGGAGGTAAGTTTTTTGGTTTCGTAGATGCTCTTAGGCCTATCAAGGAAAACGGTAGGAAGATGATAGCCAGTAAGGAGGAGAATAAGAATAACCAATCCATCGCAAAGATGAGTGGAGCAAAGATGTTATGCTTGCATATGTTTATATAGCGGAGTATTATTCATTGATTGGTTATACTTATGTCAAAGTCATAAAATAAAAGTTCCAAGTCTTCACTTTTGTATAGTTAGGATGTTAATTGAATATTTTGAAATATTATGGGTCATATTATATTTCAAAGTATTCTTTAATATTCTATTTGAATTTCTTTTCAACAGTGAACGGAGTGAAAAATAAAACCAAAGCATACATGCATCTTATACAACAACTGGAACATACAGATACATGCATAGAACAACATATATAACCGTATATATATGTAAAGCAAGTAGGAGCGGAAGCTTAAACCAAGAACAATATACCTCCAGTCATTGCCTTTCTAGAAAAACAGAGTAAAACAAAGGCTAGTGTTTTCGGTGGTTTCTCAACAAGACAGAGGCAGTAAAGGCTGTGATACCAAATGAAAAATAAAACCACAGCATACATGCATCTTATAAAACAACTGGGACGTACAAATACATGCATAGAACAACATATATAACCGTATATATATGTAAAGCAAGCAGCAGCGGAAGCTTAAACCAAGAACAATATACCTCCAGCCATTGCCTTTCCACCGTAGATCTGAATGTGTCTGTGAAGTGTTGAGTTTCTATCCTCTTCCTGAGGCAAGCTTGATGGTGTGCTCTCTTAATGCTCGGCGAGAATAGGACCCAAAACCACGTTATAAACCCACTACTCCACTACTCAGTCTCTGGCCATCACAGAGAAGAAGGGTCGGGTATTATGGGTGACTAAATTAGTGGGTAGGGTTAAAGTTTTGTAAATGGACCATACTAATAATTAGGAGATAAAATCTTACAGGGAGATGTTTCTAATTAGTATTCATTTTCTAGAAATAAAATATAAGTATAAATACCAAAAGGCAACTTGTCTGTCCCTTCCCTATCGATAATCGTTGCTTTGTCTCATTAGCTGAATTCAGTCACTTGTGTCATTTTTCTGAAGCTGAAACGATGACAATGAACTACCTCTTGCTCAACTGTTGTTTAAAATAATATCTGGACAAAACGAAGCAATGGAATATTCAAAAAATGAATCAGAAGTACACTTGAACTCTGCTACTCAAATATGTCTTGAACTCTGCTACTCAAATACACTTGAACTCTGGTACTCACTTGGTTTCAAAGAGCCGCCAACACCCATACTTCACACATGTTCCCAATCCTGCTTTCTACTGCTGTGTACCAAATTTGGTCTGAAAGGAATGCTAGAGCCTTTAAAGACGAAGCTAAAGATATTAGGAGTGTGTACCTCGGAGTAATCTCCCAAGTTATGGAACATCAAGCCCAAACACAAAAAGGAGGTAATTAAATGAGTGCCTATTTTACTAACCTTTCTTTGCAGTTTTGCCAGCACGGGGAATGCAATTGGATCATTGGATCATTCATGTGTGTCTCCTTTCGGTAGCAGACAGGAGGCAGATGTTCCAACATCTCTTCAGATCTCACTGCACCAAGAGGACAGAATCAGTAAACACCATGCTTTTAATCTGCAGCTACAGTATAATGTCTTAGATGCTTATGTTTGTGTTGACATTTGAGTGGTATGATGTTTCTGCCTTAGCGTGGTTAAATGGTAAGATTGGACAGTAGTTTATGCTTTGTTGAGGTTAACATGAATTAGGTCAGATGAGGCAATTTGTGGGTGTGGTGGGAGAGATGGAGTGTTGAATTTTGTTCAGGTTGTGAGCAAGAAAGTGATGTAGTTCCTGGGTTTCTTGGTGGAGCCTTTGTATAGTAAAGGACTTTGTTCCTTTTACTTCCAATGCGTAGGTGTAACATCTCTTCACTGACGGGAGGGTAAAATAGTAATTCGGAGTGGTTAATAAGTGCTTAGAAACGCCTTTACATGTTCATGCATAATACAGTGTACATATACACGTGAATAATAAATTTTGCACATGAAAATGATTGTACATGCATTCATGACATTTTCCGG
This sequence comes from Erythroxylum savannarum, assembly GCA_025629945.1. Taxonomy (NCBI): domain Eukaryota; kingdom Viridiplantae; phylum Streptophyta; class Magnoliopsida; order Malpighiales; family Erythroxylaceae; genus Erythroxylum; species Erythroxylum savannarum. The sequence goes on along the minus strand of JAOTAW010000001.1, from coordinate 3,443,542 downwards.
TATAATTGTTAATAAATGTGATTGTTTTATAATAAAAAAATAAATAAAAAGGTGATTTGTGTGCATGAAAAATTGAGTTGGAGAGGGTCATTGTGGTTTTCGAATTTTTGGAGAATTTTAGAATTTTTTTTC
>JAOTAW010000001.1:3407593-3422993 GCA_025629945.1 Erythroxylum savannarum | reverse complement strand
CTCATAATCTCTTTCAATCATGCTTAATCAAATCCAACCAAAACACTTCATCATTCAAAACCTAATTTGACATCATGTTAAATTCATCAAGAAAAGTTCGGGGTCCAACAAATAGTGCGATCCAATATTTTGAACACCAAGCCACTGCCAAGTCTGATTTGAGTATATGCTATGATTGTTCAAGAAGAACGGGTTCGTAATATACTTGAACGGGTTCGTAATATAATCCGTGGAAAAGAACAACAGAGTGAACATATGGCCTTTGCTCTCTAAATGGGATCGACTTTAAAAGGACAGACAAAAGTGAAAGATAAATCCACAATTTGCACAAACTGTAGCAAGCCAGGATATAATTTTGACTCATGTTTTCAACTGATTGGTTATACAGATTGGTGGGGTGAGAGACCAAAAGGCAGCAGACGTGGATGTGGACATGGACAAGGAGGGTCTAAACAGTTAACCACCTCAGGAGAAAGAGGATGTGGTGGACCAATTAGAGCACATGCAACAATTGTGACATCACAAGAAAGCAAGGCAGCTGAAGCTAAGACAAAAGGCTTAAGTGGATTGAGTAGTGAGCAGTGGAACACGCTGCTTAACTTTCTGAACACCCAAAAGGATGGAAATCAAGGAAGATTGAATGGTATGTATAACACCATGAAATGGTTAATTGATACTGGAGCTTCTCATCACGTGGTAGGAAGCTTCGAATTATTGAGCAATGTGAAAAATACTCGTTCTGTCCCAGTTGGATTGCCGGATGGAAAGGAAGTCATGGCAGAAAAAGAAGGAACTGTGATGTTAAATAAAGATTTGAAATTGAACAATGTGTTATATGTTCCTAATTTAAAGTGCAATTTGATTTCTGTTTCACAACTTATTGATGAGATGAATTGCACAATACTGTTCACTAACAAATTTTGTGTAATACAGGACCACAATTCGAGGAAACTGATTGGTGCGGGTGAGAAGCGTGAAGGGTTCTATTACTTTAAGGGAATGGAAGGTGTGAAGTATGCTAAAGCTTTGATGACGGTACGAAAGAATACCTTTGAAGTTTGGCATCAAAGGATGGGACATCCTTCTGATAAGATTGTTAGTTTATTGCCAATTGTTGATGCTAGTAGTGATAAGCGTGCTAGTTGTGAAGTTTGTCTTCGAGCAAAACAAACTAGAGAAGAGTTTAAGTCTAGCAACAATAAAGCATCCAATGCTTTTGAAATTATTTATTGTGATTTATGGGGTCTTTATAGAATCTCAACGTTTTACGGTGCACATTAATTTTTAATAGTACTTGATGATTATTTAAGAAGTGTGTGGCTTTACTTGTTGAAAAATAAATTTGAAGTAAGACAAAATCAAATGTGAAAATAGTGTGCATTGATAATGGGACTAAATTTACTTGTTTGAGTGGTTATTTCGTGAAGAATGGGATAATACATCAGATATCTTGTGTTGAGACACCACAACAAATGGAAGAGTGGAACGGAAACATCAACATATACTTAATGTTGCACATTCACTTCGTTTTCAAGTCAATTTGCCTATTGGCTTTTGGGGAGAATGTGTACTAATAGCTACATATTTGATTAATAGAACTCCCTCTATGTTGTTAAAAGGGAAAACACCTTATGAACTTTTGTATGGTAAAGTCCCTAATATTCGAGTATTTGGATGTTTGGCTTATGCCCATGACCAACGACGAGAAAGAGATAAATTTGCCAGTAAAAGCCAAAAATGTGTGTTTATTGGATATCATTTTGGAAAGAAAGGATGGAGCATGTATGACATGGAAACAGGTGAAATGTTTGTCTCCAAAGATGTAGTATTTGTGGAGAATCAATTTCCTTATATGCATAAAACTAGTAACAAAGAAGGAATGATTGAAAAGATTGTGAGTGCATCTGGTATGGTTGAAGAAGGTTTAAAAAGTTATCCTGACATGATTAGACAAGAAAATGATGAGGGGAATCAAGATGTAACTGAGCCCAATTGTAATACACAAGATCAAGATATTATTGCAGCAACGGGGTGTGATTGAAACTGAACAAGTTTAGCAACCCAAATAATTGGTTGGGCGTGGCTATAGAGAGAAAACGTGGATCTGTTTTGCTACGAGATTTTGCTCAACACACTATGAAAGTAATGAGCCCTTCTGCAACGTCACTCGACCATCAACGTTCCTCAAATAGTTTTTATCCTATTACACAATATATGAACTATGATAAATTCTCTGCGAATCATCGAACTTTCTTAGCAGCTATTACTATAAGTGTAGAACCTACTTCTTTTATTGAGGCTGTCAAAGATGAAAGATGGAGAGAAGCCATGAAGAAACAAATACAAGCCTTTGAAGATAATGGATGTTGTAGTTCGTACCTTTCCTGCTGTAGCTGCAGCTAAAAATTGAGAGCTTCATCAAATGGATGTGCACAATGCATTCTTACATGGAAACTTACAAGAAGAAATATACATGTGCATGCCTCCAAGTTTTTATGCTTATAAACTAGGATTGGTATGTCATTTGGAGAAATCTTTGTATAGACTGCGACAGCCTCCTAGGTTTTGGTTTGCAAAATTGACTTTCGCTTTACAGAAGTATGGTTTCAGGCAATCCTATTCTGATTACTCTCTTTTTATCTTACAACGGGATAAGGTACAAATCAATGTTCTTATTTATGTTGATGATATCATTGTGTCTGGTGATGATCATTCCGCTATTTAAATATTTAAGCAATATTTGAGTAGTTGTTTTCATATGAAGGATTTGAGAGTGTTGAAGTATTTCTTGGGCATTGAGGTTGCATGTAGTCATAAAGTAATTTATTTGTGTAAACATAAATATGCGTTGGATATTATTTCAAAAGTCAGTTTGCTTGGAGCTAGACTAGTCTCTTTTTCAATCGAACATAATCATAATTTGGCCATGGCAGCGGGGGATTTTTTACATGATCCAGAGTGTTAATGACGTTGGGTAGGGTGACTTATTTATCTTTCAGTTACTTGACCTGAATTGTCTTATTATGTGCATTTTCCAGCTCAATTTATGCAACAACCTCGAAAAGAACATTGGGATGGTTTGTTACTTGAAAGGAGTCTTGGCCAAGGCATTTTGCTGAAAGCACAAAGTGATTTACATCTTTCTGCTTGGTGTGACTCTGATTGGGCAAGTTGTCCTCTAACTCGTTGTTCTCTAATTGGATGGTGTATTCAGTTATAATGTTCTCCCATTTCCTGGAAGACTAAGAAGCAACAAACTGTTTCTCGCTCATCGGCTGAAGCAGATTATCGATCTATGGCAATGACTACTTGTGAATTAAAATGGTTGTAGGGATTATTGTTGGATTTCAACGTCCATCTTTCGAAACACTATGGCTACATTGTGACAGTCAGTCAACTTTGCATATTACAGCCAATCCTGTGTTTCATGAGCGTACTAAGCATATTGAGATCGATTTTCATTTTGTACATGACGTAATTTAACACGGTATCATCCGACCAACTTATGTTCCTACTGGTTCTCAAGTGGCAGACATCTTTACTAAAGCATTGGGTGGTCGTCAATTTGCGCATCTTCTTTGCAAGTTGGGCATTCATGATCTGCTTGCTCCAACTTGAGGGGGCGTAATAGAAAATAGGAAATAATCTCATATATTAGTTGTATGGTCTTGTATATGAACTATTAGTTGTATGGTCTTATATAGGAACTATTAGTTGTCTGTATACGCATAATTTATGCTAAATTAGCTCCTTCTTTTAGTTCTATAATTGTATATATAAGTATGATTTCCTAATAAAAAGAGACGAGTTTTCTCTCTTTCAAAACCTTTCATTGCTTCTGAAATATTTTCATCTTATGTGGGAATTGGGACACAATATGTTTAAAATGTTGTTCAGTTTATAGAAAAGAAAAATATCAAGATATCATTTATATATAGTATACATAATTCAAAATATTGTGAGAAAATATCATTTATAATCTTTTGGAATTTAGCTAGGGCTTTTTAGCATAAAAGATATAACATTCCATTCAAATTATCCAAACAAATCAATGAAAGTATTTTTATACTTATCTTTTAAATTTATTTGAAATTTTCACAATTATAATTGTATACCAAAATTTGCAAAAATTTGAGCATTATGTGACGTTTTAATTGTTATAGTAAGATTTTAATATTTTACAAGTTTAAAATAATATTAAGATTTGATTCTTTTTTACTTGCACACATATATATATATATATGTATATTTGTACATAAAATAAATATGAGACATTGAGAATAATGATAGGACTTTAATATAATTCTAAAAAACGTATAAATTAATATATCAAGCACGTTTGAAGTTAAATTCACTTTTTAGATTGCCATACTAAAATATTTTTCAAATTAAAGGATTTTGATTTATCTAATCCTAAATATAATTTAGGGTTATAATTTGTGTACATTGATAATAGATTTGAGAACCTAATGGTTCAAATAAAAAGAAAGTGTTGAAGAGAGCAAGTATATTTTAATCAAGTTAGACTTGATTGTAAAGTTTGAAAAACTTTATAATTAAATATGAGATATTTAGTACATAAGAATCAATATGAAATGTTAGATTTTATTTGGACATAATTAGTATCTAATTAGAATTACTTGTGATTATAATCAAAATTTAACTGAAATTAGAATTTAATTTCAATTAAATTACTAAAATATCTAAAACATATTATAAATAGGCTTAAGCTCTAATAGAGCTAGTACTCTTTGCCTAATCTTCTTTGTAATAGTTATAAAGTTCTCTCAACTTGTTCTGTGGATACTATTAAAGGTCGAACACTTGTGCGACTATGATAGTTGAGATAACCAGTTTCAGAAATGGTTCAAGGGATACGTCATGAATATCATCAAGCGTCGAAATAAGGTACGAATTAAAATTCATATTTTATTATGATTTACACGTTAATCATTTTATAGAATTTTAGTGATCTTGGCTTTCGTGAAATCAAACAAAAAGGTTTTGTAATTATTTCGCTACATATAGGATCGAATCCTGACCCAATTTCCCAAACTTGCCTAATCACTTTATGAAGGATAAATATAAAGGCAATTCTAATGAGTCAGATAATGAACTCTGAATGTATCTATCACCCAAATTGTGTGTATCCTTAATGAGTAAAAATTTACTAAAATTTTAAAGTATCAAATTGATTTATAAACGCTTCAAATTTTTGTAGACAAACCAAAAATATTTTCCTGTGACTGATTAATTCTCTTATATTTCATCAAACACTTGTATAGGCAGAATATTTTAACAAAAAGAAATGGCATAATTTTACACAAATTGATGTGCAACACCCATATTCTCTCAGACAATGATTGCAATTATAAAATTTCAAATCCATAATACATTGTTAGACTTAAAAGTGATAATTTCTTAATAGAAACGATTTATCGAAATTAAGATTATGATATTAAAAAATGAACTTAAAAAAAGTAATTGAATTAAGCCATGAAAGGTTATACAAGTTAACTATACATGTACTCTTAAGAAGAGAGTTTTGAAAACAAAGCAGTATGCTAAGCTATTTAAGCATCTACAAATAAGGGAAAACACATAACTAGTTACTACTCCAACTATCAATACATGTAGAATATAAAGATAGCTTATCATAAAAGGTGTTTATGTGAAGTCTAGTGGCATTAATTAACTCTCTAATGAATTGCTCTAACTTCTTTCCTTATTGCAAAAGATGCGTCTGTTCCTTTCATCCCAAATGTATAACACCAAATTAGATAAGGGAATACAATAACACCATTTGTAACCTCTTTTAACATGTTATAAATTTAGACTCCAACTAATTATTTATTGTCATTCCTCTAGAGGATTGCTAATGTTGCATTTATGAAGAATTGTTTTCCATGAACCACTGTTGTACTTACATTTGAAAAACTGATGTGAGGCAATCTCCAATTGATTTCTACATAGACTACACTAGTTTGTTAAGTAGTTAAACTTGCTTAATCTGTCAATGGTGGGTAATTTATCCCTTATGGCTCTCTATAATGTTGTAGCAGCTTTAGGAAGATAGTGTTTGCATTATACCATTTTATACCATGGAACATACATAAGATTCTGTTTTAATAATTTTTTAAATGAAGTGTTACTAAATTCCCATTAACAGCTAGGCACCACCAATTTTTGTCAGGTATAATCTGTTGATCTCCATCTGTAGATTTATATCATTTATTCTCATAAGGATCTCATCCGTAAACACCAATGCATTTGCAAGATTTTGATTATCTGGAATACTTAGCCTCAAATTTAGTAATTCAACTTTATTCTTTAAGTGACAACCTGAAATCTAGTTATCATGTCAGAACAGTGAGCTCATCACATTCCTAAATTCCTTTCTAATATGATATTGTGCTTCCTTTTTCTTGATCAGAGGAATTTTCTAAGTATCTTGCCAATATTTTTGTTCACATCTTTTAGAATGGCAAGATGTGTAGCCCAATGTATGTTAATTAAAGATAAAATAGTCTTAATTAATTAAGCTCTACTAGCTAGAGATAAAGTTTTCATGCTCCATCTTGTAATTTTAGCTTGTATCTTGTCCCCCAAAGGCTTCAAGCTTCCACAACTCAATTTAGTGTTAGTAATTGGTATACCAAGGTAAGTAAATGGTAAAGATATATCTCTAAACCTATTTATGTGTTCTATACTATATGTCTCTAATCCTTAGCACTTTTACAGATATGAAAGGAGCATTTGTCAATGATAACATGGAGACCAAAAAGTTTGGTAAAAATTTTGATGGCCTTTAGTATAGCTAAATGAGAAGTTTTATCCATTCTATTAAGGATAATTGGATCATCAACAAAGATGAGGTTGATGTTTCCCAATTGTAGTCACTTGGAATGATATTTGAAATGTTTGATTCTCTCCACAATCCTTTTCAAAAGTTTGTTGATACCTCTATAACAACGTCAAATAAATAAGGTGAAGAAGGATCACCTTATCTAATGCCTTTGGAGCTATTAAAGAAGCTTGAGGGCTCTCCATTGATGGGGATGCTAAAAGATGGTATGGTGAAGCATAGAGTTATCCATTCAATGAACCATTTTGAAAAATATAATATTCTCATGATATTACAAAGAAAGTTCTAGTCAAAATTATCTTAAACTTTGTTTAAATCAATTTTCAAGATACAATTTTTACCCCCTTTTTCTTGGAATATCCCTTCATAAATTCTTGCATAAGTAGAATATTATCTTCCATCTCTCTACCAAGTATGTAAGCCCCTTGAGTACTATCCACATGATTGATTAAGATCTCCTTCACTCTTTTTTCCAAAAATTTTTAAACAATTTTGTTGATTGAGTTATAACAAGCTATAGGCCCAAAGTCTCCAAAGTGTTTTTGTTTCACCACCTTTGGGAATGAGTGTTATGAAACTTCCATTGAACTCCTTAAGCATCCTTTCGTTTTAAAAGAATTCCATAACAACATTTTATACCATATCTTCGATAAGAAGCCAGGTTTTAGTGAAAAAGAACATATTGAATCCATCAGGCCCAGGTGCTTTGTAAGATTTAAGCTTTTGACAATTTGCTCAATTTATTGTCTGGTTATAGGTTTGGAAAGTATCTCATCTTCTTGTGGTGTTATACTTCCACACATGATACTTTTTAGCACTTCAACTGAGGATAGTGCATTGGTGGGGGCATTCATATAACTAGAGAAATACTTATAGGTCTCCTGTTTTAGCATGTCTGGATTGTATATGATTTGAATGTTAACCATTAATATGGAGATTCTATTTGTAACTTTTTTAAGATAAAAGATTTGTTAAAGAAAGATTAACCTTTGGTCCCTCCTTTTAGCCACTTAACTCTAGATCTGTCTCATTAATGAGTGATCATAGGAAAGAGCCTTTGAGAGATTATACATTGTCTGGTTTTCCTTGTCTAAGAACATACTACAATGTGACTTTTTATACAATCCATGGGATTCAGATCAAAGCTCTTTTAGCTGTAGAAATAAGATGACGTATATTCCAACATTTTCTCTAGGTAATAGCTTAAGATTTTGTTTGATCATATGCATTTTTTTGAATATATTTATACTGCTTAAAGCTCTATACCTTAGCAGTGACTCCTTTCCATACAACATCCTCAAAACCTGAAACATCCATAAGAAAATTATTAAATCTGAGTGGATATTTGAGTCTTATAAATTCTATTGAAGTAATTGTAAGAGATTGGTCTAATAGGTAAGTATTGTGAAACAAGTTGAAGCTATTTGGGAATTGATGAAACATTCATGGTCAGCTAGACTTCTGTTCAATTTTTTCTTGATGAGATCATTTCCTTGTTTATTGTCGATTCATATGAAAAATCCCCCCTAAGGCTACATCAGATAAGCAAAGTGTTTACTCCTGACAATGAGTCTTATTTACATGTACCCCTTCTACTTCATCTGATGAAATAATGACATTAAAGTCTCCAATGAGTAATCAGGATTTCTGAATATGTGTAGATATCCTTCTGATCACATTCTAGAGTTGACTTCTTTGGTAACCACTATTGTGAGCATAAATAAAGAAAATTTGATAGGCAATCTTTGTGGATTTACAAATATCATTAGCATGAATCAATTGATCTGTGATGCATGATTGAAAAAATTCAACCGAGTTCCTATTATAGAACACCAAAATTATGCCACAAAGAAGTTTATCAAAATTTGTTATCTCTAGCCACTCATTACTTAGCAATTTCAAAATGTCACAACCAACTTTGATTCTAGTTTCCAAAATAGCGAGGAGATTAAGTATATTCTTAATGATAAAGTCTCTAATAAGTAACTTTTTTGCAAAAGTATTAGCTCCTTTGATATTCCAAGTTGCAATCTTCATGTTTTGTAGCTTTGAGTAGGTGGTTTCTTTTTCCTACTTGATTTCCCCCTTTGCACTCTTTCAAATTCTTTTTCAAATATGTTATTCTCATTATCTTGGTTCTTAGTTTTTTGTTTTGTCTTCTCTAGTTTTTTAGTGTTCATGTTTTCTTCTTCTATTCTTCCCTTCTGTGTTATTTGGTGTTTCTATTGGTTCATTCACAGTTGAAAATCCTTCTCCCTCTTTCACTTTAATAATGTAGCTTGCATTATTTCCGCTACCCGTTCTATTTCATTGTTGTGAAGACCTTCTGTTCTACTAATTTCCTCCAATTTATCATACAATCTAGTCTTAAACAACTTGTCAGTAGGAATCCATCCCATTTTAGCTCCTTCATTTTCAAGTTTCCATGCATAAGTGACTTTCAAACTATCTTCCATAGTTTCAAGTTCATTCAAACTTACAATGGGAATAGAGTCATGTAATTGAGTCATTGAACTAACTAGAACACATAATCTTGTAAAATTAATTCTAGATACCTCAGCTTTTGCTTGATCCGTGCAAATAGGTTTGCCAATATAGCTTTAAGATTAAGAGTCTGATATTTCGAAGAAACTTAATGAATGTTAGAGCTATAGAGGTATGTTTTCTTCTTTAATTTCTTCAATTTTCATTTCAGGTCTTAATAATTGCAACATAATTGATTTGCTTTAGACATGCCAGGAAACTAGCCTCAATTACCTTAATAGCTACATCTTTGTTCGTAAACTTGGAAAAAAAAAAGTATCATCACTATTGGCAAGAACATCCACGAGACCGTATTGTTTCCAATTTGTAATTGTCCATTGCTTTATCACAGGAGATGTTATCCTCTTACCAATGAAAAAACCTATTTGTGTAATGTACCATTTATGGCACCTTCCATGAGGACTTCAATGGGAGGTGAAACCATTTGTTTTCTTCAACTCTACTAGGAGGAAAATAGCTCAACTTAGCATAAGGGATGTTAACACTTGCCACATGTACCCAAGTTTTTTGAGAGGCGGGAAAATGGACATTTATGATTGAGAGGAAAGGCATATTATAGTTATTTTCCTCCTGAGAACAAGAACTCCTGAACAGAATTGGCACTAGGCTTAAGGATCAATTATAAACTTGGGTCTCCAAGGCTTATTGTAGTGGTCTTCTATGTCCACTCCAATTGCAACAAACTTAAACATCTGCCGCAATGGAAGTTGTGAGAGGTTAGCACCCACACGGGCTTGACTATCAAGCCCAGTACCGTCAACTTGCAGTTGAACTGGTTTGCCTCAGCTTTATCTTATTTCCTCTTATTTTTGTGTTTTTCCTTTAATTTTCTGCCCACCCTCTCTTCAGACAGATATTTTATGGTGGATACTATTAACATCCACATCAATACCCAACCGTTAAAATTTAGAAAGTTGAGGTCAACCTCAATAAGAAGTTTTGTGCTTATCCAACTTGACAGCTCGTCCAAGAATTGCAGATTATTATGCTTCCGAGCAGTACACATGGCACCAAACAAGAAGCCGTAGCCCCACAACAGTCCAGCAGACAACCAAGGTCCACGCAATTTTCTCATTGTTTTACTATACAAATGCGTCCCATGAGGTTATTAGACGACGAAGTAATTGACAGGTAGCCAAAAAGAACAGTAGGACAGACCTCTCGCTGTCGGGTTTTTTTTTTGGCTGTTTATCTAATCGTCGATTTCTCATGCAGCCATCGAATCCTGATTGCGACCCTTCAAGGCTTGTTGCTGTTTTCGCTCGGTGATCACATGATTGAAGTGGTCCTTGCTTGGGACTATTTCCTCCATTTCTATCTCTATCCACTGTTATACGTGGAACCTGCAAATTCGACAAACTGTCTCGCGAATCCTTTATTCTCTTCATAGATATAATTGACTTTCTACAGTCCAAGCGTCTTCGAGCCCTCCTGCATGTACATAATCCATGTGCATATCCATAAACTGAGTAAAATAAATTGATCAAGATCATTACTTTATAGAAGAAGATGCTCCTTCTGGGACCAAGACTATCAAGTATGGCTACAAACAGAAGCTGATACTTAAAAGAGCGAGTGAACTAAAAATAACTTTTAATTTATTCATATACATATCTTTCTTGAATGGCTGGTTGGAAACGTTGCTTAAAAGATAGATATATAAACTAGATTCTAGTGCACTACTTGTAAATCAGTATGCAGTTAAAATATAGAATCTGATACAATGATTAATAGTACTTATACAATGATTAATCTGTTCATCATGGACTATACACAAACGGAAGTGGCATGACCTTTTGATGCGCATGTAAAACAGAAACAACTCAAGATATGGCATACCTTGTCCAAAGGGCTTTTAGATACTTTATGTACCCGATAAGAACTTGGCAACGGAGTGGCATTGATATTCGGGCTCTGTCTTAGCTTTCTAGTTTCTACCTCTTTGTCCTCCTGTAACAAGCATGATGAAAACGGTAAAGTGATTTCAATTTCATTGGTGATTGTTTGACTTTATCATCCAAATGCTTTAGCAACAGTTACGTTCTATGAAATTTGACTACTTGACTTTAGGCACTAAACACCCTAATGCTAGAAACCTTGATATGTCTAATGCACCTTTAATTTTTCTTCCGACTTCTTAGAAAACTGAAATATATCCCAAATAAATCCAACTTGAATAACTAGCAGAAACAGGATTTTATGATTCAGAAGTACTAAAGGAAGGGATCAACTGGTACCTTTTTGCTTCTCACAGTCCTTTCACCAGTTCTCATACCCAAAGATGGGGCTCCTTTAGCAGTTTTTCTATCCATAATTCCTGCTTTGGGGGGCCTATCACAAAACATGAGTTGCATCATTGAATTTCCACAAAAGGTAATAGAAAGAAGAATTTTTTAAGAGCTACGAATCAGTGTGGGTCATAGATGAAGGTACAAAGCAATTTTGCAAACTTTCTTCAATATGGCATTCAAATAACTAAACAACAATCTTGAAGTAACTATCCAATACAAATAAGATGGTGCTAAAAAGAGAAAAGTAACATTACATGGCAATATTTCTTCAAAGCTTGCCTTCACAAGATTCACTAATATAAAGCATAACCTACAAAGCAATGTGAAGGCCGATCTTATGTATGTCTAATGCAATGTATGTATGCCTAATGCAAATGATAAACACATTCCCCAGCATAAGATGCAAGGATAAGGAACATTACCCTCCATTTCCTTTTCGGGGGTTAAGAGAAGTGGAAACTTTAGTTTCTGCCCTTTTTGTAAGCATCTGTCGGGAAGAAAAGAAAGTTTACATGTAACACACGGGCAATGACCAACTGGCCGTTATTAAAGTAGTAGAAATTTGGAAGGTCTCCTCCATTAGGTAAAACTTAACAAGAACCAAACCTGCTTTGCACCAAGAGATCTATCTTCGGAAGAAGATTTGAACTGAGTGAAGCTATTTTGGAATGTCTTAAATGCTCGTTTGACAATGTCCTTGTCCCCCATTGTTTCCATAATAAGAGACTTTCTAGTAGCCGTATGGGGACTTTGGTTAGAACCAGGACAATCCAAACTAAGGGACATGTGCAAAGATTTAGGAGCCATACTCTTACTTTCTCCAGTAGAAGGAACTCTACTCTTTGATATCGATGAATTGATTGATTTCTTCGTTGAAGTCCTTGATGTAGACATTGCACTAGACGTGAACACTGGCTTTGAGGGTTTGGGGGTGAAAGTTTGTGGCGGTCTAGTCACAATTAATGGTGGTTTCTTCTTCACTGTCGCCATATCTCTACCTTTACTTATTGGAGTACTCTAAATGAACAAAACAAGGATGATTTACAAGACCCCAACCAAAAAGAGTTTCAAGGGATAAGAGAAGGAACATATAAAGAACTATTTACCTTCTGAGATTCCTTTCGACGATCCAACCTCACTGTTTTCCCTTTATTTGTTGTAATGCTTTCCATCTGTTTCTCTGAGCTCTTATGCAGTTCCTTGCTGTCTGGAGATTCCAGCTGTTGATTTTCCGGTTCTTTTAGATTAGGAGCTTCTTCTGGCTTTTCCACCTCGGGCATATCCAATTTACTGTCCAGTTCTTTAACTACCTCAGTCGATGAATCATGAGCTTCTGCAAAGATTGCATATTCACCACGGGCCATGTCCAAATCACTGCTAGATTCAGTTTCTTTCTCAACAGCTTCCGCAGAAGTTCGGCCATTAAACTTTTCCAACTCAAACTCTGTGCGACATGTTTTGTCTATGAGATCTCCGTTGCTTTGGTCATCTGACCTCAACGAGTCACGACCCATTTGCTTCTCCTGATCCACCAGCTCAGCTTTTCTGGCAGCAATCTTCTTGTAATGAGCTTCGAAGTAAGCCTTTTTTTGCGCCACAGATCCTGGTGTAGCACACTTCTCTACTTCCTCCAAGTACTTATTGGGAGAAAAAGAAGACCATTTTTCCCAAGACAGCGAATCACTCTCAAATCTACCGAAAGATACCGACACTTGAAGAGCAGGATTTGAGGTAGCTGCCTCACTCATCTAACACAAAAACCAAAATCCAATCAAGAAACAGGATGACAACTTATGATTACGAAGCAGCCTGGGGATTTTTCAATCATAACATATGTGGGATATCACTCGACAACCCATACAAAACAAAACACATCCTGGAAGATGATAATGGTTGCTTGATAAAATAAATTAATGGGCCAACTATTTTAAGGTCAAGTGACGAATGAGTATACCTTATCTTCTGGAATTGAAACTGCCAATACTGATTCACCTGTTAATCCTCAAGATCAGAGCTGACTTACTCCAGAGCTACCACTGAGACGCAGATTTGTATATATGACGTGTAAGTATCATTTGACTTATAGCCAATTCACTGAATGTAACGAGGAACACCAAGAAGAAGCTGATCACAAATGGAGACAAAAAGACTATTTAAAGTATGAATAAAAAAGAAAAGGAGTACACGGGATGGAGCATGTGATCGTGTTTAAAGTAACGAGACGAAGCAGCCTTCTTATTTCCTACAAGACCTGACCTTTTTTTGATAGTAAGAAGACGAAGCAGCCTTCTATTGTCATTCTATTCCGTTCCATTCCATCCCAAACTCTCAAACATAACCTAAATGATAAATCCAATAATCGAGACAAAGGCTTCAAGCCAAAAGTGCAGAGTTAATTCCCGAATGATTTAGCTTTTTGGTTTTAGTGAAAGAATGAAACTTGGAAAAGAGAGTACTTTCCAAGCTTACCGATCAACAGCAATAAAACAAAGTGGTTAAATTGATTGTACAAAGATATTACAACCAATGTTTTGACAAATCTTTATCTACCAATCAGCCTTCTTAGTCTCACCTACAGATTTCTCTTTCAAAAGCTAAATCAACAGTTACAGAGAAAGGCTGTAGAACTGATTAGACAAGCCATGATAGTATTCAGAAACTGACGGTCAACTTATGCGGACGGTCTAGTACGCTTGTGGACCCCGTATTTAATCTGTTGAACCAAACAATCTGCAAACGTTATCGTCTCGTTTGACATATTTTTACTTAATTTTTATGAAACAATTTATATATGAATTAAGTTATATTTTCTTGAGTCTCTTAAATTAATTCATACTCATATTTATTTTGATTAATCAATTTTTAATTGGTTGTCTGCCTAATAAAATAGTTATTAATCACCAAAGTGACCTTTCAAGTTAGTATTTTAAATTGTTTTGCTTGCATGTTAGGGGATGTTTCTGATTTTATGTTTGGTTATTCTACCTAAAGGTGTTGGCCTTACATAAAATTTTGAGATGTGTATAAAGGCATTAGATGGAGGAAGACTGTTGCTCAAGTGATCTATTCACCCAAAGGTGGTAGTACCATGAGAGTTGATGGTTTGTACTCTAGTCGCTTTAATGTGTGAAAGTCTAATTGCATATATTATGTATTCAACCCAAAGGTGTTTCATAATATGTGCGATCGAATTTTCAGGAAAGATACTATTAATGGCTTTAGTATCGTTGTTGTCCTACATTTGTGCTGATTTAAAGATTATCATCGTGAAGTCACTTTTCCAATCAACTAAGTCAGTGTTATTATTGAAACCCTTGCTGGTTCAATATAAGGAATTAGACAGAGAATTGGACGGAGGATGTTTTGAAGGTTATGGAGATAGGATTGAAATGGCCATACAGACGGATAAGCCATCTCCAATTACATCCATGAGCTCGACAGCTCATAAAGTAGCCTATGAAGCTTAGGATTCGTCTAAAAGATTACATCTAATGACCATTAAGAAATCCATACCTAACCATCTGCAAAGTGAACTTCCGAACACAGACATAGCGAAGGAGTTTTTTGACAAAGTCTCCCAGAGGTACACTGCCTCATCCGGTGTCGAGACAAGTGCCTTATTGAAAGTATTGTTCTCCATAAAGTATACAGAGGAAAAGGGGAGCAATGGAGTACTTATCAAGAATAGTTTATTTTCACA
>JAOTAW010000001.1:3343292-3362157 GCA_025629945.1 Erythroxylum savannarum | reverse complement strand
GATTATATATGTAACAATTTGTAACTAAGAATTTAAGTTATATATAATATTTATTTTGGATTATCATGTAAATGCAAAGATGTAATATTAATCTTAAATGATAAAAGTGATATGAAATTTTGTAATATGTATATGTACAACATTGAATAGACAAATGTGTGATGACAGCCCCTAAAAATGAATAGAAATATATGTCATGACTGTTTGTATAGGAATTTTAGTTGCCATGTATATGGGTGGTTGTAGGTTTTGTATAGGAGGTGTTATATGGGGTCCATAAACAACTTCTAAAAATGTAACTGGATCGACAACATGTCCAATATCATAGTCTTATTTACCTAAATAGACTATGTAATAAGATGAAATAGTAGGTCTTCTCACTCTGGTCGATCTTCATAACAGAATCAGATCTTGTACCTCAGGAACCTCAGTTTGCACAGTTATAGGTTCCTATTCCTGTACTGGTACGTTATCAAGACCACGATCCACTAGTTCTGATTGTATGAGTGATGGATATAAAATAGCTATAGTATTTGTCCTGCTATCATCTGAAGGGTGAGAAGGACCACCCTTATCATAGACATCATATTCCAGAAACTTAGTCGTTTGTGACTCTACAATTCTAAACCCTCCTTCTCTATAGTAAAATATTTATCCCTTAGAATGGTCAAGATACCCTACAAAATAACAACAAGTAGAACTAGAATGCAACTTATTTTCATAAGGATTATACAAGTGTACCTCAACAGGGTAGCCCCAGACACGAGTGTGGGCAAGGCTAGGCTTCCACCCTTTCTAGAGTTCAAATGGCGTCTTCGATACTGATTTACATGGAACTCTGTTCAGTATGTACAAGGTGGTCTCTATGGCTTCACCCCAAAGGTAATTAGGTAGGTTAGTCCTGCTCTACAGCGACCTCATGATTCCATATATCTAGCAAACGAACCCTTTTCTTGTCTTAATACCCTATGTTTGCCATAATATTCTCCTCCACGATCAAATCTGACAATTTTGATGGACCTTCCCAAATGGTTCTCAACCTCAACTTTAAAGATCTTAAATTTCTTAAGAACTTCAGACTTTTCTTTAAGTAAGAACACATAACCATAACAAGAATAGTCATCAATAAAAGTCAGAAAATATCTAGAATTACACAATGTAATAGTATAAGGTCCACAAATATCTGTATGTATGAGATCTAACAAGTCGGAAGCACAAGTTAACCCCTTTTTTCTTTATTTTGGTCAACTTAACCCCGCAACAATTAACACGTGTTCCAAATCATCAAAATCTAAAGTTGGGAGAATGTTTTCTTTAATCAGTCTTTCAACTTTATCTCTAGAAATGTGGCCCAACCTTTTACGCCACATCATGTATGACTTATCTTTTATCAGAGGTCTCTTTCTAGTAACATGTTCAGCAATATATGAAGAAACATATATCTCATGAGGAGCAAGACACATTCTCTATAATCCATATGACAAGAAAGCATTACCAATATGTTTTGCATTGAAAAATAATTGTACAACGGATGCATCAATGGCAAAACTATAACCTTCTTTATCCAAAACTAATACAGAGATTAAGTTCCGCTTGAAAGACGGTATATAAAATGTTTCATGTAAAATAAGTACAAACCCTGTATCAAGGTTCAAACATACATCCCATACAAACATTAAAGAAACTTCTTCCTTATTGTCAACCATCAGTTTTTCCTCTTCTTATTTGGCTTTCTCTTGCGTATAAACCCCTGCATTATGGAGGCAACATGATTAGAAACTCCACTATATAGCCACCAAAAACTTGATGTAGCTAGTTCTTAGTGGTTATAACAAAATTACATTCATGGATTACACAAGCCAAGGAGTTACCTGACAGTTCCTGTTTTTCTTTCCAGGACTTATATTTCTAGCAATCTGACTTTTTGTGTCCCTTCTTCTAACAGAAGAAGCATCTTATACTTTTAATATCTAGAGGACCTTTGGCAATGTTGGACTGATCGATATTCACATGAGGAGAAAATTTAGATTTCTTACCTTTAAACCTCTGAAGCTTTACGTTTTCTTTTCTCTTGGTTGTTAGGAGGGTCATATAAGCAATGTTCTTTAGCTTCTCCTCTTTAACAATGCATCAAGAAATCAAAGCATTGATGTCCCAAGCCTCATTTTGCGAATTGTACATTGTAACCAAAATACCAAACGTTAAGGGAAGTGTATTAAGAGCTTGGTGTACAATGCACGCATCAGGAATGATGATGTTCAACGCCTTTAACTTACACTGGAGGTGGACCATCTTGATAATGTACTCTCTCACTCCCTCTTCTCTAGTGTACTTTTTAGAGAATAATTCTTTCACCAAGGTACTTATCACTGCATTAGAAGATACCCTGCACTTATGGGAGACATTGTTTAGAAAATCCTTGGCTATGTTTGTTTCCACAAGTCCACTTAGCAGATAATCTGGGATTGATCACTTGATGGTCAAATAACACATCATGTTTGACCTCTCCCAGGCTACAAATACAGCTTTAGTATCATCTGAACTATATGATGTGGGTGTAGGTGGCCTATCACACCACAAATGAAATCTCTACACATGATCCTCCTACGTAATCACACCCCCTACCTACTCGTTTGGCCTATTATAGAAGAAAAGATCAACTTGATACAAGTTCGTTACATGTGTCTTCTTCATCATCAAATCCCATACCACATGATCCAAAACTTTCAATTGCTCTTTGTAAAGGTAAACATCAATACACTTATCATACTTCCTCTTTTGTTTCTTATGATCATTTATCTTACTCTTCTTATTCCTTTATCGTCTCACTCGATTTTGTGACCCTCCCAAAAATTGTTCATGAAGCTTTATCTCATTCGTGTTGGTGTAATGCTATGATAAAGGAGATGAATGCTTTGGATGCTAATAGTATGTGGGATTTAGGAAACTTACCTATTGGAAAGAAGGTCATTGAATATAAATGGGTGTTTTTTGTTAAAATCAACTTCGATCGATTTATTTATTAATATAAAGCACTACTTATAGTAAAAGGCTATGCTTAGACCCACTGGTGTGGATATTTTTGATAATTTCTTTTATGTTACTAAAATGACCTTTATTCATCTATTTATTTCTTTGGCAGCTATTCATGATTAAACTCTACATCAATTAGACATCGAGAATGCTTTCTTACATGACAACCTCCTAAGGGAAGTTTATATGGAGCAAACACCTGAATTTGTTGCTTAGAGGGAGAACAAGAAAGTTTATCATCTTCAAAATTCCATATACAATTTAAAACAAAGTCCTAGTACTTGATTTGGAAAATTTAGTTAGGCAACAAAAAATTTTGGCATAATAAGAGTAATTATGATTACTTGGTGTTCTATAAACATTCTACATCTGATATCATTCTCCTTATTATGTATATAAATGATATTGTTAGTACTGAAGTGATAATATGGGCATTTCATTATTGAAATCCTTCTTTCACAGTCAATTGCAGACTAAAAATTCAGTGGCTTTGAAATATCTTTCAGGGGTAGAAGTGACAAGAAGCAAAAAAGACATTTTTTTTATCATAAAGGAAGTATTTACTTGATTTGCTAACTAGACTGGAAAGATGGAGGCTAAGCCATGTAGTGCTCCAATGATCCCTAATCTACAACTCACCGAAGATGGAGAACTGTTTGAAGATCCTGAGAAATGTAGGAGATTGGTTGGAAAATCAAATTATCTCATCGTTATTCACATTAATATTGCATATTCTATTAGTGTTATAAGTCAATTTATGTCTTCTCCTTTCATTCATCATTAAGCTGCTCGAGAACAAATATTATGTTACTTGAAGGAGTTCCTAGACTAGGGATTCTATATAGAAATCGTGGACATACTCATATTAAGTGCTTCTCCAAAGTCGATTGGACAGACTCTAAAATTGACTGAAGATCAACTAATGGTTATTGTGTCTTCGTTAGAGGAAACTAAGTCCCATGGACAAGTAAGAACTAACATGTCGTGTCCAGATCTAGTACAGAGTCTGAATATAGAGTTATGACTCGTCTATCGTGTGAGATATTACAAATATATCAGCTTTTAATGGAAATTAGTTTTGAAACCTCACAACAAAGTTAGCACCATATATTACTTCTAATCCTATGTTCCATGAACGATTCAGATAGATTGTCACTTTTTTCATGAAAAAGTACAAAAAAAATTTGATCCCTATAGGATATATCAAAACTGGAGAACAATTTCATAAAGTCTCTAATAAGGAGTTCAAGTAATTTATATTTGTAATAAGTTAGGCAAGACTAATATCTATGCTTCAACTTAAAAAGGAGTGTTACAGATCAAATAGAACAAAAAAAATCTATTTAAATATGATTATATTAATTAAGATAATATTATACTTGATTATAAAAGAGAATTTGTAAATTAATTACTCCTAAACCACTATGAATATGTGTGAGATACAAAACTATCTTTTTTTATAATGTGTGAGATACAAAACCATCTTTTTCTTATAACAAGAAAAATAAAAAAAAAATCAAATTAACCCAATTTGTTTACTGTATTTAGAATTAAGGTTGTAATATTTGATAGTAGTGATTTAAGTATTAGAATTTCAATCATATTTAAATTATTTACAATTAAATAAAATTACATAAATTACTTTATATTTATTAATATTAATTACTATTAAATGAATACGATCAAAATTTAAAAATTAATTAAAATAAATCAGATAAACTACTTTATATTTATTAACATTAATTACTATTAAATGAATACGATCAAAATTTAAAAATTAATTAAAAAAATCACATTGTGCCAGACACAATAAAACTCACGCTCTCAATAAAAAAAATAAGGTACACATTACATCAATATTAACGTTAAACATAACAAATAAATATTTAACCCTTTCTAAATTTTTATCCACTCAAAAATTAATTTAAATGTTTTTCAAATATTAAGATCTATTATAAATGCTTTAAAATATTAAATTTAATTTATATTTTGATAACATGCACTTTTTACCCAAAAAAAAACTATACACCTCCCCCTCCTGTCAAATTTTGTAAATTTATTCAAGTCACTGACCAAGCGCTTACGACTTATCAACATCTATTATACATATATTCTATTGCCTGATTTTGTAAATGAGTGGAAAATGAAAATTGATTATTAAGATATTGATTAATTGAATTAATAAGTTTGTATTACATCAGATGTCATGTCACCTCACCTCTATTTACATGACAAATAAATAATAGCTGCACTGTATTACTGTCAGGGGAGTCTCTTCCTCTTTCCCTTGTTGGGGAGAACTATAAAAGGTTAACATAAAAATCATTTCAACTCACCTTACTATGGCTATGCAATGCAAGACCTTACAGGCATCTCAGTGTAGCTTGCCCTTTCCTGCTTTCTTGTAAATAACTCAATATTAGAATAATGGAACCCGAGAGTAGGCCTAAGCTATATGCAGTGCCAAGGAATACCAAATTTTGGGGGTGATGAGGCTAGGAAGAAATTATATACCAATGCCAAGGAATACCAAATACTCCATGTCGAGTGTAGAGGCACATTATTGACTAGACAGCCATCTTTGAAACCGCTGTACTCTTTTAGAAGCTCTTGGCAGGTCGTGGCATGAGCTACTCTTTGGTAAATCTTTCCTTTTCTTCAGAAAGAGGAAGTCTTCTGTATCTAAAACGTAGGATACCTGTCATGTTCAAATCATGAATCAATTAACAATAGCTTGAAATAGAGCATTAGATGTGCTTCAATCGACAACAAAAGCATCTTCCAGTTTATAGAGATGACAAATTTAATACCTTGGATGAATTACAAGCAATCTTGCATTCCAAACCATTAAAAACTTGAAAATTTTCCATGGCTTGATATTCATCGCCACCCAAATGTCTGCATTTGTTCCTGCAAACAACATGATTTATTAGCCATAGCTACTTTTAACATAATAGCATATATTTGTCATTGAGTCTGCACCTTTTCATGAAAACCCTTGACCTCTCTTTTGTGTCAAGGACAACAGAGAGGAAGTCGTTGTACAGATAAGCCGCAAAATAGGGATCCATTGAAACAGCAGCAACTTCAGGCTTGTCATGCCCAAAGTCCATTAGCTGAATGGATAAGTGGGTAGGCGCAGAAGACTGCAACAGAGATGATATTATTGTGTTTGCAGCACAAGTAACAGCGACCAAGCTAAATTCAGAGAAAATTTCCTTGGGGAAAATAAATGGAAACAAAGTACGAGAAACATACACATTCTATACGATATATATTCTCATCATGAAGAAGAACACGAGCATTTTCATGATGAACAATATCGATAAATCTTCCTGGTTTTCTTGAGTTTTCATAAGCATATAGTTGAAGCAGTTTATTGTCCATCTCATCAGCTGCCACTGTTTGGAGCTGAGAAAATTTCCCAAAATAACTTACAGTAAGGTTAGAGAAAATGGAACGCCTGCGGAACGCGGAATGATTAAAATGCTAAATTAACTCTTGAATGCTTTACCTGTTTGACAAGTTTAAATATCAGCTTGTCCAATGTGAAGAGAACATATGACTGCGTACCGATAAGAGCCCGACAATCATCCTCAAATTTCATATTATCAGAAGAACCATCAAGTAAACTGTAAAGTGCACTCATGAACCTGTAAAGACCACTAAAAGTTAATATGGACTATATTGATCATGTCTATATTATAAAAGCAAAGTTTCCAAAGATAGATCACCTAGCATAACGATCAGTAGGACCTGTATCATTTGAAGATCGCCATTTCCCTTCACTAGATGATGAGTTAATCCTGGCTGATTGTATTCTCTCATACAATGTCTAAGCAAATTTGACAAAGAAAAAATATCGAGTTAATGAAAATAACCACGCCGAAAGTGATGCACATACTTCATGTTTAAAATAGAACACGATATAGGAAATCTTACTTGATGAAGCCTAAAAAGGACATAGAAAGAATCATTTCCATAGAAAACTCGTGATCCCTTATCTATTTCATGTAATGCTGAAGGGACATGCTTCGCTAGAGGCTTAACATTTAGCAGAAAGCGTTCAGAAAATGGTAAGACTGCCCCTTCTCCTTCTACATCATGGGCATCTGCCATTCCCTCCGCCTCACCTTCACTCTCAGCTTTATTATCATGCTCATCATGGTCTCCATCTTCCTCGTGCTCTTCCCTAGAGCAATCTTCTCCGTCACCAGACTTGCTTCCGGAAACATCACCGTTCTCAGAGGCATTCTCACTCTCCTCTGATGACCTTTGAGCACTTTCATCACCTTCATCATCAGCATCATTTTCTCCTCCCGCCTCAGCACATGTTTCTTCTTCTGCATGTGATGTTTGATATTGCCTAGTAATTATATGATCCTTTGTTTTATGCACTGCCTCCAATTCAGTTTCTCCATGAACTGCAAAATTGTCCTCGAAATCTCCATTAGGAGATAATTCACCTTCTTCTCTTTCAATCTTAAATTGTGGAGCAAAATCATCATTATATCTGTTAATCTTCAAACCATCTTGTGTCACTCCATTAGCGCATATAACTGGTCTTGAAGGATCACCAACCTGCAAGATCAATTTTGTCATGTTCCATCTGTACTTAGTAAGATTGAATCCAAAACCTAACACTTTCTGTCCTGAGAAGTTGAGTCTTGTCTGATAAAAGGGAGTATTTCTTTGCAATTGCAGTTTCACTATTGATTCAAGATACTAGCAAGACAACTACCTTAAGAACAAATACAATTCACAAACAGTTCAGTCTAAAACTTTAGGATATGTGTTATCATGGTCCGCTGGCTTCTTTAGTTTTTTGAATTTTAAGGAAAAATAAGTTACAGCTAAGTAACATAAATGACAGTGCTATACCTCTACTGAAGGCAGGCTTTCATTAATTGATCCTAATCCAAACCCACCATCGACAGAGCCATTACACGGTCTTGAAGGAGTTGCACCAAGCCCTTCCAACCAAAAAGTTGAACCTCAGGATTATAGCCATAGGCTTTTTGAGACCAAATTAAAACCACAAATTGAAATAACAGCTGAATGACAGGGAACTAGATTAGAGAAAAATGAAACATGTGATTTTATGTCGAAAGCACTCATCAAACCTGATTCCATGTTTGTTCTTCCATTACTTAGCTCTGCACCAGAGACAAGTGATACATTTGAATTGACTAACCGTTCACTGGAAGTAGATAGTTTACCGACACCTGACATTTCATCAGCCACAGCTACATTACTCTGTACCTTATCCTGTTGCAGTGTCCTGTAGAAAGTCTCACTCTTACGAACTCCTCGATCTGCATGAGAACCATTTTCTTTAACACCATGATCACCATTTATCAGCCAAGCTTTGGAAGAGCGTGATTGCTCAGGTAGGATACTTTCATCTTTACTTCTACAAGGATTAGTATGTTTGGAGTTTAAAATTGTAGCATTGTCAGCACTAGGGCTTCCTTCACTCTCTCCACTTTTAGAGGAGTGATTCTTAGCCTTCAGAACATCTTCAGTGTCCTCAGCACCCTGAGGCCGAGGAGGAACACCAAGCATGGGCTCCAAAAATGTAGTCCAAATCTTCATCACTTTATTTAACTGTTCAGTTGAACACACTTCTCCACATGAATATTTAATGAGCTGATATATATTCTCGTGAGCGTCACCATCTGGGTAATCAAATTCCAAATTTGGTATAATGGGTCGTCTATTTCCAGCAGCAAAAGCAAGAAGTGCATCATCTTCCTTGCGCTTCTTTTCACTTATCTCCTTGATCTCTGCTAACAAAGCTGTAATACACAAAGCATTGCAAGCAATCTGAGAAAACAAAATATAGTACAATAAAAATCCAGTTGCACAAGGCAACCATGTCTAGAATGCATATCTGCATCAGTCCGTTCCTTTTTTGAGGTAAAAAAATGAGCAAGGATGAAGTACACACAAAAATTAGCTTTTACTAAACATAATACAGTTAAGGTATTTCTGATTTAATACAAAGGATGATATGTTACACATTATGACCTTCATGCAAACAAATTAACCAGGCATCAATTACCCTTGTGCTTTCCAAAATATAAATGCCATAGTAGAGTCTCATACAGGTATTTATGAAACCAAATGCAAGAATCAACTTACCTTTAATGCCCAGACTCTTACTATCTTGTTGTTTGAAATAAAAACTACGATGGTCCAGTGACTTGTGATAGTTTTTAGAATAAATTTCGGCCCAAACTTTGTTGAAATCAGCACGACACCTAGCCCATTCTTCTTGTTTCTGCTTCAAGCGAGTTAAGATAACTGGTAAAGCAAGCGAAGTATTTTTCCTCAATACATCTATCACATCAAGCCCATGATCACCATATAAACGTTCGATACACCTCAGATTCAGAGCTACAGAGAAGAAAAAGAATCTGATCAGAAGCTAACAAAAATGGATATACTAATAATACCAAGACATCATTCCTCTTCTAACCTGTTAAGTGTTCCTCAATACAAATGGGGCCATCTGTTTCTATAGTATTGTTGTTTATCTTTTCTAATAATTCTTCCACACGCTTTGTTGCTACATTTGCCGATTCTAACAACATGTCCAGCTCAAACCTGACAACCAAAAGACCATTAAATATTGTCAAAGACTGGTACTAAATGATTGAAAAATTAACACGGAGGCAATTTTTGTAAAGAAATGGTATATATTGTAACAAATTCATCATGTAATCTTTCTAAAAGAGTAATCTTACAACAGTCAGCAAACCAAAGGAAGAAAATCTCTAACATTTAAAGTTAAAACATCAAGTATAGCATGAACATATGAGCTAAAACGAAGAACCAAAATAAAGTATGAAAATCGAAGGCAAGCTTCAACCTGTCATCTTCACATCGGAACAAGCTTTCTTCATACTGGTTTTTACGCATGTGCTTAAACGAGTAATCTTCACTTCCTGATGTGACAGACACCCAATAATCATTCAGTACTTCAACACCAAGTTCTGTTCTTTGACTTGCTGACTGTATGGGATACTGTCATGAAACAATCATAACAGTCACATGCATCCAGATATTAGTAAAGGGATCAGTTTAGGGATGGTATCAACATTAATGGACAAGTAAAGAGTTACATACATTCTTTGGCAGAAGCCTATAACTAGGTGTACAACGCTCACAATTGGATAAGTCAAGTTCATTAATGGGCTTTGACAGATACTTGTCCTTGCTGGGAAACAAAGTCATTTTATGACTTCCTGTATCTTTATTGTCAAGGGGCCTTTCACGTGTTTCGTGGTCTCTATCTTTAGTTATTTCAGTCCTTTCACGATCCCAATCTCTATCCCTTTCGTTCACTGGTCTGAGTAAATTACCTGCTTGCAAAAGGAAACTGGAATAAGAACTTGCCCAGCAATAACCAGGATGCAATATTTCAAATTCAAAAACACTCTTCTAGGTGGTTCAACAATTTGAAACATGAGTTAAGAACCA
This sequence comes from Erythroxylum savannarum, assembly GCA_025629945.1. NCBI lineage: Eukaryota > Viridiplantae > Streptophyta > Magnoliopsida > Malpighiales > Erythroxylaceae > Erythroxylum > Erythroxylum savannarum. The sequence goes on along the minus strand of JAOTAW010000001.1, from coordinate 3,351,639 downwards.
TTTGAACCACATCAAACTCCGTGCAAGTTGGAATGACAGAATCTTGGTTCAGGTGATATCTCTGTAAGTAAATTCATGTGCTTGTGTGTATGAACGTGCGAGTATGTAATGACATATATTTATACCATGAGTGTCCTACATTGCAGGACATACATATACAACCAAATGTAATATCCTTCAAATACCTTATCAAAGCCCGAAAATGAGAAATCAAACAAATTTGGTCATTACGAAAAAGACAAAGCAAACTAGCTTGTTTCAGAAACCAGAAGATTAACTTGCCAGTTCTATTTTTTCGTTTATTCCATAAAGTGGTGAATGTCAAATCTCATATTAGATAGAAAAGAAGAGGTGATAGCGTATATAATCCCATAAGAAATGACTACTAATCAACTCCTATATATCTACTTTTGGGCATGTACTTCTATCACGCTCGAAATGAAGTTGTTCGTCAACATGCATTTAGGCTGTTTCAAATACCTCCAGAGCAAACCTCCACTAATACAATTTTCAATTGTGGACAAATCAAGCAGAAGTTAGTGGGCATATAACACCCAGGAATGACCAAGGTAAGAGATAGTATCGACAATAAGGCCATGAACAAGGAGCAGCTCCTGGTAGCCTTTTAGTTGAATCGTATAAGAATTAATCAGGCCTACAACAAAAAAAGAGAAGATTTTGGATATGAATTTGGATGCCTTGATGAGGACAGAAGGATTTGAAGAGGAAATATTGTGACATCTCACAAATGGGTAAGAGTCAAATCTCATATTATAAAGAAAAGAATAGGTGAAGGGTATATAAGCCTATAGGAAATTACGACTAATCAATTCTCAACTAGCTAATTTTGGGCATGTGGTTCTATTAAGCCCAAAACTGAGTTGTTATTGAGCCAGTTTGACTAAGACCCGTTTATATCCAACCATTTTCTTTTCTGTTAGAAGGGTAACAAGCTTCCATGTCTCATTGTTTGCTTAATCTTTCATCTCTTTAATAAGCCTTCGAACCTTTATAGTAAACATTATAGACTTAGCTACCTTAAATTTTTTTTTTCCTCACGAACAACAATCTATGCACTAGTGTTTATACAAGTAATTTAATGCAATATCCAATTGGAATCTAGGAAGGTGTGAAAGTTATCATACCATTGTCAATCCTCAAAATTTTAACCTTGGCATCAATTTGAGTACCTATCATTTTATGAAGCGGTTTGAAAATCTTCAATTCAATACTTATATTTTTAAACACTATCACTTACTCCATGTGAAATTGTTTAGCTATCACACAACCTATTATGTCATATTCCATTAGTTTTCCATCCATTCATATCTCTAGAATGACGTCGTAGTGAAACTTACGAATCCAATACTACGACGTTTTGGGTAAAGAATAGATAAATAACAGAATATGACAGACGAGGTTGTATGATAACAAAATAATACTATAAGGGTAACTAAATATGAGGACTGGAATGAAAAAAGACTAAACTATAAGAGACCTTGTATATTGGACCATTTTTATGGAATAGTTAAAGACATAAAAACACTTAATTCTCAGTTTTCATCATGTAAACCCAAGTTAACCTAGTACCACACTGAAGTAACAAAACATATAAAATCTAATAATGAGAGGTTTAAGTAGGGCCAACACATCTCAATGTATAGTCCTAAAAGGAATAACGACTTATTATTGATCAAAGGATAAATACTTCTTATATTTTTAGCAAATTCACAAGCATCACAAATAAATGCTCAAACTTGTAATGTTAAAAAAATTAGGATAGATCCTTGTAACGCAAAAAAATGTACGTCCTAATTGCTTGCATTCTTAAAGAATCCCAAAAAAGGTTTTTGTTATGTCAAGGTGTAGAGTATCTCCACCACCTTGTCTAATTACCAATTGTTTTCCCTAATTTTAGATCCTGAATGACATAATGAGTAGGGAAAATTTGAATATTAAAGCCAAGTGCTCTAATTCATGGATAGAAAATTAACATGAAAATTTGAACATATAGAGCAAAAGTTAGGTCCATAGAAGGTATACACTTAATAGAACCTATACCCAATACAAGGGTTATAGATCCATCGGCTATACCAATACTATTTAATTCAAATATGGAGAATAGATCAAAAAATTTATGATAGAAACCTATCATATCTCTATTTGCTCCAGAATCTACAACATAGGAATTATTATAATTATCAATAGTGGCATGAAAAGCATAATTTGCTTCAATAAAATCAGAGGAATGATCTTCCTCCAGGTCTAAATGGCCTGGATTGGGCTGTGGTTGGAACTTGAGTGGGCCTTCTTTAAGTTAAAATATGGGGACTCTAAGACCTACAGAACAATGTTGGTAGTGGTCTCCAACATAGATTCTTTGACGCTTAAATCAAATACAGGCTTGTAAGTCCATTGATAATGAATGCATGATCTGAGTACCTTGCTTTGGATTTGTGCTCTTCCCTTCATACCACGAACAAGGAATTAGGAAGACCATACACTCTGTGTAATCTAAGAGTGCCAGCTAAGATGATTTGAGGATTTGTAGCTCTTATGCTTTATGGGCGTGAAGTATATTTTTGTGTATATCAGGATGCAATTTTGGTTGTAAAGAATCAAGCTAAGGAAAAGGTGCCTAAAGGTTTGTACCTCTTCATTAGAAAAATTCATAATTTTCTTGTTTGGTGCTTCAATAACTTCAAAGAAATATGTTTATGTAACAATCTAAGTCTAAACTAGCTAAATAACAATCCTGTTTCGAGCTTTTATCGAACCACTTGCTTGGAAAGAGTGAGTTCGAAGTTGATTAGTAGTCAGACACGGTTACTATTAACAATGGTCATACAATAATAGATCTAATCGAAATTTAAGAAAAAGATAACAAGCAAAATCACTTACTTTTACTCACAACATCGGCAAGTAAACCCTCTGCATAACAAATGCTGATTAGATAATGTTGATGATGCTAGATTAATTAGAGAAAAAAACTCAACCACATAGACAGAAAATTACCATTTTTCTCACAGCGTGCGAAAAATTCATTGAAGCCATCAATAAGATCTGGATACCTTCCAAGTAAATCACCAACCTGAGAAAATACAACACCCAATGGTGGTTCAATCCCATCGACTAACTTTCTGAAATTTCATCAGATGGAAGAGAATCTAACAAGCATTTCAAACTTTGTGCTGAAAGAAGTGGAATTAATTTGTTTCCATGAAATAAAGAAGGAATTTCTAGATTACGCACCAGAAGTAGAGAAATTTTTGTCACTCATTGTTACTTAAATAAAGGATCCTACCAAGAATGAAACTCTAACGTTCCATGTCTAATTACCACAAGACCATTAAAGGTAAAAGGGTTGTTTTCCTAAAAAAACTCCTAGATACTAAAACCCAAAACTCTTGTCCGCATACATTAGCCAGATTTTATCACCAAATTAACTCCCAATATCAACAAATGTGTTAACAAGTATAGTATTTCCTTTTGTAAATTTATTTGTTTGCGTGAATAGTAAACACAATCACCATACCAAAGACAGCAACTCTGATCGTTTGATAATTTCCTCAGTATAGAGATGAAGACACCTTAAAAATTCTTGGTAATCTTCAAGCTTATGCAATTTCTCTTTCACTTTCTCACAGAAAGCAAGCTCTTGGCTTACTGCACCTGCCATACCATGAACCTAGCATCAATTTGAGGAAATATATGCACTCAAGACTCTAAATAACTATATGGGGAAAAACATGAAACAAGTCTCACAGCCACCACAACAGGCAGGACCGTCCCTAATACTTTAATTCACTGAGATGGTGAACAGCATTGATCAATTCCATTTATTTCTGTAATATAAAGTAAGGACAACACAAAACTCACTTTTCAAAGAATTTTTATCATCATAAAGAGATGATGCAGGGTGCATTCCAAAATTTTCATCTCCATCCCTGCCGTGATAATCAGCAGTGTGAGCAGACTTCTGTCTGTGAGAAAGTCGTTGCGTGTCGAAGCCTCGATTGTCATCATGCTCATAATCTCTATCACTATGTTCTCTCCAATCATCTCTTCTATCCCTTTCCCTCTCGCCATGTCTCCTCTGCTCTTTTTCTGACCTCTTTATAACTCTATCATGATCTGAATCGGGACGATCAACACTATAGTCACGATCGGCAGGGGACATTGTAGTTCTTTCCTTCTGACAATTAATGAGGAAATACTACATAAGCTTGTTGATCAATATGAAATTAGAAGCAGCTGAAAAGAAAGGAAAAACCTTGTCAACATGCATCTGACGCATTGTGGGCATGGGGGAGCTCCTATCACGGTAAATAAAATTCCTACCAGATGGAGCATAATGAGTTGAGGCTGTGGCTGAAGAATCAGGGAGAAAATGTGTGAACTCTTTTAGAAGATCATCATGGCCTTGGAAAAGTGCAGAAACCTGCAACAGGGAGCAAGTCGACTTCAAACGCAGTTGTCCAAGAAGTAAATGTCTACAGATACTAAGAAACAGAAGCAGAAGTAGCTAATCAGAGCAGTAGGTTGTGAGAAGATTCCATGTAAATACCTCCTGGTAAACCTCAGTGATAGACTTATTTTCCTTTCTGTACATGTTCAAAATGTCTAAAAATGATTTATAAACGTGATCATCACCTTGAAACCTAGTCTGGAAAAGACAATTCAAATGTCAAATCATGGAAAATGAAATTGAAGTAAATCTATAACTCAGGTACAAAATAGTGGTTCAACCTTAATTTTGTTCACAAAATTAATTGCTTCTTCAAATTCAACAGGCTTTTTCTGCGGAGGCTCTTCATCCTCTGGAGGGAGAGTGATCTCATATCCCTTTGGTAAGAAGGTATTGAAACCCAGAATTAGGCTGCGATGCCCTTTAAACAAGTCTTTCACCCTTGCTATGACACCAGCAGTGTCAATTCTGTGACCAAGATAACAGAGGTAAGTTTCATCAAAAAGTGTTTTGCTTCCCAAATTCACGTATAAAATGAAAACAGTTACCACTGTGATCAAATTTGGATACAAACCTTTGGGCTTTGAAATCCTTCATGACTTCCAGAAAGTCATCATACTTCTCCCTTTTGTCTTGAAATATGTCTTTCACAGCCTTAAGATATGACAAGGCATCATTTGTTGTAAGTTTCTGCGCACTTGTTCCTCCCCCTCCTCCCCCCGTCATTTGTGCTTGCCCCAAACTTCATTACAAACAAAGAACATTACAAGATAAATAATAATATATTTTCCAAAAAAAACATAATTTAAAAAAAAAAAAAGAGCAAAAACAAGTTAAGGACAAACATCGTCAACTAATACCCAGCTCAAGTGAAGCCTTGTCCTTTGTAGTATCCTTTTACATGCATCTATTTTAACATATATTAATTTCAAATAAAAAGATCAGTACCATTGTTGGTACTAAAGGTTTCTTAAATGTCCTTCAAAAACAAACCAAATTCTATTGAGCATGACAACCGTGCATATTCGATCTTCCCTCAAAGGTTAAACATGGCAGAGATATCTCAAAATTTGACAGATACATTAAACAAAATAATAAAAAACCACTAGTTAAATTATCAGAAGCACTTGAACGGTTAACAGATAGTAAGAACGGTGACTAGAAGATCCTGACGTGAGTTAATGCACGTTAACTTCAATAATCAAACAAACATTAAGACTATAAGTTAGATGACCAGTGAATCGGGTAAAAGGCCGAATTGAGAATCATGAGAGAAGATATGAAGAGATTTGAATATCTTACGTTTCTCCTTTAGAAGAAAGCACAGGCCTTTTAACTTGAGAGGCCATATACACATCGTCTCTTGACCTCTTCATATTCATAACAAAAGCCAAAACGACCTACAAGACAGAAAAAGAAAAAAGAAACAAAAACGTAGACACTTTCTCTCCCTCTACATCTTCAACGGTGAAAATATCATGCTTCACGAACTCCAAATTTAAGCCCCAAGATAAGAACCTGAAATCAATAATACCGCCCCATTTAAACATAAGCAAGAAACACACCAAGCAGATCTACAAGATACAAACTTCAAAACCTAGAAACCAAGAATTCAAACCCAAAAACTAATCCAACTCTAAGCAGACAGATCAACCAGGAAACAGGAAAAATTCCCACAAAAATCTTTTTTCAACTTTTCTAACCAAGTAAATTGCATTACTTGAAACAGAAGCAAAGCTTGAGAATTTTCATCAATCAGGTTAGAAAAAGATAAACAAAGCAGATAAAATCGAAATTTTACGGACAGAAAAACAGGTAGAGATCATTCTGTACAGGATGAATTACCAAACGAAAATTCAAGCAAAAACGAAAAAAGACATAAAACTTTCCAAATGGAGATGTAGAATCATGAGAAGTTGTAAACAACCTTGTGATGGTGATAAATGGAGCAGTCTTTCAATGGAGATTGTAGTCTAATAGAAACAGAGGGAGGATGATACAATTTTATTAATATGCGGTCGTCTTGTTGTTGATGTTAAGAAGAACGAGATTAAAACACCAACACAAAGTCACAAACACTAACCTCTCTCAATGGAGAGTGGAAAAAGCAATTAAGACGGCTGTTAGGCGGTCATCTTCTGGATTTGTTACCGGCTATAGGCAGTGAATTTCGTTCTTTTTGCTTACAAAATTAGGTCCCTTTCTTTCTACTGGATGAGGAGGATCTCATTAAGAAGGGCTTAGAGATAGGATAAACTAGTGGAGATGGTGCACAATTTAATTTTATATGGAACTTCTTAGTCTGAAATAGATTTATGTTCTGTATAAGCTCCTTGGTGATTTTAGGGATTGGAGAAGTTTGGGAAATTTGTTGGGTTTGTACTGGAGATTGAAGTGCTAATTTTCCAAAAGATGATTATTTTGATTTTGCTTACAATCTAAATTTCAAACAGTTGAGACGAGAGAATGAATTAGTTGATAATGTTGGATAGTTGAAGAACAAAATTTGAGCTAAGGGTAGCAATGGTTTGGCCCAACTCTTATTTGCTGGAGCCCGGACTTAGCCCTAGGCTAGATTCAATTTGCTGCCTCGGGCTTGAGTCCGACCAGACTCTGCCCAGCTAAAACCTGTTTTTAATTATAAGTATAAAACGACATTATTTAGTTTAAAATGGTTGAAATTGAACCTAAGTAGTTCGAGCATGAACCCAATTTGAGACGTTGTTTTGTTTAAAAGGATTGAGCATCAGGCCTAAGTAGTCCAAGCATGAGCCCAATTTGAACTATATCCAACGTTGAGCCTCTAAGTCTTGGGTTGGGTCAATAAGTTGGAACCTAAGCCCAAAGGCCATCCTTGCGAAAGTATTACTTGAATTCTGTTATAGACGTTAAGAAAATGGAGATCTGAAGCCTCAAATGTGTATGAGTTCTGGGCCTGTTACCGATAGCTTTTTGGACCTCTAGCTCTACCTACATACATGCTCATCAACTCTTCCTACGTTTCCCTGCGACCCCTTTTTAACTCTATATGCCCCCTATCTTTTCCTCTTTTGTAGTTTCCCTCTCATTTAAAAAATAAATAAAAACGGTGAACAAAGATGTCATTGCTAGTTTATACCTTATAAGCAATAACTTGATTATAGATTTTATTATATAATTAATTAAAATATTATTTACCTTATTTAATTAACTAACGTATAAGATAAAGTTCAAGAAATAAATATTATACAAATAAAATTATAATAAGATTATAATTATAAGAATTATACTACATTTATGTATTATATTTATATTGTTCATAAGTATTATTCTATTAAGACTAGATATTAATACAATAAAAGTACCAACACATGTTAAGCTTCTTTCTTATAAAAGAAATAATTGATCTAATTAACTAAAAGTATAAAGATAAATGAGGGCTTGTTTATTTCAACTTTTATTTTTTGGCTTTCTATTTTTATTTTTAAATTTAGTAAAAGAAGATGTTTGCTTGAGTTTTTGGCTTTTGCTTTATTTAAAAAGTGGTTTTTATTTTATGATTCAATTTTTTATAATTTGTTTACCATCAGTTAAATATATATTCTTTAATTATTTAATTTTGATTATTAATAAGAATTACAAATATTATAACTTAATTTAATAATTAATTTAGTTTAATTTTTGTAATTAAATTAAACTAAATTAATTTAAATTTAAAATAATTTCTAAATATATAAATTTCAAATCAAAATTATAAAAAACAAATAAAAATTTAATCATTAAATTATTTATTTTGATATGGTATAATAATTTTACTAATAATATATCAATAAATATTATACAAGATATTAAAATAAATTTAATTTATTTTTAAGTTTAATTTAATTTGTAATTATTATT
>JAOTAW010000001.1:3317168-3332034 GCA_025629945.1 Erythroxylum savannarum | reverse complement strand
CTTTTTCTCTTTTCCTGTCTAGGTTTTGATATTTCTATGAAGTTTTGATAGAAATTGCTTTAACAGGAACTATGTATGAGATTATGGAGAACTAGTCATTGGTTGGATTTTGGTCAAAGATGGTAGTTTTTTCATGCTCCGTTTTTGTGGCTTTCCTTATTAGGGTAACTATTGGATGGACATGGAAGCTCAATTGGGGTAGCTTTCCTTGGTTATTCTCACATCTCCTCTTCTTCAAGAATCCATTTTTTTTAATCTTCATTCCTGATATTGAAATATATACACATACGTGTACACACAAGACTTTTTCTTTTTCCTCTAATGACTAAAAGGATCCCAACTTTAATGTTGGGATGAACTATTTTTCTCTTTTCTTTATGAGTTTTGATGTTTATATGAAGTTTTTATAGAAATTGCTTTGACTGGACCTACGTATGAGATTTTGGAGAACCAGTCATTGGTTGGATTTTGTAAAAAGATGATGATATTTTTATGTTTCGTATGTTTTGCTTTCCTTGTTGGGGTAACTAGTGGATGGGCATGGAAACCCAGTTAGGAGGAGTCCAAAAGAGACAAGTTAGTATCTTATATTTCCAAGTTATTGAATTCTTGATCGTCATTTTTCCTTATATGTGCTTAAATTTATGTTTGACATGGTTTGTTACGTCAGCAATATTAACGTCAATTTAGATTTGAAGAAAATTAAAAATTTAAATATTTATTAAAATATAAATTATAATTATAAAATTGAGTAAAATTTGAGATTTTTTATAATTAAATCTATTTTATTTTGGATAGAACGGAGCACATATAATAGTATTGTGATTTAGAATGAATTGAATTTATGAAAATACTACTTGATAATAATATTTTTCATTAATTATTTACTTTTTAAATTATGTGCATTAAATAAATTATTATATACACATAATAAAATACGTATTTTGATATCTACTACTTATAAAAAATGTACAACTTAAGCATATAATGCATCCTTAAAGTAGGGTAACTTTACTACGAACAATATAATAAAACATTAGTATATTATAAATTTTTTCTTTTCCTTCAAAACTTTAAAATTTTTCAAATTTAAATTTAGATATTTTTTAGATTCGATCAATTTTTAAATTGAAATCAACCTATACAACCTGACTTATTATTAATTTTTATTATTAGGATTGACATTTTGGTAAATGCAGGAACATAAAGGTGCTTGTAATTATTTCTAACACGTGGAATTCTCATATATAGAAATATAACATTCGTCAAGACCTAGCAACAGTTCCACTTACTATACGAAAGAATATATATACATCACGTCAATAATAAAGACAAAGACAAAAATCACTTAGGTATATATCTGTAAACTTATTTTATATAAATAAAGTGACCAAAAAAAAAAGTTGCATACGATCACAAATTCTTGGAACTACTTCGACTTTATGGTGTTCTAGGGTTTGACCTATAAGGTTTAATAATTAAGGAATATGTATTGTAATAGGAGTCCTAGAATAGCTCAATTCCGAACAGAATATTAGTTTAAATAGACAATTACTTCTGTATTTTTTGATATGACACAATAATATTTACAACGCTTTTCATTCATATTTTCTCTCCAAATTCTGTTTTTTATCTTGGTATCAGAGCCATTGTGCTTCTGTTTTCGCACCCTCATCATGACTACCTCTTCCCTAAACGTAAGCAACTTTGTTACCTTGAAGCTTTCGCAAACGAATTACCTGTTATGGAGGGAGCAGATCATTGGTTTAGCTGAAAGCCAAGAAATTTATGATCATTTAACCACAAAACCCCCAACTGTTGTCGTTGGAACAGCCAATTCTGAGGAAACAAAACAATACCAAGCTTGGCAAAAATCTGACAGGCTACTTCGAGGGTGGATTGTTGGAACGCTCTCTGAAGAGTCCTTGGGGTTAGTCATAGGTCTCGATACTGCTTATGCAGTTTGGGAGGCACTCAAGGAAGCCTATGCCAAAGATTCACAAGAACGTGAATTTACTTTGAGGCAGCAACTTACGTATCTACGTAAGGATGACAACGTCTCAATTGGCGATCATATTCGGAAATTCAAGTCATTATGTGATAATTTGGCTGCTATCGGTAAGCCAATGGCTGATCAGGAGAAGGTCTACTGTCTTCTAACTAGTCTTGGGCCAGATTATGAAACTTTCACCACAACTATGTTGAAGCCGCCTAGACCATCGTATACGGAGATGATCTCGCAACTCCAGAATCTTGATCAACGGCGAACGTGGTTCAGTTCTTCCCAGCCGACGCACCTGGCATTTTACAGCACTTCTTCTCGCAACAATAATCAAGGGCGTAGTCGAAGCAACATGAATTTCTCTTCAGCCGGTAGAGGTTTTCAGGCGCAGCAACGTGGGAGCAAGGCTGATGGAGGTGCGCCTGAGTCGCAGCAAACACAGCGGAGGACGTTACCACCTGGTCTTCGTCGTATGACACCCGAAGAGAGGGAACTGTACCGCAATGAAATCTGTCAGGTATGTAATAAACAGGGACACATTGCAAAGATCTGTTGGTGGGTAATTAGTGCTGCTGATCAGTCGGCAAAGCTTCCACAAGCCTTGGCAGCCCTGACCTTGGATAACACAATTACGGACACCGATTGGACTGCTGACTCAGCAGCTACTGACCATATGGCTGCAAATCCAGGTATGTTCTCTACCTTAAATCAATATAATGATTCAGTAATAATTGGTAATGGTACCATGATTCCTATCACTGGAATTGGTGATTCATGTGTGGAAAACAATAGGAATAATATAAAGTTAAATAATGTTCTGTTTGTTCCACAAATGAAGAAGAATTTGTTATCTGTGGGAAAATTGACAAGTGATTATCCTGTGAACTGTGAGTTTACTAATAGTAATGTTTTCTTAAAGGATCGAAAGACAGGGAAGGTAATTTTGGAGGGCCCAAAGAAGGATGATCTATATATACTTCCTAATCGGCGTGCAACGGCGAATTTCTCTCAACGATTTCGATCGTGCAGTGCTGATATATGGCATCAAAGGCTTGGACACTCTCAAACTTCGTCTATTGTTAGGTTATCAAATAAGGGCCTTATTAGTGTTGATGGTCCACTTAAAATTAATAAGATTTGTGATAGTTGCCAATTAGGCAAATTTAGCAAGTTCCCTTTTACTACAAGTACAATTTCTACTACTTCTATGTTTGAACGGGTTCATTGTGATTTATGGGGTCCTGCACCACTTTTGTCTATTGCTCGATATCGGTATTATGCTTGTCTTGTGGATGATTATACGAGATTCATGTGGTTGTTACCTTTACGCACAAAATCTGATTTCTTTACTGCTTTTGTTGCATTTGAGAATTATATTAAGCGTCAATTTGGCGCTGACATCAAAATTCTCCAAACCGATGGTGGAGGTGAATTTGTTAATAAACAAATGGCTGAACATTGTTTAAAAACAGGTCTTGTTCATAGACTTTCTTGTCCACATACACCCGAACAATCAGGAGTTGTGGAAAGACGACATCGCATGATTCGGGAACTTGGAATGTCAATGATGTTTCAAAGCCGAGTACCCTTATTTCTTTGGGTTGAGGCTTTCACATCCGCTGTTTATTTGATTAATCGCTTACCATCATCTGCTTTAAATTTTGAATCTCCATTTTTCCGATTATTCAAAAAACATCCTGACTATTCAATGTTGCGGGTGTTTGGTTGCAAATGCTTTCCATACACCTGGGACAACAAAACAAACAAATTTGATCCTAAATCTTCTCTTTGTGTGTTTGCAGGATATACAGAGCAGTACAAGGGTTATAAATGCTATGACCCAAAACAGCGGAAGTTCATAATTTCTCGACATGTCACATTTGATGAAACTGACTTTCCGTATAAATCAAAAGAAACTCCAGATTCTCAGCTTGTTCTTAATCTAATTGATTCATGGATTATGTTGTCGAAAACTGTCACTAATTCTGCGTGCAATTTTATTCCAACGATTTCAGGAGAGACTGCTCAAAATCCTCAAGTCGCAGCTGATTTAACTGTCATGCAAACTCACTCGGTTGATGCGTCTGGCGGAACGGAGGCTTTACAAAATAATGAAGAAACTCGAGTTGAACAGGAGCGGCAAATCTCTTCCGACGAATATACTGCACAACCACCGACGGAAAATCAGTCCGATGGGAACAATACAGACGTCCAAGGTGATTCGAATACTGAGGGTGAGTTGAATTCTGAGTCCAGTGCTGATAACGATGCAGAAAACATCGGAAATACATCTTCGATTGACTCGCGACAGTCAATCACCGATGAGACTACAGAGAACTATGAGGAGGCTGCACAATCTCAACCTCAGCAATCTTCAGAAAATAACACAGTCTCTGTTTCAACTGATGGAAGTCGTGTTAATGCGAGACCTGAAATTTCAGCAGCTGCTACAGATATTGGTGTAACAGAATCGGATGCATCAGCTCAACAGGCACCTCGACAGCATACTATGGTAACTCGATCTCAGCGTGGAATAGTGAAACCCAATCCGAAGTATGCCTTGCTTGTTACAACGACAGATTCAATTCCAGCAGAACCCAGAACAATAAAAGAAGCACTTGCACATCCAGGATGGAAGAAGGCAATGGAGGAAGAAATTTCAGCCTTGGACAAAAATTGTACATGGGATCTTGTGCCAAGGACAAAAGATATGAACGTTATAGGAGTGAAATGGGTTTTTAAAGCAAAGCTTATGCCTGATGGTACTCTGGAACGTTTGAAAGCTCGCCTGGTAGCAAAAGGATACAATCAAGTAGATGGCATTGATTTTCTTGAAACTTTTTCTCCTGTTGTGCGACCAGGTACAATTCGCCTTGTGCTTTCTATTGCTGTTGTTAAAAATTGGCAGGTACGACAGTTGGATGTCAAGAATGCATTTCTTCATGGCTATGTGAACGAAGATCTTTACATGTCTCAGCCTCCTGGATTTGTTGATTCATCAAAGGCATCATATGTCTGCAAACTAAAAAAGGCGTTGTACGGATTGAAGCAAGCGCCTCGGGCCTGGTTTGATCGCTTGAGTAAATTTTTACTTTCTCATGGTTTTATTTGTAGTTTAGCTGATCCATCACTTTTCATTTGCCATTTTGGTTCAGAAACATTAGCTTTATTGGTTTATGTGGATGACATGTTATTAACTGGGTCTAGTGATCAATTAATCAAATCTTTTCTGGAGCTTTTATGCAGTGAATTTAACATGAAAGATCTTGGTCCTATTCATCATTTTTTGGGAATGGAAGTCATAACAACGGCAGATGGGTTACATCTTTCACAAACTCACTTTGCTCTTTCTATTTTAAAGAAGTTTCAAATGCAGGATTGTAAGTCGATGCCAAGCCCACAATACACAAAGCATGATTTCAACGAAGCCAAACCACTGGCCGATCCTTTTGTCTACAGAAGTGCCATTGGAGCACTGCAGTATCTCACTCTAACGCGGCCAGATATTGCCTTCAGTGTCAACTATGCGTCACAATTTATGCAAGCTCCTACAACCTCACACATGAAACTCATTCATAGAATCCTACGCTACATCAAAGGATCGCTCGAGCTTGGAATCAAAATAACAAAGGATTCGACGCTTGAGCTTAAGGCTTATTCCGATGCTGATTGGGCAGGTTGTCCCGCAACACGCCGTTCCACAACTGGGTATTGTACCTTCCTCGGCAAGAATATCATTTCTTGGTGTGCCAAAAAACAAAGTACCGTATCTCGTTCAAGTACGGAAGCTGAGTATAGAGCTATGGCACATACAGCAGCTGAACTCACCTGGCTCACGTTTTTACTTCAAGAACTTCGGGTTCCTAGTTCCGTTCCAGTTTTATATTGTGATAACTTGAGTTCATTGTATCTTTCTGTAAATCCAGTTCTGCATGCTCGAAGCAAGCACATCGAGTTAGACTATCATTTTGTTCGGGAAAGAGTTGCTCAAGGACTCCTCATTACAAAATATGTTCCATCTGCACAACAACTCGCGGACATATTTACCAAATCTGTCTCCAAGTCTGCCATTCGATCTGTCATCACCAAACTATGTCTCAGCCCTCGCCACAGTTTGAGGGGGGATAATAGAATATTAAGGAGCGATAAGGTAGATTATTCTAGAGATTATTCTAGAAATCCCCAAGGCAGCCGATCTGAATAATTAATGGAGAGATAAGGCTGATTTGTAGGAGTGATAAGGTAGATTATTCTAGAAATCCTCAAGTCAACCGATTTGAGTAAATAATGGAGAGATAAGGCTGATTTATAGGAGTGATAAGGTTTAATAATTAAGGAATATGTATTGTAATAGGAGTCCTAGAATAGCTTAATTCCGAACAGAATATTAGTTTAAATAGACAATTACTTATGTATTTTTTGGTAGAGATACAATAATATTTACAACGTTTTTTATTTATATTTTATGAAAAATTCTGTTTTTTATCTTGAACTTCCCAATAGGCGACTAAATAAAAGCTGGCCTTCTTGTTCTCATCTCACACGTGATAATGTCGTGTAAGAAGGGAATACACACATGGGAAGAAAAGAAGTTCGATGGTTTTGGTCACAATTCTTTTGTCATCCTCCATGTGAAAGGCCAAACAAATGCAAAGGAGAGTGCTTGGTGATAAAGTTTGCGTCTTAGTCGAACAACACAGATATGGCCTATTGGCCCCATTTTATCTGCACCTGTATGTATTCTCCTTATCCAGCTCTCTCAATCTTCAACTTCTATTGCCCCATATCATAAAACATATAGTCATGGCCAATGATTTTTTTTAAATAAATGAATCTATATCAACACTCCTTAGACAGACAATCCAGAGACCAGAACTGAGTTCCAAGTTCTTGGCAAAAAAGAGTTTCCCTACATTTATAGAACTATATTTTATACTTTTGTAGTTGGATGAATTTTGTTCCCTTCTCTCAAAACTCCTATTGATAAAAAGTAATATCATCCTACTAATGTGCCTGCATAGGACCGGAAATTGAATAGAGCCAAAGCTTTGTGGTTCTATTTTACTGTTAGGAATCATGGAAAGCATCAAATGTTCTCTATTTATGAAGTGCAAAAACAGAAAAGGACCACGATTTCCCTTTGAATATTTTCTAGTGCTACTAACAATTTCTAGATCATGATCATTGAACAGTAGTGATTAGAAAGTCTTTTAAAAAAAAAAAATTTCAAACATGCACCGACGAATGTTTTCCATCTCTTGTTGAACTCCAACTAGAAAAATGCGGTTTCAACCCATCAAACTATTCTTTCTGCAGGTTAACCTAATGAAGACAAACGGGATTTTTGTTTACTTTCTTTTCATTGAGTTAATGAACCAGATCTTTTGGGAGGGGGTCTATTGCCTATCTTTCCATTTGCTTGTGTTGTCCTTTACTACGTGTACATTCTACCATGTTGGGCTTGAGCATTATCAGTTTTGTTACGATCGTCACATGTGTTCTATTCAATCATCGTAATAACATGCTTTATCACTTCTCGTGAGGCAAGGTGGAGTTTCTTCTATTATAAGATACTAGCATTAGCATAGGGTCAAGTAGGCTTCTGTTAGCTAATTGGAGCATAATAAGCGGACATATCTAGCCACTTAATGTTCAACTTATACATGTTTTCCAACTTAAATCAACATCAGTAATTGCTTTTGTTTCTTACCATGGATTTGGTCTGATGATTTCTAGGGCTTCCAACTTTTATGAGATGAAATAAAATGGTTTTGGACAGGTATAGTATTATAAGATTTTGTCCAATATCTCCACGATCCGAAGAGAAAAGTCAGTCTTGTTTCTCTGACTTGTATGACTGTTCAGGCTGATGATGCTAGGGACGTTAAACTTACACGCCTCCAAGTTAGAATTTGGTAAGCATTCGATATCAGGTTTGCTGGGGACTTAATAATGTTGCTTTAAATTGTCTCTAAACCAGTTGTTATGGTTTGGTTTAACTAATAATTGCAGGCTGGCATGCTCTATATGGTGGATTATTATATTAATAAATAGATCCTGAATGCGAGTAGCCGAGTGTATATTGCTTAATCCACTCTGAGAGCTATACCATATCTGTATATTCTTGTTCGGTGAATATTCTTTGTGCCATTTAATGTCTTAAGCCTAAGTACAGTAATTGATCAATTTATAATTCTGGTGTATAATGATTTTCCAGTTATCTACACCATATATAACTATACATTAAATCTGATTCCCCTCCAATGCTGAACTGTTCTAATAGAATTCGATCTCAATGGTTTGCTAATTTTCTTTGTTATTTATTTTCCTCAAATGGGCACATAAAAAAGGCAAACTATAGCAAAGTTTCCTTAACTTCTTGTGTTTTTGGTTTAAAGAAGGCATTAAAGATTGAGGAATTAGCTGCTTAAACAGCAGACAAGAAGCCATGCCTGACATTAGAACAATTCATGCACGAAAGATTTTCTTAACCTACCTTATGATATTGCCTCATCTTAAAAGATAGAGAAAATAGTTGCATCATCTATCTAGCTCAAACAGTTTCACAATCTATATATGGTTAGCCTGAACTGAAAGTAAGATTCCATACTTACTGAAGCAGCACAGAAGGCAAAACAAGAGAAACAAGCTGGTGAATTTGGCAAGTCCTCTCTGCAGAGCTTTTCAGTTATTTCACTGGCCCTACCTTGTCTTTATTCTACATAAGCTACTTATATTCCTGAGTAGGAATCAAAACTCAAAATAGTTTGCAGTTGCACCAACTCAAAACTATTATTATTCTGTATCTGCCAAAAAAAAAAGGAGGGCCTTAAACTGGTACGATGGCCGCAATCTGACAGTAACAGTACACTCCCAAAAGAAGGCCAAAACCGTTCATCATTAAATCCCAGGTGTAGTCACGTGAATGGAGTCTCTTTTAACTGATATTCTAGCACCATCGTCACTCAAATTTGGAAAGTAACCACTTAAGCTGTCATCCGAGTTCACCCTCTTCATTTATCAATAAAACTATTGCTTTTAATTGGATTCACGGGGTGGCATCTTTGCTCTTTTTGACCTGGTTAAAGGATTTCTTCGAGCTCCTTCAGGTGAAAAAGGTCGAGATGCTGTAATTGTGCAATTTAGCTTTGGTAGGTGTGTGTGAACAGGGTGTTGACTAGTTACAATTGGAGGGTCAGTCTAACAATCATCTCGATCACCACATGCATCACATTCTACACCGTGTAGAATGGGTGGTATTGAGACAGTTGTTAATGCTACAATAACTTATCTCCTAAATTAGTCTATTTATTATTCTTAATACTTTATAATATTAAATTTTCACAAAAATCAGATAATAATTTATATTTATACTTATATTCAAAATTTTTGATATTATAATAAAAAAATGCATAAGTAAGTTTTGCTACTTACCATAGTTGTGATTTGTTAAATTTATGTAATAGTAATACAGTAATTAAGCAAAACCAAGTAAAACTTGGAAAGTAGAGCATTTCTACGCTTCTCCCCAGGCCCAATAATGTCCTAAACAATCATCTCCAATTCATGAATTTCCATGCTCTCTGTCACGTGACGGACTGTGCTTGGATCCCTTTAACCCATACATGTCTCTTTGTCACATGCTCTACATTTAGCTCCCCTTTTTCCTTGTAAAACTTTTGTATATAATAATGGTTCACCAAACCCTTTTCTTGCTAATCAATTATCTTCGCTCCAACATCACCAACGAAATGCTCTTTCCAATGACATTTTGCCATTAAGTCTCTTCAGTCATGCCTCACTTCTGTACTAGATATCATTAACTACAAAACCCTGAAATTTTAATCTCTTTGGCCGGTTGGATTGGATGGGTATGCTTAGCTAATACATCTGTACATGTAATTCTTTGCAGAACAGTTCTTGAGTCAACTTTTCACTTCAACTATCTCATTGGATTTGCTCTTCTGGCATCCAAGCTATTGTCCTTATTGAAGCAAGTGTTAGAAAGAGGGAGGCATGTCTATGTCTATCATTAGAGCTCCGTGGGTCAGCTTAAATTATTATTTAAGCAAAACCAACCTCAACAGTTTGCAGAAAGAATTGGTCACTAAATTATATAACTTTTGCTTCAAAATCAAAGGTGATGATCCATCATAAGCAGCCTCTATCTCCCCATTTTCGACTTCCAATTCAAGTCAACTGGGTCCTTCTTCCATTTTGGCGTCCAATGAGGTGGTGCTATTTTGTTTGGCATGTCTGAAGCCGGCAAGTCTCAGAACCTCCACGTGTGCATGTGCTGAAAATTTAAGAAACTCCATTGTTATGTGAAACCTTACCATTGTATAGCTCGTGATTGGCACAGTAGACTGCATCTGAGTTAGATGCAAACACGTTGCTTGGTACATAAAGTATTTGAAACAACCGAATTAGCTGATATTTTTATCCATTTTTCAGCTAACCCAAATTCTCTGAAAAAGCTGCACCATCTCATCCGATTTAGCCCCTGATTGAAGCCATTAAATGACAAGCTCACTCTCATCAATTCTAGTTTACTTTACCAAACATACTGCCATACAACTTAACCAAGTACCGTCGAACACTCTGGCCCACTTACATCTTCAGTTATAAGCATTTTAATACCGAGTCTTGCATACACCAAGCTACAGACTCACTTGCCTCAGCCAAATAACCGAACCATCTGTTCATCTGATCAATGTCCAAAAGCTGAGACTCAACCTAAACACCACCGTAGAAACAACACAACACAATGTCTGTCCACAAACGATACTCATTCTCTCCACCTACGACAACCACCACCTCCAATGACCTTAAACACCGAGTCATTTGTTGCCTGAACAAGCTCTCCGACCGTGACACACTCCCTTTGGCCACCGCAGAGCTGGAATCCATCGCTAAGAACCTGTGTCACGACACCTTCTCTCCCTTCCTTAATTGCATACACAACACAGACTCTTCTTGCAAATCCCCTGTTCGCAAACAATGCGTGAACTTGTTGACTCTTCTCTCGCATTCGCATGGGAACATGTTATCTTCTCATTTAACCAGGATGGTCTCCACCGTCACTCGCCGTCTCCGGGACCCGGACTCCGCCGTCCGATCAGCCTGCGTCGAGGCAACCTCCGCGATGTCTTCACAGATCACAGACCCTCCTTTTTCCACGCTATGGAAACCCCTTTTCGAAATGGTGACACTTGAGCAGGATTACAACGTTCAGATCGGAGCTGCGATGTGTTTTGCGGCGGCAATAGAGGCGTCGCCGGAGCCGGAGGCTGATCAGTTGCGAAAGGTGTTGCCTAAACTGGGAAAGTTGGTGAAATTTGAGGGCTTTAAGGCAAAGGGAGCGTTGTTGAGTGTGATTGGAAGTGTTATTGGGGTTGGTGGAGCTTCGACTAAGAGTGTTATTGATTGGCTAGTACCGTGCTTGGTGGAGTTTTTGAGCAGTGAAGATTGGTCGGCAAGAAAGGCAGCGGCGGAGGCCTTAGGGAAGGTTTCGGTGGTCGAGAAGGAATTGGCAGCCGAGCATAGAGTAGCGTGCTTGAATTCTTTGGAAAGTAGAAGGTTTGATAAGGTAGAAACTATGTAAATCTATCTTCAGTTATCGTGCTTTTGAAGAAAATGAGGAAAACTGAAATCTAAAGAGCTCAAACTTTTATCTTTTTGTTGTACGATTCAATTTTTCTTGATCACTAAAAGTATTAAGAACTTTGTTTGCTCTGATGTGGGTTTGGTGTAACAGGTGAAAATGGTGCGGGAGACTATGAATCGTACTTTGGACTTGTGGAAGGGGCTTCCTGACATTTGTGAAGAGGCTTCAGTTTCATCTCTATCTGGATCTTCTTCAATGGGTAAGAAGCATTTTTTTCTAGTTCTTCTCTTGACTTTAATCCGAGTTGGTATATTGTTTTTAATCTTCTAATGGGTTTGATCAAGGAGTTGTTGTTCCGTTCAAGCACCATTCTTTTTCACATTTCTAAATATTTTGTGATGTAGCCTCCCAATTTGGTGAGGATATGTTACCGTCCGTTCGAATCTTCAATATTTCCAGTTCAAAATGGAAGCATAAAATCAGCAGGGGACCCATTTCATATCTTCTAATCATCTTTGGATTTAATTATCTCAGAACCAGAGAATCCTATTGGTGGATGCCCTCCTTTAGCCTCCAAAAGTTCTAATGATGTCAGATTCAGACGTCCTCAACCAAAGAAATCAATCCCAGAAAGCAGGTCCCCTCCCGCTTCGGCTTTTGTGACCACCGCCAAAAATCAAATTCCTGTCATAAGTGATGACAAGAATTCAAAAACAGCATTGTCTCGTAAGTTGGACCACAAGAAAATTTCTCCCTGCATAATCGGTATTGCTGTCTCACGAGAAACGGCTTGTGGAGATGATTTCACAAAACAGGAATCTGGAGAAGATGGGAATAATGGGAATTCTATTGCAGAAACAAAACGTGTCCTTTTCAGCACCTCACCGAATGATAAACACCAAAAATTCAGTGGCTTGAGATCTGGGTCAAGGGTGGTTCCTTATGATGATGATGAGTATACTTGTAGCAAAGATATCGAAGTCAGCAATCCTGTTGACGACTTTCATGAGAGCAGCAGAGATATGGAAAATATTTCTTTGATTCGTGAACAACTAATTCAAATTGAAAATCAGCAGTCAGATCTCCTGAGCCTCCTCCAGGTATGGGATTGAAGGTTAACTTTTTGCCCGTGATATGTTCTTATTGTTTCTTGGGTTTGTAAGCGACTGGATTAGGCACTTTATGGTCATCCTCGCCTTGTTTCTTCTGCTTTACTAAGTTCTGAAAGGATATTTGCCTTGTTCTACTATAATTAAAAGCAAGCTCTATGGGTTGTTTATTGCAATATCTCTATCCTTTTTCAGTCACGCTCTAGACAGTTTTATCTCCCCCCTCTGGACAAACAATAGTCCATCTTCGATTTTCTTAAATCAGCTTGTTGATGTCTTCCTGCATTGAGGATAGTATCCTCATCTGGTTTACTTAAAAATGTTACAACTAGTTAAATTTTGGTACTTTTGGTTGAATGTAGAGATTCATGGGACACTCACAGAATGGAATAGATTCTCTGGAGAAACGTATTCGTGGTCTGGAAATGGCATTAGATGAAATTTCATACGACTTGGCCATATCTAATGGAAGGATTCCTAATCCTGACAGCACAGACAATAGCTGTTGCAAACTGCCTGGTGCAGTATTTTTGAGTTCTAAGCTCTGGAGGAGAACAGAAGATCGATATGCTACTTCAAGACCCTCTTCTTTTTGCAGCATACGGCGGCCGCATGATGCAAAGAACATTCCTGCAAGGGATACTGACACTAGTACATACAGTCCTGCTAGCCAAAAGTTTCAGCATAACAATAGTATTAGACGTCTTGTGAACTCATCTACTGATGATAGTTGTGCAGCAAAGGGGAATTCAAGCCTCCGCTCTAGTCAATTGTCGGCGTATATAAACCGAGCTAGCGTACAAAGTCACAGTGCCATTGTACTTACTGAAGCCTCATTAGCTACTTCCACAGCACCAATGAACATTTGCAGCTGGTAATTGCTTCTGCTTGTTATAACTATCCTTTTTGTTTATCTGCTGAATTACAGTTTTTGTACCCACTTGCATATTTGTTTTCATCTAGTTTGAGCTATGTAATGGGATATTATTAAGCAATTGCACATAAATTTGCAGCTTCATTAATTACAATTTAACTCAATGAAATGAACAAAGTTAAATGGGCGTTACTTTCTAGTCTAGTAAATTTTATTTTGATACGGATGATTTGCAAACAATCCTAGTGGCCTTGTTTTCAACTCTAGTCTGCACCCTTATGACTGCAGGGTGAAAGGTTTCACCCTTGCAATAGGTTAAGCTACTGGAAATCACTCACAAAAGTTCGAGATTTGCATATCAGGATTTTCTTAATTTTAGTGTCTTTCTGTCAAATTCCTTAACTATTCACACTAGCTTGCATTTTGAGGCTTAGTCCGAAAGTAAGATTTGTGCTTACTTACATATGAGTAAGACAATGAATCATCAAGTCATCATTACTTTTAATACATGAGTTTAGTTCTCCATTTCCATTGCATCCCTCACGAAAATGTTGTCGTCCTGCTTTCTGCACTAACTTTTATATGATTGTTCTCATTTGTGTCATCAGACTGCAAGCTTTAAGCTGTTAAAGGAGTCTATGTATATGGCAGTCTTGGCTGGGTGACATTACCATCATTATCAAAGATGGAGTTGATGAAGATATACTGATGATTAAGATTGCAAGTTCTGGGTTACTGCAGCCAGACTTCCAACTCATCTATCCTTCACTTGGTGGCAGAACTAGTCTTTGCAGATAGAACTCTTATTTGGCACTTCAATCATGGCTGATACAGATATATAGTTCCTACATGGCTACACATAGTCCTGCATCTTCGGTTATATCGCTGAACCACGTAATTGTACGAGTAAAAAGTGCGATAGGATCAGGTTGTGTTTATAGTTTAAAACCAGGGCATGCCGTGGGGGCATTGCTGAGCATGCAAATTAACTGCCTTGGATTACTTTTCCTTTTACACGTTAGAGAAATGGGGCCGAGGAGTATAGAAGCCCATTGGTCAGGGCTTATAGACCCTTTAAGCTAAACTCAAAACCTGGCTATGTACTATGGGCACTGTCATAGAGATAACTAAACCTTTAAATATCCAATAATTATATATATATATATATATATATATATATTAGCTTGTTAATCGAAAGATCTTTATTTTAGAAAATAGGTAAATAAATTCTAAACAGGCCAGGCTGAGTTTAGGCCCATTCAAACCCAAGTCTA
>JAOTAW010000001.1:3254420-3265461 GCA_025629945.1 Erythroxylum savannarum | reverse complement strand
AGGTTTTCGTTTTTTTCAGTAAAAAAATATAAACCAAAAACAGGAAATAGAAACCAAAAACAACAACAGAAAAATAAAAGTGAAACCAAACGGCCCCTTAGTGTTCTTTATTTTTTCATTATAGAGATTCCAAATGAAGTTGCAACTTTTTCTAAATCATTTTTTAATATAAAAATAAAATTTGTAACATTTGTTTGTTTTACAGAATTAAACAGAATAAGAATTCCAATTTTGGGCCCAATTGTAAATATTAGCCCAATCACAAATGGCCCATTACGATAACAAAACAAGTAGGTAGTTATTTTCATTTATCAAAACAAAACAAAAATGCATCGGAAATTGCCAGAGTTTCTTCTTCTGGTTTTCTTCCTCCTCGTCATCGCATCTTTTCCCGATTCCTCAGTAACCGCCTTGGATCAGGCCAGTAGGTGACCGCTAAATCTCTTCTTTAATTATATTTCTGTCTCTGGCATGTTAGATTTTCAGATTCACGAGTTGTTTACGCCGTTTTTGTGATTAAAGTTGTAATTTAATCGGTTTTGGAGGCAGGAACGGTCCCCGGAGACTTCTACTCGGTTTCAAAGAGACGCCCCGCGGCACTAACCGTACTTACGATTGCTCTGTTTCCGGTCCTTGTGTTTCCTGTCAGTACTCTGAGAAGGTATAATAATTGGATTTATCGCGGGAATTGTGGATCTATTCATCTCACTTCGTCTCTTTTTCGTTCACTTTTGTGGATGTTGAATTTGATTTGATTTAGATGATCCTATGATTTGGTTGTTACTGAAATAGAAAATAAGATTAAATTGGAAAGTAGGAATCATATTATGTAAATCCTCTGAGGTAAGTATGATTAATCGAGTACTCTTTGTTGTTAATGTAAGTCTGGTTATTGGTCATAAAATTGAGCTTATGATACGTTAGTTTATCAATAAAAGAAAAAAGAGGAAGAATCTGTAACCCGAGTTATAGTTAAGTTGTCTTATATTATGTTATCATAGTATTTGACATTTGATAATCATTGTCTAGCTTCATGTATATTTTTGTTATACATGTATGACAAAATATACATGTATGACAAGTGCACGATCTGTTTGTGCTTGAAGCTTAAGTATATGGCACTTTTATTATTTAATGATCCTTAGTGTATTGTTTAGATTTGTATGTAGTTTTTCTAATAACTTAAATTACTTTGTTAACTAGTGTTATGCTATTGATTTCAATTTCTTGCAGAATGATGATCAATATATGTGCAGCGAGACTGGTTATCGCATCCCTTTCAAATGTGTTGAAATTAAAGATGAGGTGAAGGCTGAAGATGGAAAGAAACATCAAGATGGCAGATCTGCTTTAGAGATTTCTTCTGACGACAATGCAAGTCTTCGTGTAACATTACATGAGACTGCAGTGAGAAAGCATAGGAATTTACTAAGTGATACACCAGCATTACAAAGTGGATCACAAACTTATATTACGTATAGAAGTTGTTTACCAACGGCTAATGAAGAGAAGTTATCAGTAATTGGTTTTGAGGTATGTTAGTTCCTTTTTGTGGCCTCTTCACCGCATCTGGAAGGTGTGCTATTGATAATTCTAAATTTTTCATAGATCAGATACTAATACTAGAGAATTGCTGACGGATGGATGGGAGAGGGTGATGATAAGTTTCTGAATAATTTAAAAAGAATAAAAGGAGTTTAACTTGGGAATCAGTAATTTCTGTGAAGATGCTGATTGGTACATAATAAGTTCAATATCTTGTAATACTTCTCAGAAAATGCTGATACTGTTCAGAGTTTATTTACCTCTCTTTCATTTAAGAGCAGCCTTCTCATAACTAAATGTGAGCCATGATGCTAATCTGTGAATCCCCTGAACAGGGAATCGTTTTTTGTTTATTGATCATGAGTGGATCGGCCGTGTACTTTCGAAGAAAGCGAAGTGCTACCATGCCTGGAGTTGGAGCTGGAAGGTTTCAGACAAATTCCAGGTTTTAGATCGGGAACATGCTGTTTTTCAGTCCTTTTTCTTTGATGATTTAATTGGCTTTATCTTTTATTTTGTAAAACATCTTAGTTGCCTTAAGAAAGCAGATGAAGCATTTGGTATGCCAGAAAAGAAAAGAAAAAACTCTATTTATTTAGTAATAGCCTTACTTTTGATTTGTCTGCTCTGGATGTCTTCTGACCCTATCACCACAATGCCCAATCTCTGTTTGGTCGTCATTAAATGAAGATTCTAAAACTTTTCTCCTTCCACATTTTGCTTCTGAATTAATTAATTAATTTTTGTATAAGGCAAGGGTACATGGATTTCGATGTTGAATATTCGGGTCCAGAATTTGATTGTTTACCTCTCAATTTTTATTTTTTTGGTTCAAGCAATTGATGGTTAGAGTTGATGAGTTGATAATAATCATAAGTTCTTGTCAGGCATCCCTAGGTGAAGAACATTTTGCACGAAGTAAATATCATTTTACGATACTAAGCTCAATCATTAATATAAAAATTGCTATTTTCAAGAAAAATGTTTGAACTTAAATTTGATATATTAAACTTTAAATTTTGTGAGTTCAATTTTTTGGAATTTAAATTTAATTACTCTTTCTGTGAGTTCAATTTTTTAGAATTTAAATTTAATTACTCTTTAAAATTTAACCTATAGTCTAAGAAACTCTTAGTTTAATAAAATTTAAAAACTTTGTTTATATCAGTTTGATTTGTATAGCAGATATGAACATAGAGTTTCATATTGTATTTATGCATATTCAAGTTTATTATTTTTATTCTGTTTTAAGATATTCAAGTTTTTTATTTGAGAATGCCATGATCAAAATTTTTAACTAATTTCCTTTATGATAGAGATTCAATATTCGTAGACAATGTGTTTTAAAATCTCAATAAGTTGTACTTTAAGAAAAGATAATGATTAAGTAACATTTTAGCATTAAATGCTTAAAATTTGTTAAACTTGAGTGGGATAACAAATTTTAAATTACTTTTTTTAAAAAGGTTTTTTCAATTCAGTATTTAACTTTTAAAATTTTTTAATTTAGTGACAGGTTTTAAAACTCATACAATCCAGATACCTTCGTTAGTTATTTGTTGATATTGCTAACAAAACACACTTTTAGTGAACACCGTGACTTTATTTAGGCTAAACCATAATTTTTTAATCCCAAATTTTTTTTTATCACTCTACAAATTCATCCCCATTTCTTTCTTTTGTCTTTCATATATGTTAGTAATCAGTCCACAATACTAATGATGTCGAAATAATTATGACAATAACCAGAAAAATTAAAAATAATTACTTGAAAACTATTTAAAGTTCTCGTAAAGCTAATTGAAATGTAAGATTCGTAGTATATATTTTTTACACATTTGATTCTCACAAATTGTTTGGTGTTTTTAATAAAAATCAATTCTATGCTTTTATCAAGAGCAAACTTGTGAAGTGCTTCTTTGAAATGATTAGAGTCATCAAAAGGGAGTTGAGTTCTTCATGGAGTAGTTGATGTCCACTTTTTGGTCTTTGTTCAAGTGGGGTGTTTGAAAGGACTGGTAGACGTAGTGTTATTTCGGATGTGTCGTGTGTGTTGCTCGTCGTTGTGTTCTGTTTTTGGACATGTCGGGAAGGAGTGAAGATTAGTTTAAGTTCTTAGATCTTTTTCCTTTTTGAGATTAAAGCTCTGATCCTTTTGTGGAACTGGTTTTTAGTTTATCTCGGTTCCTTTTTATCCCTTTTTTTTTATAAGATTTCTTAATTTACTGTTGGTAGCTTATGATAAATTTTGTATCTTTTGGTTATTTGGGCTTAATTTATGGAGGCTAAATTTGAAAGTAAAGCTCACGGTTTCTATGGGTATGTCGGATCTATGTGCGGTGGGGAAGAGTAGTTTAGAATGGGATGGAGATCTTTTTATTTTTAGACCTTTGAATCCAATGCCATCAACTAGTACAAGTTGGTCTTGGTACAGGAATTCCTGCCGCTGGAAGTTCCTCAAGTAGCTCTTCCTCATACTCTGATAAAAGTGTCTCTGGGAAATGAGGAAGGTAAAAGGAACTAGAGAATAGGAGAAGAGGAGTTGTCATTGAAGATGACGGTACTGGATCGTCTGTACCTAAAATCCCGTTCCAATCTTATTCTGCGCTAAAAAACGGTGTTATTTTATGTTTGTTTATATCCAAAATGACGTCGTATTTAGCGCGAAACAGGATTTGAACAGGGTGTTAGGTACAGAAGATTGAACGGAAGATAACTGTCTGAACGATGAGGAAGTTGATAGCCTTGGTTTAAAGCTTTCTTGTCTGAAAGTATAGAAGAGAGACGGAGAGGGAAGGGGAAAAAAAAAGGCAAATTAATTTGAAGAGTATCAAAAAAGTTTGGGTATATAAAAAATTAGATTTGAGTTGAATTAAAATTACATAGGCTGACTGTTCAAGTGTCTCTTAAAAGTGTGCTTTGTTAATCGAGACAACATTTTGACTTTGGGTTGTACAAAATTTGAAAGTTATCATTGAATTAAATTTTTTTGAAGATCTAATATTAAATTAAAAAATTCTAAAAAATTAAATACATTTAAATTTACTATCTTCACTTGAATACTAATCAAATTATTTTTTTCGATTAGAAGAAATTATAATTAAAGTTTACAACTTTAGCTAAATGCTATTAGAGGTTATGAATATGAAAAGTAAATTTATAGAAGTAAGAATTTATTTTATGGTTTTAAATACTATAATTATGAAACAAGGCCCCATTGCGGATGGGTTGGTGTCTTGAATTAGCTTTTCATAAGAACGAAAAAAAAAAGAACATTTTAGAAAAACAACTGATCTCTGTTATCAAATTACTGAACATTAACATATTCAACATTATTACTGCGTCCTCGCATTCGAAAAGTTGCACAAGAAACATTGCCTTTCAGTCAGTTTTTCGTATAGTTGATATAAACAAAACAGCAGTTCAACCGCAGCGTCAAATAGACTCGAAAGTTAGAATAATGGTGTTGCTCTCAACTCAACCTCGCTTTAAACATCGAAGACTCCTCTATATTTATATTTGTATAAAAAGACACATCTACAGTGATGATACAGCAGCAAACAACGATTACAAACAGCCTTGCAACATAAACATGAAAATTACAAAAAATAATCAGGAGTCTTGCGCGTGGTGTCGGGTTCAATTTGCCGTGGAGCAGGGTCAAATTGTAGGAAATTCTGTTCCATATTCTCCCCAATCTCAAGAATTGCCGCCATATTCCCACACCGGTAGCAATAATTGGGAGCACTAAATACGGTAACCACATTTTTCTCCTGAAGGATCAAAACAACAGAATGTAAGAAATAAAGTTACTCAACCAATAAAAAAAATGTGGATGGCTAAAATAACGTCTGAGACTTTTGACTGTTGAAAAATGCTAATATATACAATATAACAAATATTAGGGATTATCCAAACTCAATTTCTGCTGATTATTTGTTCGTATGTCAATAATTAGGTAAAAACATAGCGTGGCTAACTGACAGGTTCCATTGTTCTTTTCTTTTTTCATCTTTATTAGTGTAATTCTCGAAAGAGATTACTTTGTTACAAGGTAAAATAAATAAAATATATTTCACCAGTGAATTCAGTGTGAAGATAAGTATTGGAGTTAAGAGTTTGTGAGGATTGGTTCACCTGGCACCAATTGTAACCCTCCATCACAAGCTGGTGAGCACGTGAAATAAGGTTGAGCCCGTTCGTATGGTTGAACTGAGTAGCTATATCCTGTCCAAACGTATACCCAGCACCACGGGGAGATATTCCCCACCCACAACGATCGTCTGGATCAGACCACAGTAGATCACACATTGGTCCTTCATGTGGGACCTACTTGCACAACCAAAAATGATCAAAGATGATGTTTTTTTTATAACACAATTTAATTGGAAAGATTTAAGCATATCTTCAATGAAATGAATCACCATATTATATCGCAATTTCACTACCCATAAAGGTTAAAGGATACAATTCCTTGGCAAACTAGAGAGTGTAAGATAGGAGAAATGTGTTCTAATATGAATAAAAGAATTTATGATTACGATCTCAATCATGCAATGAAGCTCACATATGATGTTAGGGAGTGGATACCTCTTGGATACGGTCCAGAGCTCGGATGTTATCTAGTGTATCCAGAGATGGAGACAAGCCTCCATGCAAACAGAAGATCTAAACAGAGAAGAGAAACAATTTACTACCCTGTTAAACAATTAAATCGAGTAAACCCCTTATATTCTGTAAGGTTTATGACTGATACCTGACTCTCAATGAGAGCTGTGAGAGGTAGATAATCAAAAAGGTCGGTGAAATACTTCCACACATTGGCATTTCCATACTTTCTCAAGCACTCGTCGTAAAATCCATACCTGCAATTGCAAGAAAGGTGATAACACTGTGAATGAATATATTAAGATAACAAAACAAGTAATGAGGAGACTCAAAACTTGCAAATGACAAGGGTGAAGACTCCAACTGTGATATCTATAGCTCCATCTTCTCGTTTCAGCTTGATTTTCCCCACTTTTGTTATCAAACAAATGAAAAATGAAAACACAGTAGGGCTCGGACTTCCAATTCCAATTTCCACCATAACAGATTCTTTCGGTGACAAGAGACTTACTAACACTTTTTGCTACTGAAAAGGAGTGCTCAGCAGGGTAAACAAGCGCTCCTACAGTCAAGACTCATTTGCTACCTGAATTCTTTACAATTCACTCCCCTAGTCCCACTCTTGCATGATTGAGCATATCACCAACGTGTATGATAATTGGCATCACATAAATCACCAACAAGATACACAACACATGTTCAAAGAATATATGACACTGCCAGACAGTCATATTGCAGAATACCCATAGGAGTAACAGTTATCAAAATGACTTGAGCATACACCTCTGAAAGGTAAAAAGAACAACAGATGAAGGGGCAAAATGGTCAAGATATAAAGAACTGAAATTCATGAAGCATATTCCACAAGAAATGGGCTGAATAAGAATCAGTACCTCTTTTTCTCATTTTGTATAATACACGTTTGTGATTCCTTAGAAGTCCAAATAATTTCCCGTTTTGTAACTTATCATTTGCCTTCAGAATAGATGTGCTTGTTTGACTTTGTTTATTCTATAACATGGACTACGATTTTCAAAAGTGGAAGACAATGCTAGAAGTACAAAACTTCCTCATTTCCCGAAATAGTTCCAAAAGAAGATTCTAGAATTAGGAGTGAAAAATATAATAGTACAATTTAGATTGGTTGATGAAAATACTGAAAAATTGTCAACCTAAAAAAATAAATCCACCTCTTTTGTTCCCTGAACACTATCGCATTCACATATTTTGTTAATAGCAAAACTGAAATCAGGTGAGAGGCTTCATAATCTTACACTTGAGTGATCTGCCTGCTTTCGTGGTTTCCTCTTAAAATTGTAATTCTATCTCTATAACGTACTTTCAACGCCACTAAGAGTGTGACTGTCTCTACCGAGTAGTAACCACGATCTGCATTAAATAAAACTGACAATATCACAAGATGATAGCAGGAATGTGTTGCTCCAAACTCCAAAGAAGCAGCAACAAAAATACACTCAGAACCAATAATAGTAACCATCGGTGAATCAGAAAGACTAAAAAATGAACAACCACACAGGACAATTTGGACTAAAAATGAAAACTCAGCTCTTAATAAATAGGTTAAAACAGAAACAAAAGAATTATTCTCCAGAGCATCATCATCCCAGATTATCAACAGCTCTACAGATCTGAGAAACAAACTGGATGATGCAACTAACATTCTAATAGATCAAACAGTACATCAGCAACAATAAACTACCAATTGCTTCACCACTAGCTACATCGGTTTTTGCTCCTAACATCCATTTCCTAATTGATTAAATTAGAACATCCAAGTGGAAGGCATAACCCGTCATAAGTACTCAAAACGAAGAATCGAGGTATAAAACTGACCTACGTAGTCTCCCATGAAAAGATAATTAGTGTCAGGTGCATTTCCTCCTATCCTAAACAGCTCGATGAGATCGTAGAACTGGCCGTGAATATCGCCGCAAACCGTCACCGGACACTTCACCGGCTGCACGTTCCACTCCTCCACCAGAATAGCTCTCGCCTGATCACACAGCGTCTTCACCTCCGCCTCCGCGAGCGGCTTACACTCCATCAAGTGGTCGATTTGACGGTCCAGATCTCCATGAGACGGCATCGTATCCGATCAACAAATGGTCGGATACGGTAATCAGAATCAGAAAATTACACCAAAAAAAGAAAGGAAGCGTTTCTAGTAGATCCGGTATACGGATTCGTCGAGGCACAACAGAGCTAGGGTTCGGAACTCGTGGAGGCACGAAACGAGTCGTTCAGGAGATACGTCAGTCATTCATCGGCCTGTCTCTTGTCTTTCTAAACTTGGCTCTTCTGCGAGTAGAGAAAGAGCAAGTATGCGTATGTGCTTTATTTTTATTTTTATCTTATATTTGATTATTGGAAGATGGAAATTAAGGTTTCCAGAAACATTTGGGTGAAATGAAACTCTAAATGCAAATGAAATGGCTGCCAAATTGGACGCTTGGTGTATTGATTGAAGGAGTCGGATTGGCTCCTGTGCGAACGAGAAATTTCTCTCCCTGGTGGCTCCGCCGAGTCAAGATTGGTGAGAATTCGCCACGTGTCAGTCTCAGCTACTCACTTTTGAACGAACCAATCCCTTTAATATTATTAAATAAAGGCAACCATCTTGCATGTATGATGGTTGGGATTTTTTCTGACTTAAGTGAAATCGTAGGTTTGACTCATCTTTATGTATGTAGTTGTTTAAAATTTGAAGTCAGAGCTTTATTTTCCGTAAGGGATCTATATTATTCAAGCAGGAATTAGTCTGAGTATGAATAATGTAAAGGTATCTTCTTATAATTAAGACCCTCCTAAAATACCTCGTGGTAAAGGGAAAAAAAAGAAAGAGATATCTCAATTGAATTCTCAACTCATTCTAAATGAGAGTATGTTTGATATTGACCAATTGTTATAGTTGCATTTGTTGACTTTAGGAATTTGTTAAGAAGTTATATCATCCCTCTTGGAATTCTCTAATCCGTTTAGAAGGGCCTCATTTCAATGTTGCATTGGTTAATATTCTCAAATTAAGGAAAGTTGTTAGGTTACAATTTCATTACCATATTGGCAATGGATTCTACACATCCTTTTTGCACAATAATTAAACCTCATTTGGCCTTCTTGTTAGAGCTAATGAACTGCAACATTTACGGGGTGTTTGGAAACCTTCGAATTAAATTCATTAATGAATTGGATTCAATTACATTAATGAGATTGAATTGAATTCAATTTACAGTGTTTGGAACAAACCCAATAATATTATAATTGAATTCAATTACATTGTTTGAAACACAATCAAAATGAATTCAATTATTTCATATGATACATTTACCCTTGACTAAAAAATAATCTTATTGAATAATAAATATTCACACTTATATAGAACAACTTATAAACATCAATTTTATTATAAATAATATCATCAAAAAAAGTTCATTATTAAAATGAAAAGAAAAAGTTAATTGCAGATGACATTAGGCTAGACCGAGCTTATTAGATAATAGAAAACTATTATAATTTGAAAATTTTTATCTTAATAAATAACAATTCAATTATGCCTAAATTAAATTATATATCTAATAATAACTATACACAAAATACCTTTTATTTAGACATTTTAATTATTTCATTATTTTTTATGTACATGAATATTCTTAATTAAATTGAAAAATAATCACATATAAAAAAGGAAAAATTATCAAAAATATTTTCTTGAAAAATAATAATCAAAATAATCAAAATAAGTAATAAAATAAAAGTTTAATTTAACAATAAAATTATTTTAAAGTTTTTACACTATTATATAAATAGGCATAATATATAATATTAATTAGTGTAGGGTTGGAATAGTGGGCAATGTTGGGATTGTGCGTTAAAAAAGATGAGAGAAGCTTGTGGGGTTCAATTCACGTGGTTTATAAGGTGAATTGAATTTGTTAAGAGAGTGGGTTTTAAACCCATGAAAGAATTCAATTCATGCCCTTTTTTGAGTTCCAAACAGACTCAAGATTGAATTCAATTCATCTTCTTCCAAACGGGGTGTAAGGATTTTGGATACACGTTTATGAAAAGAGGTGTTTGGAATCAAGTTTAAGGATGAGTTTGTTTGGCTACAAGATAGAGTTATTATAAGAGTTGGAATGACCAGTGTTTCATCGAGTTGGACTAACCGGTGTTTGGTAATGAAGATAAAGTTATTATAGGCTTTGACTATTAGTTTTTTTGTTTAAGTTTAGTTAGTTTATTGAACAAACTTAAGATCAACTAAATTTGAATAGGATCCTAGTTCATTAGAAAGATTAGAGTAATCTTTCTTAATAATAGTGAGGGATATTATTTCGAATAAAATAGTATGAGTAACAAAATATATAATTGAAGTTATAATCTTATTTGGTAGTTATAACATATATTCAATTCCTTGTTTATCTTGTTTAGTATAGATGATACTAAGTTAGTGAACCAAATTTCTTAGACATATGTTATGTTTAAGAAGAGTTCTTAAAGTTAAAAAAAATTTATGTTAATTCTACAATGTTGCTATTAATCCTTATTGAAGATTTGATGTTAAAGTTTTAGAGATACATCAAAATCATATAGATGACAATGTATTGATAATTTGAGTTGACTAATGTCTCATAAATTTTGATGACAACATGTAATATGTATGTTAATATCATGATAGCAAGATGTATGAGGTTGCATTGAGTAAAGTTGAAAGGGATAGTACCTTCATGGAATTGTTCTACTTAATTTAATCAACTAAAAGCATAAACATAGATATCAATTAAAGGGTTTGCTATAGTATGATAATAGTTGTTATAAAAAGAAAATGATTGCATGACTTTTCTTGCCTATACATGATATGATAGAGATT
>JAOTAW010000001.1:3222115-3239086 GCA_025629945.1 Erythroxylum savannarum | reverse complement strand
ATTAAAGATAAATTAAAATGAGTTTTAATTTATCTTATCTAAATTATGAATTAAAATTATAACTTATAATCATTGTCAACATATTAGAAATCTAATAAGCCACACATAAAGAGTAATTAAAGAGAGAGAATTAATTTAAATTACATTAGACTTAATTAGTAAAATTTAAGAAATTTTTGGGATCAAATATGAGATGTTTAATTTTATTAAGATTAAATTATAATTATAATTATAATTAGAGTTAGACTTTAATTATAGTTAAGAATTAATTTTAATTAAGTATTCAAGAAACCCTAATCTTTCTCTATAAAAGGAAAGGACAAAAGAGAACTATTAATCTGTCTCAAGAGTTGGAGTTCTATTTTTTCTACTCTGTTGATATTATTAGAGATTGAACAATTGAACAACTTGTTATTGACAACTTCATCGAAGAAGGACAACATAAGGTGGTTAAGAAATACTTTTAACCAATCAATCTTGTTATCAAGTGTTTAGGAACTTGTCAACCAAATAAATTGGCGGAAGCTGGTATGGTGTAAGCAAACTCCTCTTAAACTATCCTTTATCATGTAGCTCACTATCAAGAATAGGTTGACCACTCTTAACAGAATCAGGAGTCCTTTTAGCTTGAATTCAATATGCAAACTCTGCAACACTGAACCTGAATCAAGAGATCGTCTAATTTTTAAATGTAACTACTCCGAAGGGTTATAGATGAGAATCCAAGATATGAGCAATCATTATTACAATGATAATGACTGGGAGCATAAATTTTTATAGGAATCTAAAAGACAACATCTAGAAAAAGAAGAATACAAACTATTCAAAATAGAAGTAAACTCTGGAACATATGCTATTTAGATGTGAAGCGATGAAAGAATTTTTAACAACAAACATTCATATTAGCCAAGTAATAACAAGCATATTAAGGAGATGGACAGGTAGATGATGTTAGCAAGATTCTGCACCAGTCCTAGATTTCTGTTCTGGAAGCTGAAATTTCCCTCGAGATGATGTTGTACTGAATAGAAATAGTTGCTACTACTATAAAATATACTGGTCTCCAAGCTCTAAATGAAGCGAATGATTTTCCTCCAAGTCATTGGTATAAAGTCCTCATTTGTAAACAGGAGAAGAAGAGAATTTCACAAGTTCAATTCTAGACCAGAATGAAGTTGGTTTTACAAAGTTCTTTACTATATAAAAGAACTAATATATTTTTGTAATTGAGCTGATTAAGAGGTGTTCTTGTATCACATAAAACTTTTTAAGAGTTTTTCTTATCAACATAATTCTTTTAATTTCTAAAAAAAGAATATTATTAGAGAAGAAAAATAAACTCATTCCAATTCATGTTGCAGGTATTAATATATTAAAGTAATCCGTTAGAGAAATTACAAATTATGTTTGTGATTTCATCTCGATTAATTTTTCAGCAATAAACACAGTCAATATATTTCTATTATTGTTTTAGCCAAGGTTACTGAATATTTATGATGTGATTTTGAGTTCCACCAAGCAATTATGCGATACTTCTTCCCTTTTGAGATCAGCCTGACTTTTACTGAGCCGACAAAACTAAATGTGGGGAACTTTCAGTAACTACAGGGGTTGCCTCTCTCTTATATGAAGCATAATCTTGTTATGAAAAATCACTTACTTTATGGATTCGTGCAATACAGCTTATCGTGATGTTCCCAGAATATCGGTATTACTACAGACAAAAAGACCCCACGGTAAGGATGATTCCATTCCATGAGCCAACAGAGAATTAATAATTCAATATAGCATTGAGCTTTTCCACTTAACACTTTCCTTCTACGTTACTAAAAAGCTATACACTACGCAACAATAAACAAAGATATGAAATCTCTTACAAGGCTTTCTACGTTACTATAAAAAGCTATACACTGTGCAACAATAAACAAAGATATGAAATCTCTTACAAGACTTTCTACCTTTATATATACCATCCACTGTAAAAGGAATACACCATGCAAATAATTTGCGAATGGAGAATTGGCATGTGCAGGAATCTTGTCTAGTCGAAGACATCAAGTCAAATGGAATCGGAGATTTTAAACTAATTTACGAAGAGGGTCATAGTTGCATTATTTTTTAAAAATATTATTATAGTTATTGCAACTTAGAAGAGTTTTAAATACCAATGATTAAAAAACTCAACCAGTTCAACTATAAAAATCTTGAACCATCTAACTTTACGATTCGATTTTCAACTTTTCTGTTTGATTTACTTTAATAACTTTTATTGTTAAAAACTGGACAATTTATTAATTAATCAATTAATCTTCATTAACTAATAAGTTCTTATAAACTAAAATAAATCAATTAGTTTTTATTTAATTATTATTTAAACTTCAAATTCTTCGATGAGTGAGAACATATTTTTTTAATCATATTTCAAATTTCATAATTTTAATCAATCTTTAGCCGATTTTATGACGGTCTAATACTAGTTAAACCTTTTACACCTTAAATGTTTTGTTTTACCGATTTTACTTTTATTTTTAAAACATTGTTAAATACGGTTTATTTTTATTATTATTTTAACTTACTTTTCTGAATAGCTAGCAGAAGACGTAATAAATAAATTAAAGGCAAAGGAAGAAGTAGCGTCATATTTCTTATGTTTGCTTAGAACTGGCTCCTATTTTAATAGTGCTCAATTTATCAGATGATTAACGATTATAGAATTTAGATACAATTATCGTCAAACTGGTGCGTTGTGTTGTGTGTCGTATTGATAATCAATACGGCTATGAAGGAATTAACTGAGAACTTGTTTTCATAGGTGTTGAAGCAAAACTGGTTGTGCTACAGTTCATTCGCTACAAAATTTATCGAAGAGAAAATAACAAACTCTTATACTTTACTGACATTTTTTGTAGTTAATTGAAACTAAGGAAATCAAGCAACTAATAGAGAAAATAATGCTCTTTTTTTACTAGATCTTTTGCTAAAAACTAGGGGGAAAACTTTATGCACTGAAAATTAGAATGCCAAAACCTCAACACTGCTTGGCATTTTGGTGACAAAGACCAATCTTTTGTTTGGTGACAACACTGCTTGGCAAAAGGTAGGTGTTTGCCTAATCTTTTGATGAACAATGAATAAATAAAATTTCATTATCTTGTTGAAATTCTTTAATAAAGTGTGTGTGTGTGTGTGTGTGTACCTTGATTTTCACCTCCTCAAAATTTTATAGTTACTTTATGCATAAAATTTCACAAAGTTTAACAGTGTTGAATTCATCTCTGAAAGTTATTGCTACCATCCTTATATCGAGACAGGATTTGAGTTCCTTAAAATTGAAACACGACAAGTAATCCTTTAAGCTTTCTTCTAACCTTTGGGCTATAAATATTAAGTAGAATGAGTCTCTAGGACTACTTAAAGTTGGCTATGTCTAGTGCTATGGAAGTGTCATGTTGTATAGGGTGGAAGAGAAGATGTTAAGATATATGTTATATATCTCATTATTTAGTTTTGGCATTTTTGATAATTGGATCTCCAAGATAATGGAGTTTCAAATTCAATCAAGATAAGATAGAAGATATATTGGATTTGATTGGGTAAAGCTAGTTGGACTATGGGTTAAGAATTGTTATTTTGGTGTAATTAAATAATAATTCTTGTTTAACTTAGATAAAGACTTAAAGTGGATGTGTATCACATGATCAAATAGTGGTGCTGAATGAAGAATTCTATAATGTGAAGACTTTTTTCATGATGAGATAATCTTGTTCTTAGATGTGCCTACGGTGGTATACTGTTACTGTTCTTTCTTGTCAATTGTCGAAAACTTGTGTGATGGGCTCACTTCCAATTAAGTTCTTGATGCTACCTGGGTTTTTATTCTTGAAAGGGGTCATCCCATGTTGGCCACGGTGATGAGTGGTAAGAGATTAAGTTGATTTGTAGTGGGTGGCATGTTTCTTCTTTGTGGTTTTCTTATTGATGATCAGTAAATTGATTGTTGCTGATTTCAATTGGAGCTTCAAGCAATCTGGGCAGTGGATTAAAGCTTTTCAATTGGTGAACATTTTTCAAATCCGTCTTAGAAGGAGTTAAATTATAGGAAAGTTGTTTCGTTATATCTCAAGTTCTTTCGTTTTTGTTCCAATTTATTTTAACCACTTGAGTTGTCTATTTTGTTCATTATCATTAAACATTGTTTAAGAAAATCCTCTGTTGAGATTAGTACGAGGTGGTCGTACTATTGGGTGTGAAATACTTTCACGGGTTGTGAGGACGAGGGATAGTGTCAAAGGTTGAGTGGTGTCGGCTTAGTAAAATATTGTATAAAACTATTGTCATTAGTGAAAGTATTAAGCTGGGTGAAAGCCCCGCAGACGTAAGCAAGGTGTGTCAAACTGTGTCACCAAATCTCGAGTGTTGATCTACTTAATTTCGTATTTATTTTTTCTATTTTTGTTTGTGTTCAAAAATTAACAGTTACTGATACAGTTGCTTTATATCTAGTAACCGATAGATACAGTTACAAGCAACTGCGTTAGAACCAAGTTTTTGTGAAACTACGTCCTTCGAGATTTTCAGAAGATGTTGAATTTGATAACATCATATGCAACATACAGATTTGTGAATTTCCTATATTAATGGACATGAACAACATGGTCGTGTATATTATCATAACTATCTAATGTTAGTACCTTAATTCCAAGTGATAATGGTTGTGGGGTGTAAGCCAATTGTCTTTCATGTATCTATTATCTTTCTTCCAAAAATTGTTTGACTTATGGTCATAACATCTTAAATTTAGCAATATAGTTCTTGAGCTAATTATTGGTTAAAGTAATTTTAAAGGCGTTGGTTATTCTAATAAGGTTAGCAAATGGATCATTTTTTAAGCATTTGTTGTTTTTACTTAGGATGGGGATAACTCATTTGAAATTTCCTTAAGAATATTAGAAGATTTTAAAACAATTTTCTTACAAATGACGCCAAATGGTATAAGCTGAACTTGTAGTAGCTATGTTAATTTCATCTCATATCTACAAATCTACAAAAAAAAAACTTCTTAGTGTTAGCAAAGTTCTTAACAAAGACACTTTAAAGCTCAAGTTAGTGAGAGTTAAGCATGCTAAGTATGTAGAGAAATCTATAATTGCATTTAATGATTGTGGCTATGAAAACTTACCTTAAGAATGTTACCCTTTTATAGGAAATCTTTAAAGAAGTGTAGCTAGACTTCAATTATCCTAGTGAATTTTGGACCTAACTCTATAAAGAAGATTAAGTATCCTTTGATTAGGACTATAATTCCATATGTGGATGAGTCCTTTCTTAATAGATGTCATTTGTTAAGTACCCTTATATATGCAAGTGGCCTCAAAATGACCATTGACAAGTAGTCTTTTTGGCTTTAGGCCTAATCAAGAAGAATGTGCTTTCATGAGTAATCCAAAGTCATATCACTCTTTCTATTAATATACATCTAAACGTTAATGTTAGTTTTATATATTATTCAAAATCAACAATCCCATAACATACAATTTATGGATGAGTTCCCTAATCATCAATGATAAAATATTAAAAAAATTATAGAAAATAACCTAAATAAGCATATCATATTACAATCGATTGTTAATCAATACGAGTAACAATATAATTGTGATTAAGTGTCCCCTTGGTTAGCTTGCTACTACCCACTAGTTTGAGAAGGAATTTGTCCATTGTCCACATTACCACCGCTCTAATATTATTCTCCTCTTGATTATGATAACTTATAATTTTCTTAAAGAGATGCTAGATTTTCCTTTGAACTTTAGATATCTTGGTTTAAAGGATGATTTTAAATTTCTAGGATTAATATGTCTATATTTCCTTTTATTTGAATATGTAAAGCTACCAACTTGTGAATGCATCAATGATTAGCATTTTTCGGTTGGGAATAATATAAATAATGGATATAAATAGGTAATTACACATCAAACACACAATTATGTTTTGTTGACTAGGTGTACATCTCTTACTAACTAATGCTCTATTGTCAATGATAGTTCGATGAAAAATATTATGTATACTTATTATTTATTAAGCAACATACTTCATAGACAATAAAGGTCAAAAAATGTATGTACCTATCCCTATTGATGGTTTTGACCTCCAAATTTCGCTACAATTGCTACTATCTGACATGAATATAATACGTATCATATTTACATTTATTTTCATGTCATAACTAAATCTAATTTATTGCTAAACTTAAAATTACTTATATTGGTATGTTGTCCAACATGATTTTTTTATTTTCTTTCATGCACCTTAGATTGTAGTGTTTAGAAGCTCCATTTTTCTTACATTTATAGACTTAGCTCTTTTATGACATCTTATTAGCATTTGTACTTTCTTTGGCATATTTTTGTTTCTCCTACTTAATTTTTTTGGCCTCATTAGTATCACCATCTTCATTAGTGTATATATATATATTCATACTCATTATATGTGTAGAGCTAACAACTTATGAATGTATCACTTATTATATTTTTATGGATGATTACAATATAGGCAATGGATATAAGTAGGTAAGTGCATATCAAACTCACATTTATTCTTTGTTGACTATGTATACACTCCTTATTAGTTAATGCTCATTCGTCAATGTCAGTTTGTTAAGTATGGTGTGCTTAATGTTAATGTAAGCAACATATTTTATAGACAAAAAAGTTCATAATATGTGCATACTTGTAAATATCTCTTTATTGGTAATGGCCCTCCAGATTGGTCTAAAATTGTTATTATTGAGACATAAATAGAATATGAATCATATTTACATTGTATATGCATATGTCACACTAAATATAATTTATTGCCAAACATAAAATTACTTATATTAGCAGGTCATTCAATAGGATTTATTGGATTGTCTTTTATTCACCTTGAACTATTGTGTCTACAAGCTCCACATTTCCTAAACTTCTACACTTAGCTCTTTAATGACATCTTTTTTTTTATATTTGACACCTTTTTTTTTGTTTTGTTTCTTCATCTTACCTTTTTGGACCTCCTTGGTATCATCCTCTTTGCATGTGGTTATATTTGCTCATACTTATGGGTTGGCCATAAGATAACTCCTTTAACATTTTATCATACACACTCATAAATCTACTCTTCTTATAGAAATTATTTTAAAATTTCGTAACTTTTTTGGAATAATAGATAACAATCACATCATGTTTACATGTGTAACCATATAGGTCTCATGCTCTACAGCTACAAGAATGGTCCCTTTTTAGTCTAATAGTATGCTTTCCATCCCTTACAGTAAACTCACATGCTACATCTCCATCACACAATATTCCATTGCATTGCATATTTATTTCTTTTTTAGTTTTTGACAATTGCAAGTGGAATATTTGTCTTCCACACATATACATATAGAATTTCCTTTTAGAATGTCTACTCAAGTTCATATTCCTTATAGTTTCTAGCATACTAATAATGGAGATGTACTTGGGTGACAAAATTTGTCCATTGAAATTTTTGATCATGTTATTATCAATAAATGGACAATTGAAATCAAATGAATGGTGTGACCTAGGCCAATTCTCATTTAGATATTCAAGCAAACCTAAAGCACACCAAAGTTTAATTATAGTGAGTATATTGAACTACTTATTCAAGTCATCAACATATGTAGAATATGCATATTCCCATAATTTCCTTCTTAAGTTTTTTTCACTCCAAATCTATACCAATTATGATAAATATGTCAAGAATATATTCTGTAAATTACATTTGGTAATATAACTTCAATAGCTCTTGTTAATCTCTAAAGACATAAAATTCAATACTATATAATTCAGAAATTAAGTAACACAAGATAATATTACACCAAATGATACTAAATTTTATATTAACCAACCTCATACGTATCAAAGATACTACGAGTCCATCTCTATTTTCTAATTCCAAGTCAATTGATAAGAGTGATATAGATCAACTTCATGATTTAGTATTTTTTCCACTTCCAATATAGCCTATGTTGTAGGATAAAGCCCTTTATCTTCATCATTTTCAATTGCACTAATTATTCACTTTTTTAAAAAAGCAACCATTCATCCTAAATATAGGCCTCAAATGTTTCTATTATGTTTTTCATGACTGAAAAACAAATTTGTAACCTCTTAAATTTCAGTAATGAGGTTTATTGATTCTTTGAGACTACTTTCTATAATAGATCTTGGGTTACTTGATTTCATCATAGATATGACCTTGAAACTTACAATATTCAAAGGCATAATTTAATTTTCTCTTCTTCCTTAACTTTCTCTTAGCATCTTTGCACATATTAGAATCCATAAAGATGTTTAACAAAAAATCTACATTCTTTCACCTTCATAGTGGTAGTAGTACGCTAGACTTATCCAATACTTTATAGTTCCTAATCAAGAACTTGGCTAATACCATTTTAGCCTTATTAGATATGAAACATGTAAGCTTGGGTCTATATGTCTTGATTTTGAAACACTAGTTATTATTTTCATATAATGTCAACCACACGTGCATCTTTCTATGCAACCTAGTCTATTCTACTTATAGTCACTTTCTCCTACCTAACATTAAATAATTAGTAATAACATCTCCACCTCCATCTAAATTTTCAACACTACTTTAATGATTATGTTCATTTGTCTCATTATCGTTATCATTATTTTTAACTTTGCTCTTTTCTTCATAATGTTTATCTGCATCGTCAGCATATATATCTTAAAAATATTCTTTATACTACTTTGTTGATGACTTTTACAATTTTCCCTAAGACTATATTTACTTTATTAGGAAGCCCATCATCACCATACAAATCAATCCTAATATCATCTTAATAGTCAAAACTTTTGAAACAAAAATTAAAGTGTGTAGTTTATATGTAACATGCACATCAATTTTCTCGTATGTTTTTAACAAGTTTATTAACCAAATGCAACTATTATTTGATTCAATGAGTTTTAAAGACTCGCTAAACTTGAAACACACCACTTTATAATAAGCATTGTCAACTTGTTGGTATATGAGATCATTCCACCTTTCACAAATTTACCTATATCTCACAAAATCAAGTTTAACTTTATCAAAACTATTTGATTTCCTACTCATAACTCAACTTAATATTTGACTTAAAGTGTCCACCATAAAATAATCTCAAATTTTAATAGTTAGTCATTACAACAACAACTACTACTACAACCCAGTAGAAACCTTACTAACATGCGGGGTCTAGAAAGATCTAGTAGTACGCAGCCTTACCCTAATTAGTATAGAGGTTATTTTTGGATAACCCATATGAAAAAATGAAATAATAATAATAATAATAATAACAACAACTACTACTACTACTACTACTACTACTACTACTACTAAATCAAGCTAGGTAGGAAAAAAAAAGGCTTAGACTAAATCCCTAAAAGGTAAGTGTTGTCTATTTATAAGTTTAGGCTAACTACAAGAGGAAAAAGATAAAAGACTTATAAGAGCTATAAAGATCTCTTTAAGACGGATCATTTATATGTATCCTAGTACGCTAAAGTTTTCTATTACTATTCATGTCCTCAGTAAGTTCTAACATTGTCACATATAGTTAGTCATTATAACCCCAAAATAACAGTATGTTTACTCAAATATAATACAAATCAAATTAAATAAA
The DNA here is from genome assembly GCA_025629945.1 of Erythroxylum savannarum. NCBI lineage: Eukaryota > Viridiplantae > Streptophyta > Magnoliopsida > Malpighiales > Erythroxylaceae > Erythroxylum > Erythroxylum savannarum. The sequence continues at coordinate 3,229,401 of JAOTAW010000001.1, read as the reverse complement.
AGAATAACCAAATAGCATAGTAAATAAACAAAAATTATAAAGGCTTGCATATGTCAAATTGAATGAAAGTTTGAAAATTAATATTTAGGCCTAAGTATAGTCTTTATATGTAAAATGTTTTATTGTAAATTTCGTATCCTAGATCCTAAGGTCCAAGTCATTCGTGACATACCTAAATTTTTATAAACTATATAAAACCTTTTGTTAGCAATTAAAGCCTCCCTTACCCAAAGATCTAAAGGCATCAGGACCCAATGTCTCGAAACCTATATCAATCTAAACGTATGACCTTTCTCTTTCAATGCCTAAACCACATGTTTTTATGTCCTATAAGGTTCAATAATTTCCATGCACAAGCATTCATTATCCAAGTCTTATCTCCATCTTCTGAAAGCCATACAAAATTCAAATCTAAACAATTAACATGATAGAGTTTTTGTTAAAATTAATTACCTAATCTAAATAAGTACATCCATTTAAGTCCACACCCTCCATATAATATTTTTTAAACATACATCTGTTCACACTCTGAAATAAAAGGAAAAGAGTTAGTTGACTAATTTATTATACATGGTGATCCAATTAGAAAAAATTCAACTAAAAAAACAAAATAATAAAAATATGAAACCTTAATTACCTTGACCATGAGAAATCGCTAATAAAATATATTAAAACAAGAGTATAATCAGAACATGTAGGGCACCAAAAGGCAAAAGAAATAGTATACTAATATAAACATGAGGACATATGATAAAATATATACCATAATAAATTTATAATAAATTTTGGGATCACATGCAAGAAAAATATATAAAGGAGACCTACCTATAAAACACTATTCTATCTCTTTCCTCCACAATGTACAAATCAACCAAGGATGGCATTGTCTCTTATGCATTGGACAACAATGAATGATTAATTAAAAAGGGACCAAAATAGACATTTAGTAAGGAGAAAGAAAATAGTGAATTACAAGAAAATAGTGAATTACTTATCAAATTGACTTACCTAACTATTTCTTACTCTTTAGACAATGTGAGACAAAAGATAAATAATAGAGATTAAAAAAAACCTTCAAACGGTCTGATTTAGGGGCAACATTAAGGATTTCATCCTTAAATCAGAAAAGGATGGTCCAGATTAAGTAGATCCTACATCATGAATTAGGATGCCTAAATACAATGACGGGCCCATATTTAATACAAAAAAGCCAAATATGTTTGTTAGACAGATTTCAAATGGAAGTTTAGGGTTATGTCAACTTAAGGTTCAAAAATAATAGTTTTATAATATTATAGTTCTTATTTAATGCTACTAAATATTATGGTTAAATTTAAATTCAGATAAAAATATTATGGTCAGAAATTGTACCTTTAGCCTTTACCTTAACTTAAAACTTTGTTTGTTCTAAAATCTCTTTCAATATTAAATTACCTTAACTTAAAACTTTGTTTGTTCTAAAATCTCTTTCAATATTAACTTGTAAATGTTATTATTATTTTAGAGGTGAATAATATAGTATATATATAGAGATTAAATTTATGATTATTAAATATGATAGCTTACCTAAAGCCCTTAAATTTCTTCCAAACCCAAGAACTAAAACCTCCATATCAAACTTATTTTGTATTTTAACTTGTAAGAAAAGTTTATAGAAAGTGATCCTTTAGTAAGAATTATATGTATGATATAAGAAGTTTCAAAACTTATCTTGGTTGGAAAATAATTGATGAACTATTATATCAAAGATCTTAACATGTGTAAACCAAATTATTGAAAAGAAAGCAGGTTAACTAGGTTTTGAAATTTTAGTTAAGCACAAAGTACCTTCAGCATATCTAGAACTTGAAAGAGCCGTGAGGTTTTTATCAAACAATATAGGTTACATTTTAGATATTCTCACTTCTGAGCTTAGCCCAAAGGCTCCAAATTTCTTATGCCGCGATCGCCAATTTATACATCTTATTATAACTGGAGCACAAATGATGGCACTAATTTATTTGGAGCATGTTTATTTTGTTGTATTTTTTATATAATAATACAAGTTAAATAGAGAAAAAGGGATCTATGGTGATGAGAAAGAGAGTTGTGGTGTAGGAGCTGAAGGAGTGAAAAAAGATAAAGAAAAACAATGTTGTCATGATTCTAAGGAAAATATAATAAATAAAATGTTGTGGTTGTAGATTATTCAATTTGTAACAAAAGTATATAACTACCAATTTTTTGTTGGCTTATTTTTTAATTTCTAATGACTATGAAAAAGTTGTTGATGGTTGTTAATAATAGATTTTAATTTGGTTAAATTTTCTATCCTCTTTTTATTTCTCTTCTTTTTCTTTACATATTCCCTCAAATTTTATGTTTTAAATTGATTGAAATTAGTTTTGATTATGATTGAATCAAATTAGTATTAGAGTAATAAATTATGTTAGCTTGTCGAGATTTGAGATGGTATAAGGAACCCAATCACAAGACTAAAGAACATTTAAAGAAATTATTGAGTTGAAAATTGAAGAGCTGGAGATAAAATAGGAGAGAGAAATGAATGAATTGGAACTAATGATGCAATAACTTCCACAAATGTGCTTACAATAACAAAAGAGTAATGTAGCTGAAAGGTTACAAACCAACCAATCTTAATCATCTTCGCATCTAGATTATATGGTTCTAGCTAGGTTGACAAAGTTGTAATTTCCTTATTTTGACAATAAGAAAGTTAAAAAATGGATTCATTTTCTTTTTGATCCTCCAACTCTTAAGGTGAAGATCATGGTAATATAACTAAATTAAGAAGTTTTACTATGGCATTAATTCTATATTAAGAAAAGATTGACCTGGTTTTAAGCTTAGGGGAATATATCTTGCCCTTAGAGCAATGTTTTAGAGAAACAATTATATTGATCAGGTTGGAGACTTGAAGGAACTAGTTCAAACTATTCGTTAAAAGAATATTATGCCAAATTTGATGTTTTTCTTATAATTTGATTATTCATAAACCTTATTTGGTAAGTGTACTCTTGAAAAGGCTTACAACCAATATTGAATGAGCTATGAAGTTATTAAATCCATAGAACTTATAATAATGAATAAATTTGCTAGAGTCCAACAATTAACACCTCTGTAAGACAACTATGAGAAGTCATCAGGGAGGTGTATCTTATGTTAATAAGTATTTATTAGTAATTTTACATACCCAATCCCATCAAGTTAAATAAGTGAAACTATTGGCCTAAAATTAACTAACGCTAGTAAAGATCAGGATGAATGGAGGCTAAAAGACTATACTTTTAGTGTGATGAAAAGTATGTTCCTAGGCACAAGTTTAAAAAGAAAATTTTCATATGTATATTGTTCTAAATGTGGGAGAAGAAAGCCAAGAAGCTAAAGTAAGGGAATGCTAAGTAAATAATGTTGATTTGTTAAACCAAAATATGATTTTGCAAGTAATGAAATGAGTTATTAATGAAGGTTTTAGGCAAATGGAGGTAGTATGGTACTTTAGAAATAAGCCAATGCACTTTTTGGTAATATAGTGGCAATACTCATAATTTTATATTGCATTAGAGTGGTTAACAAGGAAGAAGATTATTTCTTAAATGAAATCGAGCTTGTGAGGGTTTAAATTGGTGGAGGAATGTAGTAAATAAGTTATCATCTTTGTAAAGGTTTTAAGTGGACAATGGAAGGCATCAATTGTGTAGAGACGCTCTAATGTTAGCTATTGGAGGCAATCATATAGTATTAGAGTGCAATGTATAGCTTCTCTTAATGAATCCGTTTGCAAATTTTTTAAGGGGACTATGAAACTTAAGTGGAATTAGTAAAGGGTTCAACTACATAATGTTATTAGGGATTAGTAATTCACTCTAATTTAAGATAAAAATCTATAGAAATGATTTCAATCTATGTGAGCTACTAGTCAATTACATATTTTACATTTAGATTAGAAAAAAAATGGTTTAATCCAGTTAGTTGAATGAACGATGATAACAAATAAAGGAGTAATGGTGGCTCTTAAGAAATGGAGCTAGCATAATAGTAAAGTTGCTAGAAAGGTATCAAGATGTATCCATAGATCCGAAGAAGTTACCTTCTAAAAGGGCACATGATCACACAATTTCATTAAATAAAGGTGGAACAACCACCAATTTGTGACCTTACAGACATTATAGAGCTTAGAAAGATGCCATTGAGGAGCTTATATACGGAATGTTGAAGTAAGGGATCATCTAATGCATCATAAGTTCATTTTCTTCTTCGATATTTTTGGTTAAAATTAAATATGGAACTTGGATATTATACATAGATTATAAGGCTCTTTATGAACATATATATAAAGATAAATTTCATATACAACTTACTGGAGTTGTTAGATGAATTGCATGGTTTTAAGTAGTCTTTAAAGTTAGATTTGCTTATGGTCATCATCAAATTAGGATAAATAAGGATGATATCCAAAAAATGCTTTTAAAACTCATGAAAGATCTTGTGAGTTTTTTGTCATGCATTTTGGACTAACTAATTCCTTTCGAATCTTAAAGAATATTATTTTAATCTTTATCTAAGGAAATTTGTTTTGGTATCTTCCGATGACATGCTTTCACATAGTCTTGTGTGAGCACTTGGTTCATTTGAAAAAGGTGTTGTTAGTGTTGAGAAAGCTTATGTTATATACTAACGAGAGTAAATGCACTTTTGACGCTAAATATATTGAGTACTTAAGATATATCATCCTTTTTTAACGATGATAAAAAAAATTGAGACAATTTTAGCAACAAATATATAGCAATTTAAGAATTTTTGTTAGAACCCGATCTCGAAACCGGATCCCAACCGGAAAAGCGGAATCAAAAGTAAACGAAAGAACAAAAACAAAACGAAGCGGAAGAAACTTACGGAAACGAAAAGCGAAAATACAAAGAGCGGAAGCGAAAGAACGGATGCAATCAAAAGCGAAGTTAACAAACACGCGCGCAAACAAATGAAAGGCAAAATGAAGTGCAAAACAAACGGATCCGACATCCGAAGCAAACAAGAAAACTGTCGCGTTGGTAATCTTAGACTAAGCCAAACCTGAAAATCGGTATAATTTTTTTTTCTTTTTCTTCTTATTCATTCCTTTCATCTTTATCAATCTTATCCAAAATCAAAACAATTTAATTTCCCATTTGAACATTCAACCATTCTAATCTCACTATCCTTTGCCATAAGCTCAAAACACTCTTAAACATGCACATCTTAATCGCATCTTTACAAAACTTATTGTAATTCTAACTTTTCCGTAAACCGATTTTTATCAAAAATCGGGCAGCATAACGGTTGTATCTCATTAAACCCAAAACCTGCAAATCAAGGAAACTTACTTCTATATATATATATTCATCCAACCAAACAACCATCATCGGACCTCCTGTCTGGAATCTCAGCAGAAACAAACGCAAGTCTAAACCTAAGCACTTCAATAAATCTCAAATCAATATCCATAATCGGAAACAATTCCATTCATATACGTCTCAATTCATAATCATACTCAATTGAAATATACAAATTCATAAATCAAATACACTATATTTCATAATTCACATACATCCCAAAATAAAAGCTTACAAACCACAATGGCCTTCCAAGCCATACTCAATACCAAAACTACAAACCGAACTTTCACAAAAATACAAAACGAACAAAATCGAACGGACATCTTGACTCTCCTTCATCCAATCTCCCGCTCGAAACCTGGAGATGGGGATGAAAGGTGGGGTGAGCTTGACAGCTCAGTGGATAACATATTTATCAATTGAAAAATAAGCAAAAATCATTTCTCAAAACAATTTCCATTTAGCCACATCTTTCAAAACACTTATTTCTCAAAACTTTCCACATTTTCAAAACATTCAAAAAAACTTTCACAACACTGTCACGAATTTCACGGTTGAAAAACCTCGATTTCTCATTTTTCACAATTTCTCAAAAGTTTTCACATATTCTTTTTCGCAAATCACGAACAATTGTCAAAACATGAATGCAATACATAACAATGCATCACAAACATAAACAAAACAAAACACATAACAGATCAAATGATTTGGGTCGGTCCTAACGGAAAGTACTGTACATTCTCGCATAGCGGTCATGTGCAACCGTGAACGGAGGGGAGTCCGAAATCGGAGCTCCTATGTCACTTGCGGGCAGGCGGGAGAAGCCTATCAAAGGGAGACCAATGCACTGACTCATACGGAGGGGACCTAACCAATCCCACATAATTCACATATTCATACTTATAAAATCAGATTGCCCGAAGGCACTTTTCGAAAATTCAAATTCTCATGTCGTGTTGTACAAGACGCATTCACATTCATAGTCATCACATCAAAGCAATTCATATAACATAATTTCAATCATTTAAGATCAAACCAGTTTTAGCAATCATCAGATGATTCAAACACAATGTCATATCAGACAACTTGACATTCCCAAAATACACATGATTTCACAAAGAAATTCTCACATAGCAAATTCGCAAATTATTTTAGAAAGCAACAATTATATCACTGATTAAAACCTTCAAACATAATGAATTCAACAATTATTTCAATATTATCAAAACGTTCAAAAATCAATGAATGTACAATTAAGAACATTTTATTCAAATCTTCCGAAACCATTCTCATAACTTATCAAATTCGTCGAACAATAACGAATCTAGCAATTTAAGTGATTTCTCAAATCATTACAAAATCATCGAATTTCAAATTTTTTTTCTTCATTTCTCAATTCATTTTAAAACTCGTAATATTTTCCAAAATATTCGGAAACAATAAAATTCGATACTTTCTAAATTTTTCAATCAATTTCACCAATCATTTGAAAACAAGAAATTGAACCTTTGTACCATTTTTCGTAATTTCAGAAATTTTCTTAATTTACCAAACATTCAAAAACTTGTAACAATTCTTAAAAACATTCGAACTTTACAATTTCAGTTTCTCAAGTCATTGAACACATAACAATTTTCTAAAATTATTCCAAAAGTAAGTAAATTAATCATACAGAAATCAAATTTTCAAACATTTACATAACCACTACTTTATAACAAATTCAAAATATTCGGAAATCATAACTTTTCTTTATAACATTCCCAAAAATATTCGGAAATCAGAATTTTAACCACTTCCAAAAGTATTTGGAAATCATAATTTGTATAAACCATACTTTATAAATAACTTCGAAACGTTCAGAAATCATAATTTTTCAACTACTTTTATAAACAACATTTTTATACAATTTCA
>JAOTAW010000001.1:3159870-3174349 GCA_025629945.1 Erythroxylum savannarum | reverse complement strand
CGACACTATTCACCTGTTCGACACTGTTCACTATTCGGCACTGTTCACTATTTTGCACTGTTCATCATCTTCAACCTTCGACTTCCGACTCTGAAACTTCTTCTTTTCTTTTTTTTTCACCTTCCTTTAACTTCTTCACTTTACAACTAACCTATTTAGCAATTCTAACTTATCAGAATTATCCTAATCTTCAAACATGATAAATCTAAAAATTTCCTTCCCCCTTTCTTTCTCTACGGTATTTTCATCATTTCATATTTTACCTAACCTAGCTAACACCAACATCGTCTCCCGCAATCCAGCATGATCAGTAACAAAAACAAAAACAAAGATGTAATTCACGTATGATAAACTATCGGCTATATTACCAACCGTAAAATTCTACTTACCAGCTTTCCAAAGAAAACTCCAATAGTGCGATTAAAGCAGGTGTTGGTGAGTGAATGGCTTCGCTATCTCTACTGATGGATGGGTAAAGGATGCATTCGGTGAGAAATAAACGATAATGCTCTATTTAATTCGTTGCTTGCGATACAGCTATCAAACAGCTAATAGGTCCAAATAGTAATAAATAACCAAAAACATTGTTATGAATTCTTATGACAAACAAATACCCAAAATTTCCAGACAACTTCCAAAAATTCACCAAAATTCCGTCATAAAATAATGACTCGGAAAATAAATTGTCAACTCAAAATTAATTCACCATTAATTTCTAAAAATATTTGAAGTATACAAAAATTACTAAAATTATATTAAAATTATATTAATACAGTCCGAATCAATCCAAAGTTTCATTAAACCACTTTACCCGAAAAATGCCATGAATGCATGTCAAAATACTTATGCACAATTAAGCAAATATTTAATAAGCAAAGAACAAACATAATTTGTACGAAATGTCGTTAATATTCTAACCCTAATTTGGGGCGCTACAATGTATCCCTTATGTTTATGGACTTTTTGAGTGTTGATGAGGATGTAGTCACCACAGTGGCCTTTCGAGTCAGTATTTTGAATTGTTCTGCTTACACATTAGGAGATGTCTCTGGTCTCATGTTTGGTTATTCTGCCCATAGGTGTTGGGCTTACATGAGAATTTGAGATGTGCATGAAGGCATTGAATAGAGTAAAGTCATTGCTTAAATGATCTATTCGCCCACAGGTGGTAATGTCATGAGAGTTGATGGTTTGTACTCTGATCGCTTTTATGTGGACGCCTAATTGCATATGTTATGTATTCAACCCACAAGTATTTCATAATATGTGTGATCGGTTTTGTAGTCAAGAGATTGGTTAATGGCTTTAAGTATCATTGTTATCCTACATTTGTGCTAATTTAAATATTATCATTTTGAAGTCACATTTTTAGTCAACAAAATCAGTGTCACCATTGAAACCTTAACCGGTTTCAATACGCAGAAGTGGACAAAGGATGTATTGAATGTTATGGAGATAGCTAAGGTTGATATGGTCATACGGACGGATAGGCCATCTCTACCTACATCCATGAGTTCGAGAGATCATAAAGCAGCCTATAAAGTCTGGGATCGGTCTAACAAATTATGTTGCATGACCATTAATAGATCCATAACTGACCATCTACTTAGTGGACTTCTAGACATAGATATAACGAAGGAGTTTCTGGGTGATAATGAAAGAATTATTCTCTATGAGGTATATGAGAAAAAAGGGAGTGATGGAGTACGTATCGAAAATGATCCATCTTCATAGTAGACTGAAGATGCTGAACATTCCTCTTCCTGATGTCTTCATAGGTCACCAGACTCTAAATACACTCCCTCTAGAGTTTAGTAATCTAGTGATGACATATTATTCGTAGGATGAGGAATGGGACTTTAATGCTTTCATTGCCCATTGCGTTGTTAAGGAGGAGAAACTCAAGTTTGTTACTCCTACAAGAAGCAACAAAAGGGAAAGCAAAGATGAAACCCGCTAAGATCAAAGGTACAAAGTCAAAATCTTCTCCATTTGCTGATGCTGGTCAATCCAGTGCTGGTAAAGGTCCGCAAGACATAAAGAAACTAGTAGTATAAGGCCTAAAAGGAAAGACTATGACCATCAGGTAACTCCTTGGCTTATTAATTTATGAATCTAATTTGCGATAGTTGCATTAAATATTTGGTGGCTATATAGTGGAGCATCTGATCAATGTGCTCCCACGATGCAGGGGATTCATATCTAGGATAAATCCAAATAAAGGGAAGGAGAAACCGATGGTTCCAGCAATGAAGAAATAAAAGTAATATCTATAGGGAATGTATATACTGAATCTTGTAGTAAGGTTCATTTGGGTTTTACACGTCACATTTTATATGTGATCTTTTGATCAATTTTGGACAAAGAGGGTTAATGTTTTGTATTTAATGCTTTTGTTATACAGTTTTTGTTTATTGCAAAATATAATGGTACAACTTTCTTGTCATATGGTTTGTATAGAATGTGTCTTACCCCAAATTAGATATGTGCTTCTTCGTATCTTGCCAAACAAGTTATGAAACGAAGAACCCTGATGAATGAGAAGTCATACATAGTGTGGCATACAACTTTAAGCCACATTTCCAACACTAGGATTGAGAGATTGATCAAGAAAAGCATTTCTCAATTCTAGATTATGATGATCTGGGAACATGTGCTGACTGTTGTGGGGATAAGTTGACTAATAAGGATATTAAGGTCAACTCATGCTTTTGACTTGTTGAGTCTGATACATAAAGATATCAGCAGACCTTATACAGTTGCATTGTGCAATTCTAAATGTATTATGAAATTTGTTGATGATTATTTCCATTACAGTTATGTGTTCTTACTTAAAGATTGAAGGTTGAGAACCAATTGGGAAAATTTATCAAGATAGTCATATTTGACTGTGGAGGAGAATATCATGGTAAACATGGTGTTTCAGGATTTGAAAAAGTCAGCTTGGCAAATATATGAAATCAATTGGATTAATGACTTAATTCACTATGCTGACTAGGTCTGAGCAAAATGATGTGTTGCCGAAAGACATAACTGCACCCTAAAGGACTTGAAGAAGTCAATGCAGAACATGACTAATCTTCCTAATCATTTAAAAGTATAGAAACCCAGCTTTGCACACATTCGCATATGGGACTACCCTACTGAGTTAGTATAATCCTTATAAAGATAAATTGCATGCTTGTTGTGCTCATTGCTATTTAGTAAGATATCCTAACCATGTTAAGGCTAAAGCTTTTACCGTAGAGAATGTGGGACTAGAATAGTGCAATTACAAACATCTAAGTTTCTGGAATACAATGTCAATTATGATGGTAGGCAGGCCCTTTGACCTTTCAAATGATAGCAGGGTAGATACTACAGTTATCATGTACCCACTACTCATACTGTTAGATTCGGTGGATCTAGGTCTTTGTACCGTGCCTGTACAGGAACAGGAACCCATGCCTGTAAATACAAAGGTTCCTGGGGTATAAGATCTAATACAGTTACGTAAATCCACTAGACTGAGACGACCTGCTATCTCATCTATTTTTACAGTCTATCAGGGGAACAGGACTATACTATTAGACATGTTACGAATCTAGTTACTTTTATAGAAGTTGTTTCTAGACCTAATGCAGATTTGTGTTGGGTTGCAATGACTGATGAGATGCAAGTCATGAAGCATAGTAAGGTCTGGGAGCTAGTTGATTTACATTAGAACTGCAAACCCGTTAGTTGTAAATGAAGTTTTAAGACCTAAAGGATTTCGAGATAAAGTTCAGCGATTTATGGGCTTGCTCAGTTGCCTGATGGTTCACTCAGGGAGAAAGGTTGACTTTAATGTTACTTTTTCTCCCGTATCCTCGTAGGATACATTTTAAGTAATTATGACAACTGTAGCTCATGACTATATAGAGTTACATCAGATGGCTGTCAAAATCGCTTCCCTTAATAAAGACCATTATAAAGTGGTCTATATGGTACAACCTGAAGGATTCCAAGATCCAGATAGAACTGACATGGTTTGCACATTAAGCAGATCAATATATGGTTTATATCAAACCTCCCAAAAGTGATACCTTACAATTGATAAGGTTTGACCTCTTTCGGCTTCATGTAAAATAAAGTTAAAAATATGCTTGTATTATAAGGTCAGAGAGAGAAAAGTTATCTTCCTATTACTGCATGTGGATAATATATTCCTCACGTCAAATTACTTGACCATGTTGTATAAGGTTAAGTAACTTTTGATCAAGAACTTTGACATGAAGGACCTTGGTGTAGCATCTTCTGTCCTAGGTATTCAGATTCATCGGGACAGATCTCAACACTCATTAGACCTCTCACAGAGTGCATACATTGAGTATATATTACAAAGGTGTAATACGGTTAACTGTAAACCTATTGTAGTATTTATCTCTCATAATGAGAGATAATCTTTGGCACAGTATCCAAAGAATAAAGTAAAGAGAGAGGTTATGAGGAATGTTCCGTATTCTAGTACGGTTGATAGCCTAATGTATGCTCGGCTATGTACTAGGCAGGACATTGCATTCACGATTTGACTGTTTGGTCAATATCTGATTGACCCGGATGTAGACCATTGGAATGCAGTCAAGCGAATGTTGAGATACTAAAAGGAATTAAGGATTATATGTTGACATATAAAAAAGTCAATAGACTAAACCTCGTAGGGAATTCAGATTCAAATTTTAGCCATGTGTCCAGATGATCGAAAGTTCACTTAAGTTTTAAGTTGTAGATGGTACATTGTCGTGGAAGAGTGTCAAGTAGACACGGGTGATTTCCTCGACTATGCATGCTATAGGGCTGCTTCACAAACGGTTTGACTTAGAAACTTGATTTCTGAGTTGTCTGTAATTAATTTAGTGGCTAGACCAATTCAGTTGTACTGTGATAATCTTGTTGCTGTGTTGTTTAATAACAACTAAGAATATCATAGGGTCTTAGCATTTAAAAGTCAATTATTTGGTCATAAAGGTGTTGGTACAAAAATGTGACATTAAAGTTTGGAGCATTTAAGGACTAAGGAAATGATAGTCAATCCTTTAACTAAAGGACTTCGCCCACTTGTGTTTGTGACACAAGTATAAAGTATGGGTGTTTTGACGTCTTTAGACACTGTTAGTTAGGGAATCGTTGTGTTTGCTCCATGTACATTTGTACATTTTGATGTATTATGACAGGATATTGGTTCATCAATAGAGATGATCATCGTTTATCCTCAATAATAAGTGTTATCATATAGTGTCATAATACGCTTGAAACTCTTAAGATTTGTGTCGATCTTAAGCATTTAAAAGTCATTGGGCATATATACAGATTGACTTTGTGCCCATGTCATTTAGACGCGTACAGTTTTAAACAGATATCCATGAAGTTTGACATGACATAGGAAGATATAATTTTTCAATCCCATAAAGGTTCTCTAATGCAGTTTAACATAAAGTTGGAGAAAATAAATGTTTTTCCCTAATGCAGTTTAGCATTTGGTAAGACAAAACAAGTTTTATGTAATGTTGTTTAGCATTCGGTAAGAGAAAATAAGATTTCTCTAATGTAGTTTAGCATATGCGGTTTAACATAAAGTTGGAGAAATCGAGACCTACAAACGAATATGATATAATTTAGATCATAAAGTATCATCCTAGTTTACCACACTCGTTTTTCCCATTCATGTTAGTGAGATATTAGGTATACGTGATTGTATTAGACCTGTGTCGCACATGATGCATGCATTTGATACTTTTCAGTATCGAAAGCCTTGCAGAATGGAATGATGAACTTTCGTTATCTTTGGATCAAATGTTTTATCTTTAAACCTAGTCGACTAATTCAGTAGCGTGGCTTAACCAAGTTTTTAAACTAGAGTCAAAACTGTAATTAATACTTGTTCAAGGGGGAGAATGTTGGACAATTTTGTCATTTCCCATAAAGTTGGACAACATTTAATTGCATTTTTTGGTTTTTCAATAACTTATCGGTTAAGTTGTGTAATTTGATCCAAATAACGATAATAAAGTGACCCAATAAATGATCTAAATCAATGGGTCGAAGTCTGTGTGAAAAATGGATCTCAATAAGTATAGACCAGACTCATATTGGCTTGTAATGGAGAAGTCCAATATGGAAGCTATATATAAAGGTTAAGGTCTCCTACAGTTGCTGATATATCAATCGTAAACATAAGGATTTTCTGACCCATTAAGAGAGTTTACGTTTTGAGAAAAATGTAGAAAAACCTTACTCGCATTCCAGAGAGCAGTTCCCGTGAAGACGGCGGTGGATTCGTGCTCATTTCAGATTCGAAAAGCTCGTTTGAAGTTATAGAGATCGAAATTAGATATTTTGCGCATTTTTTATTTCTTGCCCTTTCACGTTCAATCCGAAATACGTAACTAGGTACTATTACATATTACAATTGCTACTATGTCAACCATCAATACAATGCTATCATAGTATTATGGCCACCAAGTTCGCAATTTAAATTTCTAAGTCATATATGCATGATTGATACTTCATTCATAACCAACAGCATGAAGTTTCAAATGTTATTTTGATTGCTACAATAAATCATGCGCTTGAAGTGTTTTAAATTCAAAAATTCAAAAATTATAAATAAATAAACAAGAGGTTTATCCTTCAAACACCATACTTGCTAATTTAAGCACAAAATCACTTAATCGCTTTCTTAATAAACTAGTTTATATATCATATAACGATTTTCATTAATGAGTAAAAATTGCATGATCTAGAAATTCCAATAGAAAAAAAGAGATGTGTAAAATATTTTTAAAAGTAGGGATGACAATGGACTGATTATGAATCGACGTCATTATTTTTAAAATTTTAAAATTAAAAATATAAAATCATATTTTTAATTGGGCCTTGGCTTGCTTGGGCTTGAGATGCTCATGTCTAGACTGGCCTAAAAAATATATAACAATATCCTTTTTAATTACATCGCCTTATTTAGAAGAGTTGGGTTCGGCTCTAAATTTAATTAAAAACACTTTAATACGAGGCCAATTACTACCTCTATTCAGAAAAGGTCTTCACTTCTACAAAACTGACAATTCAGCACAACTACAAGCTCACGATTCCAAGCTAGCTATATCCGGTAGATGTTAATTAATGGACATTGCCAGCTAAGGTTCGGTGGAGGCGACAAGAGGGAAATTCAGTGTGAAAATTAATGTTATCTTGCACAGGATGAATTTCCCATTCCTATTCTCTGTAGCCATCAATATACTTGCGTTAACAACTTATAGCCTAAACAAATAAGCATTCTATGAAGTATACGACGCATGATGTTTCAGATAAAACAGTGCTTAATTATGAGTGCTAAAAGTTGGATTCATCTTAACTCTACGGTATGCATATTAAGTTACCATCACTGACACTCTAAACCAGACACAGGTCCTTGTAAATTTTAAAAATAAGTGAACTCTAGTAAAAGAATAAGGACTGCTTTATCTCATACCGTAATCATTCCCTGTCTTCCAAGTGCAAAAAGCAGGATGGCCCAACATGGCAATGGAAAATGGCAAACTGTGACCGACAACCAACTACAATGATTGTCTTAACGGAGCTCGAGGCCGGCTTTTAGTGTCAGAGAGCTTAAAGACCGCATGCATGCAGTATTGTGCTGGTTACCTATGCCTCTGGCTCTATGTCAATAATTCAGAATCTAATAATGCAGCTTTTTTATCAATCAAAATTCTGGATTCCTCTATCATAATTGCGCTTCAACTTTATACATGTTGCCGATTCCCTAGAAAAGATCAAGCTGATAAGACTTTAGTGTCTCTAAAGGTATATTTGTGAGGCAGCACAACTGTGTCCTACGCTAGAAAAATAATATGCTCCTACATTTCACAAATCAAATGGTCTATCGTTTTGGTGAACTAGGTGATTTCGATTAATGAAAATAAGCAACCTTTAATAAATGTAAAACAAAAGTCATTTTTACATAATTTTATTATTTTAAATTACTTAAAATATTTCATAATATTAACATTTTAAATTTTAAAATAAAAATTTTAATAATAAAATAATTATACAAGTTTAAAATAATAACAATGTGCAATAATTTATGACATGATAATTTGATAGACGCTTATTAAAAGTTTATAGTACTACAATTTTTAATAATACAAAATTAAAATTATACATAAAATAATTTTTAATTTTATTAATTTTTGGTTTATTAGTTAACTCTTTAATTAGGTATACTTTGTACGAACAATAAAGAAGGAGAAGAGAATTGTGTATCTTTGAGTTATGATACTGTGGCTTTTATAGCCAAATACAACAAATATGCTAAGCTAAAAGTAAGGGAAAAAGATCACAACAAATCAAGTATACAACAAGAATCAAGGAATCAAATATACATAGCATCAGGAAAATATCAGTTGTTGATATCGTAACAGAGTCTGCACATATCCAGCTGCTGATATCTTAACATGCCCCCTCAAGCTGAAGACGGAGAAGGCTGAAGACGAACCTTGTCACGATGGTGCAAAAACAAACGAGAGCCTAAAGGTTTGGTTATTATGTCAGCAATCTGATCTTGGCCTAATATAAATTTAATATGAACCTTTTTGTGTTGTACTTGGTCTCGCACAAAATGAAAATCTAGTTCAATATGCTTCGTTTAAGCATGAAAAACTGGATTTGATGTCAAGTAAATTGCCCCAATGTTATCACACCACAGGGTTGCTGGTGAAACTTGATAACCAAGTTCGGATAGCAAGGACAAAAGCCACATAATCTCAGATGTAGCATGAGCAATAGAACGGTATTCACTTTCCGTTGAAGAGCGAGCAACAGTGGACTGTTTCGTGGATGACCATGATATTAAGTTATTCCCCAAATAAATTGCATAACCAAATGTTGATTTTCGATCATCAGGGCAGCCAGCCCAGTCGCTATCCGAAAAACATTGCAAAGATATTGGAGAAGTATTAGAGAAGAAGAGACCCATAGAAGCAGTACCGTTGAGATAATGAACCAAACGTTTGGCTGCTATCGAGTGATCTTGCGTTGGTTTATGCATGAATTGTGCAAGTTTGTTAATTGTTAAGGACACATTTGATCTAGTGAGAGTAACGTATTGGAGAGAACTAACTAGATGCTGAAATTGTTCTCCATTAGACATGAGTTCACCACCATGCTTAGATAGTGGCGGAGTGGTAGCCATAGGAGTCAAGGTGGCCTTGCTTTCAATCATGTTAAATTGATGTAATAAATCACGGACATATTTCTGCTATGATAGCACAATTCCAGAGGATGTCGGAAGCACTTCAATGCCCAAAAAATAATGCAACTTGCCAAGGTCTCTAACTAGAAATGCAGACTGTAAGGCTTACAGAAAAAATTCCAACTTGCTAGAATCAGAGCATGTAGGTAGAATATCATCAACATAGATTAAAATGAAGCATTTAATATTACCCTCCCTGTAAATGAACAAAGAAGTGTCTACCTTGGAAGCTTAAAACTCAATCTGTAACAAAAAATTACTCAATCGTTGAAACCAAGCACGCGGTACTTGTCGGAGCCCATGCAGAGATTTTTGCAACTTACAAACATAATCCGGATGATTGGAATCAATGAACCCAGGTGGCTGAGCCATATATATATATATATATCTTCCTCAAGGTATCCATGCAAGAACGCATTTGATATATCTAGCTGCCTAATCGGCCATTTAGACACAGTAGCAAGAGACAATACTGTGCCAAGTGTTGTTGCTTTGATTACGGGGCTGAAGGTCTCATTGTAATCAATACCAGGTTGCTGAGAGAAACCCTTTGCAACCAAACGAGCCTTATAGCACTCAATATCTCCATTGGCTTTCCGTTTAATACGAAATAGCCATTTATTTTCCACAATGTTGGCATGTGGAGGATAAGGAACCAACTGCCAGGTTTTATTTTGCAAGAGGACATTAATTTCACTTTCCATGGCCTACCTCCATTGAAGATGAGGCTAAGCTTGATTGTAGGTCTGAGGTTCATGAGACAAAAAATCAAGCTTGGTTGTACAGATTAAAGCATGTCGTCTTTGGCTAGTGGATGGTCGAAGCTGCATTATGTGAGTTCGGATGGGGTTCTATGGTAGAGTGTTTGGCAGAAAATGAGAGGAAAGGTCGACTACAAGGTCTAAAGCTGGTGGATTTTGTGGATTGGTATATGGGACGATTTGGTTAGGAGGGGAAGAAGATGTATTGGATGTAGGGGTTTGATTATCGTTGGATGTAGGTGCTAGTGAATGGTTTGGATGTGGCAAGGTGTTTGTCGTTGAATTGGACTCTACATATAAATGTGTATTAGATAAAGTTGTACCTGATTCAACTGGAGTGCCCAAGTGATGTGGTATCTGATTTGTGATGGAAAGCCAGAGTGTAGTAGGTGGAAGCGGAACTATACCTGTAGATAATTGAGAACCAAGAAATGTGTTTGAATCAACTTGACATGTCTAGCTAGATAAACACGCTTGGAGGTGGGATCTAGACAACAATGAGCATGATGGGAAGGACTTGTTCCTAAGTAAATATACGGTATAGACCTAAATGAAAATTTGTGATTAGAATACGATCTAAGAAATGGATAGATGGTACAGCCAAAAGGTTGTTGGGCAAGATAATTTGGTGACGACTTATACAAACACATAAATGGACTATGATTTTGAAGAGTTGGGGACGACATTATATTTATAGATTGAACACTATTTTCAGCAGCATAGTTCCAGTATTGTAAAGGTAATTTAGCATGAGAAAGCAATGTCAGAGTAGTATCAATGAGATGACGAATTTTTCTTTTTGCGGTACCGTTTTGTTCATTAGTGTAAGGACATGCTATCCTATGAATTGTACCAGTCTGTTGAAAATATTTATTCAATTTCTGGTATTCCCCTTCCCAATCAGAATGAAAAGGTAATATTTTGGAATTAAATTGACGCGCTACAAGAGATTGAAATTGAAGAAACATGGCATAGACATCACTTTTATTTTTCAACAAATATTGCCAAGTAAAACGAGTAAAATCGTCAATAAAAAGCAAAATATATTTATGACCTAAACTAGACATGACAGGAACAGGGCTCCAAACATCAGAATAAATTATTTGAAAAGGACCCGTGCTCTTGTGTTCAATAGAGGCTAAGGAAAGTCTAGATAATTTGCCCAAGTTGCAAGCAGAACAAGGATTAAAATGAAAACTAGAGCAAGGTAAATTAAAATATTTGATTATTTTGGTCACAGTCCTACGGTGTGGATGACCCAAGGCAGAATGCCAATCGGAAAACGAAGGAACAGTGGCTGTTATGGCGGACTTCAATGGTGATTTAAGAGAATAGATGCCATCTTCACTTGGACCCTACAGAAGAATCTTCTTGGTGACCTGATCCTTAACAAAAAAACAGTGAGGCCAAAATTCAAAGAAACAACAATTGTCAGTGGTGAATTTCTGAACATACAAGAGATTTTTTACAATTTTAGGAACATAAAGGGTATTTTTTAAATGAAGGGGACCATTGGAAGAGGGAATGGTAGCCGTACCAGTGTGAGAAATCAGTAAGCCAACACCATTTCCAACATGAAGATGATCATTACCTTGATAGGCAGTAGCAGCGCTCAAGGATTGAATATCAGGCATGACATGGTAATTGGCTGCAGTGTCAGGGTGCCAATCGTTTGCGGAAGGTAATGCAGTGGAGTAGTTTTCTGATGGTGGAGGGGCTGGGTAGTAATTCATCATTGGAGGAGGTGATGGATAATAGGGTGAGGGTGATGGACAATTGTGAGAATAATTGGCCATTGGTGGTGGGTAACGAGGTTGGTTGTGATTTTGATTTTGATTTGGGCGTTAGTAGTGACGACAACATTTATCTGCAGTATGATTTCGGTATCTACATATTTGACAAGGACCTTTGGGTTTGGAAGTCGAATTCTTTTGCCAATTGGTGTTTGAACTTGGCGTTAGAAGCAATGGTGGGAGAGGGTTGTTGGAGAATTGCCGAGAGGCCATATTGGCCTAAAGTGGATCATGGCAGCTTTTGAGAAGTATTTCATGAGCAATGAGTTGACCATGAAGCTCATGAAACGGTACAGGGTCAGGACGAAGGTTTAAGGCAGTGATAATATTATGGTATTCAATGCCAATATTTCTGTGAATGATGGCATCGAATTCTGCTGTAGAGAGAGGTCGACCAGCAGCTTCTAATTCATCTTTTAGTGCCTTGGCACGTTGAAGATAGGTAGAGATTGATAAATCATTCTTCTTGAATTCCTGAAGTTCAATATGAATCTGAAGTTGACGGTTTTGAGAAATAGAACCGAAAGCTTATGCTAAAGCTTGCCAGACGGCTTGAGAGAGTTTAGTCCAACAATATATGAGAAAACATCTTCAGAGAGAGAGGGGTGAAGCCAGGAATGCAAGAGCTGGTCCTGCTTGAACCAAGTAGCATATTCAGGATTAGGAATGTCAATTGTTGGGTCAGATGGGGATTTGATTGTTTTTGACGGTGGGGACGAGCCATCAATGAGGTGGTTTAAATTGTGATAGTTTAGGAAAGGTTGGAATTGGGTTTCCATGCCAGATAATTGGTGGGTTTTAGTTTAAAAGAGAAAGAATGTTGGGCATTAGTAGGATAGGAAGAGATTTGGTTTAGTGGTTCAGCCATTGGTTGCTCTGATACCATGTACGAACAGCAGAGAAGGAGAAGAGAATTGTGTATCTTTTAGTTATAATACTGTGGCTTTTATAGCCAAATACAACAGATATGCTAAGCTAAAAGTAAGGGAAAAAGATCACAACAAATCAAGTATACACCAAAAATTTAGGAATCAAATATACATAGCATCAGGAAAATATTAGCTGTTGATATCTTAACATACTTAAATCCAAATTAACTATTTATTAAGAACACAATTAGATCTAGGTTCAAAATAGGCTTAGAAGAAACAACATTCGATTTAAAAATTCTATAACTCTTGGGACTCATTACAAAATTTTTTAAAAAAAAAGTTAGGAATCCTGTAACAATGCATTGGTTCTATCTCTTATTGCATCTTAGCAACGGGAGAATCTACAAATTTCTTCAAAGATGCCAAGGGTCTGAGACAATGGGATCAAATATATACATACACATTTACCTTATGCATTGAGGTCCTTAATGACTTATTGGAAGAATCATTGCCCAGAAAAGAAATTTCAAGTACCAAAACAAATGCAAGTTATTGAAGATTCGTTGTTTGTCCTTTTCAGATGATTTACTCCTCCTCTCAAGGGCTGATCTCTCCTCCATCACCGTGTTAATGACTTCATTAAGAACCTTCAAGGAATCCTTAGCCTCTCCATGAACAAAGACAAGGGTTATATAATACTCTCATTTAGTGCAGCTTGCTTGCAACTTATAGCTCATTAAATAATCCTTAAGATAGAATAATCCTTTTACCTACTTGGGCATTCCTATCTCTCATAAAAGGCCAACTTATAGAGACTTTTGTTTAATTGAAAATATTCTAATAAGAGCTAGTAGCTGGTGCAATAAATGCCTTTCATTTGTTAGTAAAGTTTTAGCTAATCAATTCCATCCTTAATTCCTTGTATGTGTATTAGACCTGACACATTTTCCTTCCTAAAATCTTGACCAAATCTATGAAGAGGATACTCAAAATCTTTCTATACAAGTGATGTTATAAAAAAATTATTGGCCAAAGTCATATAAAATGAGGTTTGCTGTTGGACCCCGTTACCGGAGCCCAACGGTCCCGAGACAGGAACCCTACTGAGGCCCAATCCCGAGACCTGAGCCTTGCTGACACCCTGAAAGTGAATCCTGCTGTCTAACCTTAACCCCCAACTGCTCTTGAAACAACCCAAAAATAAAAGAAAACAACTTTCCCAAATACAAGTCGACTTATACAGATAAGTCGAGTTATACTGGAAGACAAGTCGAGTTATGCTGACAGACAACTCGAGTTATGCTGACAGACAACTCGAGTTATGCTGACAGACAACTCGAGTTATGCAGACAAGTCGAGTTATCTAAGAGCGGAGAAGTTTACGAAAACTGATACAAGTCGACTTATGCTTCACAAGTCGACTTATGGAGACAAACAAGTCGACTTATGCTTCACAAGTCGACTTATGGAGACAACAAGTCGACTTATGCTTGTAGCTAACTTGTCTCTACACTCTCCTAACTCATCCCAAACACCATGAACACTTCTAATCTTTTCTAAACCCATCCATTCCATGCCAAAACACTCCTTAATGATTCAAACACCTAAATCAACTCATCTATTTCTCAACTCCAACTCAAATGGTTCATCAAACCTACACACCCCAAGCATTTAAACCAACATCATCTAACACAATTTCAAACAATTTTCCTTTAGGAATAACACACATATCTACCCATAATGCATAAATGAATCTCATTCACATTAAACCAAGGTTTTACAATG
>JAOTAW010000001.1:3145827-3159770 GCA_025629945.1 Erythroxylum savannarum | reverse complement strand
TCATGTTATTAGCTTGATATGGTTAAGATATTTAAAAAAATTAAAGCTGTTTTTTTTTTTTAATTTTACAAAATAGAGTTGGATTTTGTTACCTTGGAATATATTTAACTTTATTTTGAAATCAACAGAATATTTAAAATTGCTAGATTTAAGTTAAAAGTTTCCATAGTCACATTATCATATCCTTTCTCTCAATTTATAGCTCATTCTGGAATTATTTTCGTAAAACAATATGAAATAGAGGTGCTTATGTATCAAGTGTAAATATTAGTCAGTACCGGCATATTTCGTCTGGTATAGCTGATACTAATAGTATTTATAATTTTGGTCTTATATTGGCCGGTATTTAAAATTTTAAAAAATATAAGAATTTATTAACAAAATTTTTTAAAAAATTGCTCCCTCAACTCCCTCGCCTTTCTTTTTTTAAATTAGTTATTTAGTTCAACTTTTATTTTGATTTTAAATTTTAAATTTTAAAATAAAATAAATATTATTATTACTAATAATAATTATATATCAAATAAAACTTAAAAGTAAATTACTTTATTTAAATTTATTTTAAACTTTTATATATTATTTATTAAAAAGTATCAATAATTTTTTTCAAAAATAAATAAATTAAAAATTATTATTTATAAACTGATATTTATTTTATATATTTTTAATTATTATATCAAATTTTATTGAAATTTATATATTTTAAAAAAATTAAAATTTAATTATACTAATTAATAATTATTAAATTAATTTTATAAATTAATTTTAAAAACTATTTTATAAATTTAAAAAATTATCCAAAACGGTACCCAATATTGACCAGTACCAGTACAGTACCGTATCAGGACTCAATCTAATATCAAGTTCGGTACGGTATTCACAACATTGCTACAACCACATTTTAGGGCAAATCAAGTTTAAAATCTTGGAATTAGCCTGTCAGAAAATAACATCTGATATTTACCAAAAAATAACATCTAAAGCTAGCAAGGTTAACAGGTTAAGCAGAGGGTTTAAACGAGAGAGGCTATAAAACAAGAGATTGGTGTTAGAAAGGGTAAGGAAAAAGTACTTCAGGAATTTTAGAAAACTTCAGGAGATTTCAAGGAGATGATCTTATCTATCACAATTTTAGAGGGCTGAAAAAAAAAAGAAATTGGAGAAAAAAAGGCTCATAGACTAATGCATAATTTCTGAAATTTCTCTAGTGTACCGATATAAAACATGGAATCTTAGGCTTGGGATTCACTTCTAAAAGACACCCACAGAGTTCACTTTCCACATTAAAACCAAAGTGCTGAACCAAATGCAGTACAAGGCTTGAGATGGAACACCATCTATTGTGTCCTTGGACCATTCATCAATGTTCTTTCCAATCAACACAGCCATTTTGGCATATATTACAAGGCACAATCTCAAATAGTTTGTTATGATTTCATCAAAATTCTCCATACCTGCAATTCCTCCCCAGTGCTTAACGAAGTACAGCCCCTGATGAAGTGCAATTTCTTTCAGAACAGCCAGGTAGCTATTGAACCCCAGTGCTTGAATATCCTAGAAATTTGGCTGATTCTTCCAAGATTATATTCATTGGCGTCAATGTTAACAAAAAACCAGCCTCTTAGAAAAAATTTGATTTTGATGCCTTTGTTCCCACTGAGAAACAGAATCCATGTGGCAACAAACAAATTTTTGCCTTCGAGTCCAATCCAGCAGACTTGCAATTTCTACATATTTCTTCTCTTTTTCAGGGTTCTGACCGAGAAACCATTTATCTTCCAATGTCCTATGGAGTAATTCCAGGAATATGAGGAACAGCAGGCTTGGATGTCTTTATTTTCTCCGCCAATGCAGCTTGAGTTGTTAGAAGTATCCCAGCAATGGAGGCAGCACTTTGAAGTGCACATCGGGAAACCTTACAAGAATCTACTACACCGGCATCAAGAAGATCCTCATATGCACCAGTCATTGCATTGTAGCCAGTTCTCCAATCAAAAGTCTGAATTTTTTCCACCACAGCAGCTCCATCATAACCTGCATTTTTTGCGATTGTTTCTGCCGGTGCAAGTAATGCCTGGAATATATCACTGATAAATGTTGTAGTCACGAAAGAGATTTCTTTTGCATGTACATTCAGACATTAATAGCCTTGCAAACAAAATCATGATTTAACAACAAACTATGGAAATTCCTTTCTCCAACATATCCAAGTTAGGTGCTGCATTTAAAATAGAAAACAATTTGCTCCTTTTGTTACTTTGTTTAAGTGTCAGCAGTAATAGTAAAATATGAATTTCATTTTAAACAAGAAATAGCACATGGTAACTGAATATCACAAACAACGCACTTTCTTTGAAGTTCTGCCCGACTAAAGAAAAAGACACTAGTGACAGACCTTTGCTACTATATCAGCACCAATCTGTTCAGTCTTATCTTCCATACAATCTTTTATGGTGGATATCTGCTTTGAGAGATGTGCAAATGCAGCACCACCACCAGGTACTATTCCCTCATCCATTGCAGCAAATGTTGCATTTTTTGCATCCTCAATCCTAAATTTCCTTTCCTCAAGTTCCATCTCTGTATGTGCTCCAACCTAAAATGAAGACATTTTTTTGTAGGTAAACAATTTTACAGAAATCCTGACAGTACTCTTCTTCAATATCATTAAGATATTCTTATAAGATCGAGTCTTAATACTTCCACTTTTACAAGTTTGCTAGTTAGACATAGAAGAAAACCTGAAGTTGATCTTACAAAAATAATCATTGGAGTCTTAGATGAGTTTCATGAAGTAAATGTTAATTTCAAGTGAAGAACATCAAATACTCAACAAGCATGAGAATGAGTGAGGAAGAGCAGATGAAATTCCACAAAAAACCAAAAAGGAAATTCAATGAAGTGAATTTAGAAGCCTCGCTTCTCAACTATACAATCATATTGACAGCACAAAATAAAGCTAAAAGAAAAGCAGCAACATTTATACATATAGTTAGATATTTATATATACAATGTGCATAAACTTAAATGGGTGTCAATGTGCTTAATTTATTAGCCATCATACTAGAAAACGAATAATAGTTATTTGAATTAAAGTATCAATTACTAAACTTGGCCAATCCCAGTGACAAATCAAAATGGAGTTCAAGATCAATTGCAAAGATATGGTTTCAGGCTTCAAAAGAATTTCTGATTAAATAGATGCATAAATTTCTCATACACAGACCTTTATTATAGCCACCCCACCAGAAAGTTTAGCAATCCTCTCTGACAGCTTTCTTGACATGTATGCATTATCTGTTTCAGAAAGGTCCTTCTTTATCTGCAGGATTCTTGCCTGAATTTCAGCTTTAGTACTAGGATCAGCAACTATGGTTGTTGAATTGCTTGTTATAGTAACTTTTCGTGCAATACCAAGTTGATCTGATGTTACTCCTATGAGGGTCATACCAAGGTCTCCAGATAGAAAATCGGCACCTGTCAATTGTACAATAGAATATAAGCAATAAAGCTGCATCCAGTTATTGTAGTGTAATTACACTCTTGACAAGCAAGCAGCTAATTCAACACTTCTGGTTGATAGTTGACAAGAACAAACAGGTTATAATATATTAGACATATCTATCAGAATAGATGTCAATATCATCAAAGATTTTTAGCATGCTTAGGGCCAACTGATAGTGTTTCAAGGACATATCCTCTACAAGAATCGGACTAAAGCACGAGATAATGAGCATATAATGTTAAGATCAAGAAAACCCCTGCTGGATAAGAAATTTAATGTCATTTGAATGAGATGCACCCTTTGCAACGCAAGAAAACACATAGATGCGGTAAGTCTTAGGGTAGAGAAGGTTTCTTTTCTAAAAAGGTCGTTCAGCACCTCATCTTTTGTGAATGTAGCATAGCAGAAACGTTACCAAAGGTTTTGCACAAAACCTGAAATCCCTAGTGAATCACAAAACCTTCAAACTTGACCGATTTAACTCTTAAGGAATTTTTCTACCATATTATCAAAATTTCAAGTAATTAAGTAAT
Source organism: Erythroxylum savannarum (assembly GCA_025629945.1). Lineage (NCBI taxonomy): Eukaryota > Viridiplantae > Streptophyta > Magnoliopsida > Malpighiales > Erythroxylaceae > Erythroxylum > Erythroxylum savannarum. Next base: position 3,155,732 of record JAOTAW010000001.1, on the reverse strand, counting down.
GTGAAATATATTTAAATTTGAGGAGAACAATTCCAGGGCTTCTCTTAAAGCCTTACAGTTGAAAATTAATATATCCCTGACTGAAAGCTAGGTGTAATTCCACCATAAGAAGCACATTAAAGGAAGGGGGATTGTCCAAACCTTATAAGGCTTATTAAGATCTCGCTGATAGTCAATGAGAATAAACAATTAAACAATTCAAAGCAACATATAATAATCCCATTATCTTCAGCAATAGTTGAAAATAAAACAGAAGATTTACCTGTCATAAGGGCAATGTCTTGTAATATAGCTTTTTTGCCTTCTCCAAATCCAGGGCATTTCACGACAGCAACATTAATTAAACCTCTCAATTTGTTCACCACAAGTGTTTCCAATACTTGCTTTGAGATATCCTCAGCAAATATTAAAAGTGGAACACTCAATTGGTTGGTCTTCTCTAATAAAGGAACTATCTCTTTGACACTTCCAATCTTTTGATCAGTCACTAACACTTTTGCGTTATCAAACTCTACTATGGATTTATCATGATTTGTAATGAAATGTGGTGACATATAGCCCTTGTCTATCTGTACAAAGAGAAGAAGACAAATGTGAGAAAGAAAAATATGATATTAGAAACGGAGCCCGGTGAAACCTAAAACCAATTTAGAAAACAAGAAACAAGATCAAGTAAATCATTCTGAAGTTTTTCTGGTTTTGACTGCCAAAGTACTAAGCATAATGGGATGATGTTATAGTTTCCACGCAACACCAACCAGTTTCAGATATTTTGCAATTTGAGATACAGAATGCCTTAAACATTCAGACTTTTGTTCTCCAAAGAGCAGCTATTTTCCATGTATTTGACTATGCTTGCAATTGTTGTTAGCTAAAGGTATACAGTGTGACTCAGCTGAAATAGTTTCAAGTTGTCAGAACTAGAGTTGGCTTGATAACCTTGAGTCCTTCTTCTATTATCAAATAAGTCTCAGAAGTTGAAGAGGATTCAAGAATAATAACTCCATCCTTTCCAATCTTTTCTATAGTTTCAGCAATTAAGTTTCCAACGAACTCATCATTTCCAGAAGAAATTGTAGCAACCGCTGTAAAAACAACTTTAAAGCATTACTATTTAAATAAATGAAGTGTTTGAAAACCTAACAAAAGTAAAGTACAGACCTTTAATATTTTCCGTTCCTCTAACTGGAGAACTATTCTTTTTCAAAACTTTCACCAATTCATTTACAGTCCCTTATATCCCTTTCCTTAAAGAAACAAGATTGGCTCCAAAAGCAATTGCCAAAAGCCCCATTTTGATCATTCCACGAGCCAAAATTATCGCAGTTGTTATACCATCACCAGCCAAACTATTCATTTTAGTTGCCACCTGCAAGCAGGAACTTAATATTCACTTGTTTGTTTTAGTTTTTTAATCATAGGCTTGATAAGTTAGATTTAGAAAGGGAGATCATGTAGCAACCATGAATGACCTCTTGAATGAGCATTGCTCCAGTATTCTCCATAGCGTCTGCAAGAACTATGGCTTAAGCTATTGTAACACCATCATTTACCACCTTTAAACTCCTAGAGTCTGATAGGACAACATTACATCCTGCAAATTGTGTAAAAGAATAAGCAAAATTGTACATTCCTTTACTTACATCAAGATCAACTAAAATAACCACTCTATTTCATGGGAATTAACCATCTAATAATGTTCCAACTACTTCATAAAACAGAGAAAAACAATGAAGACCACCGTTGAGAATTCCATTTAATAAACAAGTCCAAAGAGACTCAACTAATAGTCGATAAAAGATATAAAAACAGAGAAGCAAATGATCAATGAGAAACCTTTAGGTCCCAAGGTAAGAGATACAGCGTCAGCTATCTTATCAATTCCTGCTTGCAAAGTCTCTCTACATTCTTTCCCAAAAGATATCTTCTTTGGACCTGCCCTCACTACAATTTTCCGGTTTCTCCTCAAACAACCACCCCTTTCCTTGTTCATGTTAAGCATCTGCAGTAACTTCACGTGCAAAATCAGTATGTAATAAACCAAAACGAAAACCCACAACACTCACTCACTCATCGCCGACCCTTCATAGATAGAGCGAGTAGAGACTTATAGTCGCAGGGAGATGAGAGAAAATCAATGGTTTGGAGACGGAGGACACAGGCATCTTCTTTTACGAAGAAGTTTAAGAAGTGAGAGAGAGGTTTAAGGTTTAAGGTTTTAGCTTTTCTGCCTCTTAGGTCATGAACTACTCCCCCTATTCAAAATAAGTGTCGTTTTAGAGGAATGCACACTTATTAAGAAAATTAATGAAATGTCTGATATACCCTTATTAATTACATGTTAAAGTGCTTTGAAAATATGTGTAATCTGTGCAATTAAGACGTGAGAGAAATTTAAGGTTAATTTTGGAAGTAAAATTATAAACATGTATACAAAATCAAGAATGACACTTATTTTAAATAATTAAAATATAACTAAAACCATACTTATAATGAATAAGAGGGAGTAGTAAATAATATTTTTCAATAAATATTTACAGTTGTAACTATCTGCTTTTACAAGTTCTAGTATTTTACGGAGTTCTACTTTGTCTTGCTTCCACAGCAAACACAGATTCAAAAACAAGATATGGCGAAATTGACATCCATGAACAACACTAATACTGCTGCCGAGAGAATTACATGATCGAAAGCTCACTCAGTTGGTTCTATGCGACGACTTCTGCTCTTATCTCCAAGCTTCTTCCAATCTTCCTCTCACTGTCTCTTCGCTCTCTTCATCTTCTTCAAGTTTATAACAAAGATACTGTTATTTTCCTTTTGTTCGTGTTATTCATTTTCAAATTTTCGATTCAAGAAAAAGAAAAAACGGGCTGGTTTTTTCTCACAAGGTTCGCAAATAAAAACCGGACTAAATAACAGACCGATTTATATTTATTCCGATTAAACCGACGGAGTCGGTCCGATTTTGAAATCAATGTGAAATTCTCATCTTTAACCTTGTTTTTAACTGCTCTAAGCACATGATAATATTGATAGTCGGGGTCCCAAAATAAATGACGGAAAGCTGTCACTCTGCAATTTTTGGCGGGAAAGAGAATGGAGCTCCTAAAATTCTCTAAGTTCAAGCTTCAGCTCCAGGCACTAATCTCCGAAATTCGCGATTTGCGAGTAAGGTTTCGCTTCTTCTCTCCTTCTTCAAATCATCACATTTTGTCTCTCTGTTTTAAATCTCGTTGTTTGTTATCGATTCAGGAGAGGGAACGCTCTGCCACGGAACAATGTGGCCTTCTAGTTCAGGTTCTGTGTAAATTTGAATTAGGGGCTTTAAAGTTTCTGTGGGTTTTGTTTCGAGTTCTGGGTGTTTGAATGCAGAAACAGAAGAAAATGGAGGAGGAATATGGTAGCAGGGTGCATGAATTGGAAGCGGACCTAGCTTCGTGCAATGAACAACGGGAGAAGCTCGAAAGGAAGGTTGGTGAGATTTGCAGTCAATGATTCGTAGATTTTGCATTCGTAGCGTGAGTGATGTGACGTGAGTTAATTGGATAAAGGTGAATTACCTTCACAATGACAATGCGTTGCTTGAGAACAAGCTGAACGAATTGAAGGGGACTATACAAAACCTGCTTCAATCGAGGGAAAGCTTTGTGAACGCTTACGAGGTTTGAGTTTGTTGTTTCGTTCTATCCTTACACTAAGCTTATTATGGAGGACAGCAGATTGATTGTGAATTTCTCCATTTGATTGTATGCGGAAAATTTTGTCGAATCGTTCAGTATGTGTAACGTGCAGGAGTCGACTGGTGAGATGAAATGTGCAATTGAAATGAGGGACAGAAAGCTTGATATCCTATCCGAGAAGATAAACTCTCATTTTTGTCTATTTGACTCTATTGAAAAGGAGGCTTTCTCTATCAAACAAGTTGTGGATAACGTGAGATGCCTTGTCAGTGAAAAAGAGGAAGTAGGCATGTAATTTTTCTAGTTCTTGTGTCTCTGATATGAAAATTTTGAGGGAATTTCTATTCAGCTTAGATTGTTACTAATCCTTTTTGCTGTATCCAGTGACCATCTTGCAGGGGAAGATGGATAAAGTTTGTAGCTTCGAAACGTTATTTGTAGGTAAATTCAGGTTAACATACATCTGGGTGAATTAGAGTTTTATTTCCAGCTTTATCAGTAGGTATAATGCTTCTTTAGATTGAAAGTAGGTACAATGCTTGCTTTAGATTGTAAGAAATGTTTTCTACTTAATATTTGCTCCTCCTGATCCATGGTAGTCATCTTGCAAACCGGTGATTGTTTAAAATGATCTTCTTTTGCAAGCCACCTTGCCTAATCGAATCTTTAACTGTCTTATTAATCTATTCAGTTTCAAATCATTTGTTTAGTCCTGTGATGTTCAATACCTTTTGCTTACAAGGGCTAAATTTGCTTTTGGCAGAAAAGATTCTTCAGCTGGAACAAAGGGTGAAATGCAAGGATGCTGAGTTGCACAGAAAGGAAAAGGTCATTGCCGAGCTAGAAGCAGCGCTGGAAGCAGAAAAACTTGGTAATATGTGTCAAAATCATGTAGAAGAGATATCCATTCAAGTACTGAGCACATTTTTATTTAGGCACCAAAAAAAGAAATAGCAGTTTTAAGTGAAGATATTCTTTTCTGGGTTGCCTTAACCATTCTCACCTTCAGAATACGTTGTTAGCAAAGGATGCAGTAATACATAATCTAATTTCTGAGAAAGAGGTTCGCATGTGTATTGGCTGTTTGATTGAATTTTTTAGTTTATGCTTGATAGTTTCTGAAAGCTTTTTCTAGTGCCCTTTGATCAGGCACTTAATATTGAAGTAGGGACTTTAGCTACTATCTTGCAGAGGATAAAGGATACTATTAGAAATATGAATCAAGAGGTAAGGCGAGGCTTTTATTTTCTACTTTCATCATTTTATGCTCTGGAGTTGATGATTAATGATAGCCATGCCTTTTCATTCCATCAATATGAGCCTTTCGCTTTGCTGAAAAACGCGTATCAGACTGATGCAAGGACATCCGCCGATGGCATATTATGCCATACCAGATGCAGAAGCACTAAACTTGATTCTGAATATTTCATTTGACCTATAATCTCATGCACAGTGTCTCGGAGGATAATAATGACTTTTGTTCCAGGATTCAAGGGTTTTATCCTCTGTGCTGGAATGTCAAGACGATGGTGATACAGTCATGGCAGCTGAGGATAACAGGTAATAGGTAATTCAACAAAACCTCTTTTCAACATTGTGCAACTGATAAATCTTTCTGATTTTGAACTTGTTAGCTTGGTCTTAGCTGAAGGTGAAAATTTTAGGGATAAAAATCAAATAAAGCTATCTTTCACCCTCTTAAGTCCAGCACTTCTGGTAATGTTCATAGGAACTAGAATAAAATGGTACAAATAGTCATAGTTCCTGTCGCCTCGCATCTGTCTTTGAATAGATTTGAAAAATGGAATGAAAATTCTGGGATGCAAATGGCACATGACAAATGGCACACAACAATTCATTTCTTCGCCTAACATTGTAATTATCTGACCAGGGTTGAAAGTTTGATCCTAAACTTTGGAGATATGCCTCCAAATGAAGCATCAAGTTTGGTCATTGCAGAAAACAAGGTCTGTGTTTCCTTCTCCAAGTAGTTTTGACTGCTCATGGTTTAGTTGAAGGACCAAGTGTGTGATAATCTATTAGCTACTTTACTGAAGCCCTTGAATACTTAATTTTGGGTACATACACCTTACGTTTCCTATCGTGTTTGCTTTGAGCATAAAAGTGCTGTTGGCATGGTCAACTGTTTATTCAAAAATTGACTAATATATAGCAATTAAAGAAGCAACAAGCTCTAGTTTCTAGGTTTCCATTTTGAGACACGTTTGTTGATCAGGATGAATGGCACTCAAACAAGTTATCCTGCATCCTTGCTTCAGCTCTGATGTGTATGTAAATGTTTAACCCTATTAAAACTTGGGGTCAATGATGAAAAATTTGGATGTGAATTTCTCTCTACGCCTAATTTATACATATAAGGCCTATAGTTAGGGTTGTTCTTAACTTTTTATAAGCCCACAGACTCTACCTTGAGTGAGAGTAAGAAGCGTACTTGCTCAGGGCCTAGGCTCATAGGGCCCACTAGTTGCAAGTTATTTTGTAATATATGAGCTTTTCGTTTGAGCCATAAAGTAGACAATGAAAGAGTTGTCCTTTAAAGATTTAAATGAATTTATTTAGGGGGGCAAACATCAATCTTAATTTGGTAAAAAAGATAGTGTTTGTTAGGATACATACAAAGACTTCTTTTGAGGAGATGAAACAACAAGTTGAAGTGAGGATTTCAAAATGAAATTGTTTCTACTAGATGTTGAGATTCATATTTTCAAATTAAAATTTGACAAGAGAAGGCCTTAAATTCAAGAATTTTGCCTTGACCTTGTCTTCATCAACATCATTCCCATCTAGGTAAGAAATGAATCTCATTTGCTTTTTCAAGTCTTATTTTTTTTATTTTGCTTAAAATTTTTGATTTTATTAGTAGTTTTTTTTAATCTAGAGACTAGGTAAAAAATTAAAAATTGATTATGAGTATGATAACATTTTCAATCTAGTTACAATCTTTTATTTTTTAATTGAAATTTTGATTAAATTTTGTGTATAATATATCTCTTTTTCATTTCCTTCTTTAATTGTAATTTATCCTAGTAAATTGAAATTTGTCAATTTGATTATGGATGATATTTGTCAATCGCAATTTTAGTTATAATTTCAATTTGAATTAAATTTTTTTTGGGTAATTTATCTCTCTTTCATGTCACAGATATTATATTTAATAGTTTTAATCTCTTATTTCATTCTTCAATTGCAATTTATCTCTCTTTTATTTTTTAAGTCATAATTAGTATTTTTGATTATGAATTCAATTAATTTTGTATATATAAAATTAATTTTGTAGATTATTGGTGAAATTTAAATTCAATGTTTCTATAATGTGAATATTGCTATTAGTCTTTGTTCTCTTTGGTGAAAAGTAGATCATTGTTAATTTCGATGTTTTAAAATTACTTGAAAAATTAAAAATAAAATTTGAGTGTGATAGTTTTTATTATAAAAGTTTGCTTTTTGTTTTTTCATTTTTTAACATAGGATATTAAAATTTTCTCTTTGTTTTTTTTTTTCCTTTGTTGTAGATATATAATATCATTGATATATTTTTGTATATGGTCGAGCTATTGCTATTTTGATGTGCTTGCCTACTTCCAGATCCATACATGTTCTTTTATTCTTTTTCTAGTCCTTTTGTGTTATAATTGTTTTATATGATATTGCTTCAAAAGCATTTCTTTGGAAGTGAAAAAAGGAAAAAACAAAAACAAGTAAAATAGTTACTAGAATCTCAAAAAGGAGCTATTGATAAATTTGTTAAAACAAGCTACTCTAATGAGAATTATGAGGAATTAAGTGAAGGTAATTTTGAACATCCTAATGAAAATTTAAGTAATGAGATTTATATTTATGAGATGTTCGTAATTTGAGTAAGCATGGTCATGTCTTAAATGCATCTAATTTAGAAAATTAGAGACAAATGAGAAACTAATCTCTCTGTTGAATATTTAAGATCCTAAAAATTGGAATAATATTGATAATAAAGCAAGAGATATTTTAGTTGAAAAAGGGCTTTTAAGGAAATTGAATCTTGTGTTTCCTTTAGACAATACTTCTCAATATTTTTCCCATTTTTATTATAAAAATTGAGTAATAGAGAGATTGGTGATAAATAATGGTTTATTTAGTCTAAACATGTGGATAAAATATATTGTAATGGTTGATTTAGTCTAAACATGTGGATAAAACATATTGTTTTTGTTGTAAGTTCAAATTTAATAGTAAACAAAATATATAAGCAAATGATGGTTTTAGAGATTAGAAGTATCTTATTGCAAGATTCAAAGAGCACAAGAATAATGTTGAACATATGACTAATATGAAGACTTGGAATGAATTAAGAGTAAGATTGAGCAAAAATTAAACAAATTAATAAATATTTGCAACGAGAAATTACAAAGGCGAAACAACTTTAGAAACAAGTTTTGATAAAACTAGTTTGTGTTGTGAAATGTGTTGCTAAAAATAATTTGACTTTTTAAGGATCTAATGAGAAACTATAATAAGATAGTAATGGTAAGTTTTTGGGATTGATTGTTGAATTTGATGTAGTAATGCAAGATCATGTTAGATATATTCAAAATCATGAAATTCATCATCATTATTTTGGTATCAAAATTCAAAATGACTTAATTTCTGTTTTTGCCTATAGTTCTATCATAACTAAAGAGGCAATACTTCTCTATATTTTTTGAATGTATCCTATATGTAAGCTATCAAGAAAAAATGAGTTTGTAGTACGATGCGTTAATATATCAAGTAACAAAATAAAAATGAAGGAGTATTTTTAAGAGTTCTCGAAGGTAGATGACATGTTTGGATTGAGACTTTTCAATGAAGCATTGAATACATTTAAGTGTCTTGATCTTATGATATGAGGGGTTAAGGTTATGATAATGATTTTAATATGAAGGGAAAGCACCATGGGTTTTAAAAGCAATTGCTTGAAATAAATCTTAGAGCATTATATATGTCATATGTTTGCCATAGTCTTAATCTTACTTTTAGTGATTCTTGTGTTAAAGTTGTTTCATCTTTTGGAATCATACAACATGTATATGTATTATTTTCAAGTTCTCTTAAAAGGTGGAAGGTTTTATTTGTTAATATTTCAGGCTTAATTGTGAAATCATTGTCTAATTCTTAAAAGGGTTGAATAAAAAATGTAAAAGTTATTAGATTTCAAGCTTTTCAAATAAGATTGCAACATTAGATTGCAAAACACTAAGTAGCCACAGAATTGCATTAATAAGCATATAGATGATTATGAAAAATAATTTTTTCATATATTTTTAAATGCAATATCGTCTATAATAGTATCAAGATCAATATTGTCCGATATATTCTTTTTGATATATAAAATGGCCATATCATTAACTCTTTTTTGTGATATTGATAGTCTCAAGTAAGTTTTTAATAATTTTAACTTTGAAAAACTTCTCTTAGTTGATGCTATAATCATAGGTATATTTAATAGGATTTGATAAGCAATTGAAATATTTGGATAACAATTAACAGCTTTAATAAATTTAAGAATTTTAGTTGTTGATATTGACTTATTTGGTAAATTCATTTGTAATATTTTTAATTTTAAAAAAAGAAAATATATGGTAGCATTGAAGCACTTAGATTTAGATTGCAACTTTTTATTCACCGTGTTAATAATAAATAAAATATCGTACCAAATAATTATATCAAGTAAAAACTCAAAACTTTTAAATGCACTAATCAAACTTTTTTACTTTGCTCTTTAATTTGGGATCATCACAAGATCTAAATAATTCTACTAAAGCCAATCTCATTTGAGGAGCTTGAAATCTATTAACTTTTAACACCTTTAATTTAACTCTTCTATCAAGTATTGGACAATGATTTTATAGTTAAGCTTATAAAATTATTAAATAAAACATTCTACATTTTAGGAGAATTTAAAACAACTTTAACACAAGAATGCACCATATTACTAAGAATATGATTAAGATTGACAAACACGTAACATATAATGCTTTTGGATTTATTTCAAGTAATCTCTTTTGAACGTCTTAGTACTTTCCTTTATATTAGAACCATTGTTATAATTTCGACACCTCACATTGTGGACATTAAAATCAAGAGACTTAAATGTATTTAATAATTAATTGAAAAGTCCCAATTTATATGTGTCATTTTCTTTTAAGAACTCTAAAAAGTACTCTTTTATTTTTATTTTGTTAC
>JAOTAW010000001.1:3060744-3072250 GCA_025629945.1 Erythroxylum savannarum | reverse complement strand
GATTATAAGATAAAATTAAAAAAACAAAAGACATATTTAAAAATAATTTTGAAAACTCTACAAATTTAAATTAATTCCCAACATCTTCCCTTAACTTTAAATTGTGAAAAAAAAAAGAATTTCAGGATCATGAGCACATCTCTCCACAATTCTTTTTTTTGGAACACTCCTCTCCAATCTTCTCAATAGAGCACTTATCTCTATTCTTCAACATGAGCACTTTTCTCATCACTTATCTCCATAGAGCACTTCTTTCTATGATGTGTCTTGGTGTAGTTTTCACCAATTAGAAGAGGTTGTCTTCTTCAATCACTTGCATTGTATTTATTTGTTCTTCATTGTTAAACTTACAATCTTTTTTCAAATGCCCAAATTGTTTACACCTAAAGCATGAAGACTTCCATTTATGCAACCAATCTTTCTCTTCATAACCAAACTTCTCACAATGGCCAGATCGAGGAATGTTTCCTTTCTTCTTTTATGACAAAACCTTTGCTAAATAGGCTCCCTCCACTATCTTTTCACTTTCTTGTTTTCTCATTGCCCTTCTTTGCTCTTGAGCTTATAAAACATTAATCAGTTCTGACAATGTCATTTGGCTGATGTCCTTTAAGTCTTCAAAAGATGAAATTTTCGCCTCAAACCTTTTAGGTAAACTTGTCAGGACTTTCTTTACAATCTTGCTATCGGATAGCTCTTCTCCTATAAGTCTGATTTTATTTACCACCACCATGAGCTTATTTGAGAGCTCTTGAATTGTCCCTTTTTCATTTATTCTAAGAATTTCAAAATCTCTTTTGAGATTTAAAACTTGCATTCACCTTGTCAAAACATTCTTTTGATATAACTCCTTCAATATGTCCCATGCTTTCTTAGTTGTCTCACAAGCCGTAATTTTTGTGAAAATCGACTCAGATATAGTAGCATGTATTTAAGATAAAGCTTTTAGGACTTTAGCTTCTTCATCTTCATGAGCTCTAATTTGATTGAGTGTAGGATTATTGCCTAGAGGAGTTACATGTCTTTCACCTTCAATCTATTGCCACAAACCAAGACCTCTCAAGTAAGCTTTCATTTTAACAGCCTATACTTGAAAATTTTCACCTTTAAAAACCAAGGGTGAAAGCGATGATGTGTTGAAGGAAGCCGTGGAAAGAAAGGAAGCTTGGTTAGATTCTCTCTTAATCACTCATAGGTCCCTCAAGATCTTTGAGAGCTTTGATACCATGTAGAAGTTTTTAAAAAGAATAGAAGAACATATATAACACTGGAGTTGTTTTATTATATATATTGAATAATGAACTTGGTTGTCTTATATAGGCAAAATTAAAAAAAAAACTCAACAACTGTTAAGTAGAGATTTCAACCAATAAACTTGGCTTATAAGATAAAATTAAAAACAAATAAAGACCTATTTAAAAGGAATTTTGGTAACTCTACAATTTTGAATTAATTCCCAATAAGATCTAGCCAGACTGATTATAATAGGTCCTCTTGACCTGGTATCTTATAAGATAGAATTGATGTGGGTGCCAGTTTTGGATCCGTCGGGAGCCTCTTTCCAAACTGTTTACACAATTTTCATATTTGTTTCATTTCAGGATTCCTTTGAGGATGATAAATCTAAGATTTTGATGATATTATGTGAAAGTCCTGACCCAAAGGAGATACACAAGATAATGTGCAAAAATGAATATGAAGCAAAAGCCAAGTGTATTGTTCGCAGTTGTCATTGTCCAATTAAGGATAAAAATGGCACCAACAATTGTTATGCAATATTAGTATCCAGGATTGCGGTCATGGATCAGTTCATATCTAAGCCCCAAATTAAGAGTAAGCTGATAGAAGGAAAAAGAAAAAGAGGGTCATAAACAGTTAATGAAAATGGAAGAAGAAGTTACTGCATTGAGAGCTCTTATCGGAAAAAAAACGACCTATAGTAAGTGAAGAAGAAATCAAGTTGAAGGTGAATGAGTCACAAAGATGTTGAAGGTTCAGTTGGAAAAGAAGTTAGATGAATGGCTGAAGAGTTTGTTGAAATGGAGCAAAGGAAAGTAGAAGAGACAATGTTGCAACAATAGTAAGAGGTGGAAATGCTAAAAATGAGCTTGGAAAAATTTGAGCTTGAGCTACATCGTTCGAGGGAGAGAGAAAAATATGAAAAGGGGTTAAAAGACATGGATGGCATCTTTTTGGCAAATGAAAATTTCCTAGAAAATGTATTTTGACATCCAAATATATACTCACAATTTTATTGATTGAGAGACTATAAATTTTACAAATACAAACTCGCATATTACAAACTCTCACAACCCAAAAACCGATTATGCGTTAGCTTGTTGAAGCTAACAACCCAAACTTACACATGCTTTCACTATTTTCTTCTGTTTTTTGTACATAAATTTTAATTATTAGCTTGACCAACTAATAAGGGGAAGACAAAACCAATTTGAATTTGTTACATTGACCAAGTCAATTTACAACTCATAACCTTTATGATTAAGTAACATCAATTAAATCAAGTTTAATTTCTAACATCCTCCCTTAAACTTGATTTAATCATTTCGAGCATGTTTTCTGTTTCATGAACAATTCAACCTTCAATGGCTTTGTAAAAATGTCAGCAATTTGATCTTCAGACTTACAGTACTCAACCACGATCTCTTTATCTTTTGCCAAATCTCAAATATAATGATTTTTGATGTCGATGTGTTTACTACGACCATGAAATTTTTTTCTTGAGTCAATCTTCTAAATCTTTATTGGAGTCAACTACTGCGCCTCAACGCATTTCGGGGAGAACCAACTAACGCTCATGAGCTTATTATCTTAGGTCGGAACAAGTTAAGAAACAGCTGCTAATATCCCGTAGGCTGAGGAGCAAAAGGAGGAATCCGTCGGAGGAGGGGCTCGCATCTGATTAGCTAGTTGGTGAGGCAATAGCTTACTAAGGCGATGATCAGTAGCTGGTCTGAGAGGATGATCAGCCACACTGAAACTGAGACATGGCCTAGACTCCTACGAAAAATGAATATTTTCATCTTTGCCTTGCTCCATCAACTCGTATTGCCTTTTTAAACCTTACAATCTTGTTCGTTTAACTATGTCTACTCCTTCATAAGTTTTGAGAAAAATATTCCAAGCTTCCCTTGTTATTTTAGCATGGAATATTTTTTCAAGAATAAGTAACTCAACAGATTGAAAAATTAAAAACAAGGCTTTTTCATTTAATAAACGATCACGAACCAATTCTTCAGCTGTCGGTATTTCTTTTTCTTCTAAGTCTTTCTCCAAAATTTCACCATATTCGTTGCTTCTTAAATATAACTCTATCAAGTGTTTCCACGTCGCAAATTTGTTTTTGCCATTGAACTTGAAAATAGATAATTGCATTGGTTGAACTTCAGTTATTGAACTCGAAGCTATCTTGATCTACTTGAGCATGATACCAGAGATGTTGGCAAATGAAAATTGCCTAGAAAATGTTTTTTGACATCCAAATACACACTCGCAATTTTATTAATTGAGAGAATATAAATTTTACAAAGACAAGCTCACAACCCAAAAATTCGTTATGCGTTAGTTTGTTAAAGCTAACAACCCAAACTTATTCTCACTATTTTCTTCTATGCATTTTTTTTTGACATCAATTTGAATTGTTACATTGATTACAACTCATAACCTTCATGATTAAGTAACATCAATTAAATCAAGTTTAATTTCAAAAACACAACCGTTTTGCCAGAAGGTTGATGAGGATCCAGGAATGGTTAAATCGATGGATTTGGACATGGGATACCAAGAGCCATTTGTCCGTGATGTCAAATATGTAGCTATGAATGCTTAAGCCTGAAAGCATACCAATCCAAAACTTAGCAAGCGATCCTCAGTCATTTACTTCAAATGAAATTGATCATGATGTTTCTACATCAAAATTTGGTGACAAGGTATATTTGAGCAGTGTCTTTGAGGAAGAACAAAAGCAGAATATGAAAGGTGAGGTAGTGGAGAAAGAAGTCATAGAGGTCAAGCGGATCATTGATGGCCCTAATCCTGGAGTCAATTACAATTCATGTTCTTTGGGATTTTCTCCACAGAAATCTGGGATGCCGGGGAAGAGAGCAGAACGTTGAGAATACAAAATATTTTCACACTACAGAGAACTTTCTCAACGAATGAGAACCCCTTGAATACCTCATGAAAACTCACTACCTCAAAAAGGACTTGGAAACATTCCACGGATGAAGGGGCATCAAAGGTTCAGTCGAAACCATTAACAAAGGAATTCATTGTTTGACTCATGCCCCATTCAGCCCTACTGCCACTCAGCTCGTCCTTTGCAAGGTGATGATTTATTTCTCAAACATAAGTTCTACTCCTTCCATTACCTCCCCGCAAATACACGAAGATGGTCTGATATGCTTTTGTGAGTATATACCCTATTAAGAATCATTGGTGTCAACAAAAACTTGTTGATTCTTGTAATGTTAGTTAAATATCATATATTCGTGTTTTGGTTGGTTTTTTAATTATTAAAAATCGTCTCTGGTATAGTACACTTATTTTATTAAGACAAAAAAGCACTTTCCACATAAATACAAAACATGGATACTAAAATTGTAGGGACTAACCGCCTGAACCCTATCAATGGATACATTCAATGATAAATATGGTTGCTAAAATTGAAGGGATTAATTTCCTAAACCCTATCTGTCGTAGATGTAGTTAGTGTGCAAGTCAAGAATAGATTTGAGGACATTTAAAAGGCCCTTCCAATCCAAGTTCAAGCGAAACTGTTCAAGCAGAATCTACGGGCGTCATGAATAAATAAGACATGAGACTTAGGTCTTCTGCTTCAAGGTGCCACCATGTTCCTTGGCTACATTTTGTTGGTGGGAAGTATTTTCATTTTCTTTTATTCACTTACGAGCTGTAAACGTTAAATAAATAATTCCAAGTAAATGTACAAAATCTCAAGGGACCAACCTATATATCGCAATTGTCATGGGATAATAGCCTATCAAGATAAAACAGTTTTAAGCTACAGAAAGTAAAAACAATCTTACAGTCTGAAAGTTTACTCGTACCCAAAACTTGGAAGAGAATATTAGGAACCATTCTCCAATAATAGGGACCACGTGATTGGTGTCCGTTCCAGTAATTAAGAACAGAAACATATACAGCATTGTTCACTTGGGACAATCGAAATTCAGGGAACTGGATCTATAATAGCTTCTACGTCCAATTTATCTCATTTCCTCTTCACCTAGCAGCCATTCTGAACTCTCTCCAAGCCATACATTTCCTTTTCGCACTCCCTGCCCATCCCAAATGCATCAATTCACACACGCAGTAGCTTCCTCGAGCAAAGCTTTTCAATGTAACAATACAAAAACATGGTCCAAGATTTTAGCTTCCTCACCAAATTTTGGCAGCTACACTAGGATGACAAATTCCGCCTGTTTACACACGTAAGTAAACAGCTTTACCCCCGTAATAAATATAGCAAGTCTTTCAACAATATCAGGACTCAACGTTTGCTCCTATCATACTTCTTGTCCCTATCATCCTTTCCTTTCCTATCATTAGTTTGAGGTGTGTACTGGCTCGTAGATGAGGGTGAGTACCCAGGTGCACTGGGTGAATACCCCGCACTTGGACTAGAACCAACAAAATACACAATGGGACTTAATTAGTAAAAGGGGAGCAAATAACCACACTCAAATTACATACAACTGAATATATGTTCTCAAAACAGGATCTTGGCATACCTGTACTGTGGGGAGCTAGGGCTATAATCTGGGCTCACTCCAGAATTATAGGGGCTAGCAAAACAAAACAAAGATTAAGTGCTTTAGAAAAATAGAGGCAAGCAACCATCATAAGCAACAAGATGCGACTGCAAAATGGCAGGAAATAAATACAGATTAATCAAAACTTACCTGCTCGGGCTGTAACTTGGGCTTGAAGGAGAATATGATGGGGACGTAGGTGAATAGGATGGGGATGTTGGGCTGCACAATAAGATAATACATTCAATCATTAAGTAATGAGACAAGACATTCACAATAACTACGAGAGTACCAAACAAGGAAATTGTTTTAATAGTCACATAAAAGGTAGTATTAACATATTCAGTTGCATAGTCTTACCTATAATTTGGAGAAGTGGGACTATAGGGACTGGCAGGTGACAATCTTGGACTGCTGGGTGAGTAAGCCTGCGAAGGAC
Source organism: Erythroxylum savannarum (assembly GCA_025629945.1). Lineage (NCBI taxonomy): Eukaryota > Viridiplantae > Streptophyta > Magnoliopsida > Malpighiales > Erythroxylaceae > Erythroxylum > Erythroxylum savannarum. Next base: position 3,066,019 of record JAOTAW010000001.1, on the reverse strand, counting down.
TGTATTTTGCTGACTGTGGATTGTAACTAGGTGAAGTTGGGCTATAGCTCGGCGAAGTTGGACTATAGCTTGGTGATGTTGGACTATAACCAGGGGATGTAGGGCTATAGGCTGGTGAAGTTGGGCTGTACGAAGGAGATGTGGGACTGTAGGAAGGAGAGGTTGGACTATAGGAAGGAGATGTTGGGCTATAAGAGGGTGATGTTGGACTATAAGCAGGTGAGGTGGGGCTGTATGCAGGTGAGGTGGGGCTATATGCAGGTGAGGTGGGGCTATAACTAGGTGAAGTTGGACTGTAACTGGGGGATGTGGGGCTGTAACTTGGAGAAGTTGGGCTATAACTGGGTGATGTAGGGCTATAACTCGGGGATGTAGGACTGTAGCTCGGGGATGTGGGAGAATATGAAGGACTTGTAGGAGAGTATGCTGGACTAGTTGGGCTATAACCAGGCGAACTTGGGCTGTAGGTTGGTGAAGTTGGACTGTATCCCGGAGAAGTAGGGCTATAACCAGGAGACGATGGACTGTATCCCGGAGAAGATGGGCTATAGCCAGGAGATGAAGCAGGGGAGAAAGGCATTCCACTAACATAAGGTGAAAATTGAGCATCTGTCATGGGGGAGAGGCGAAGACTTGGGCTTAGCAAATAATTTGGAGACATCATGCCCTCATGATATGGAGTTCCAGACACTGGAGATCGAGCAGGGGTCATGCCAAATTCCAGGCCATCTATATAACTTGGGAGCTGGAGTTCGATAGCATTCTTCAACATCTCGTCATTGAGATACAATGCACAGTCCCCTGTGCCAATTGGGGCAAGCTGACCCAGCATTATATTTTCAGTGACCCCTCTAAGGTAATCTGACTCAGCATAGACAGCAGCATCAAGGAGGATGTCCACAGTTTCTTCAAATGAGCATCTCATCAATGGCCCAGTATCATTGCGATTGATACCATGACGGGTGATTGCCATCAAATGACCACGATAAGTCATGGTATCACATAGTATGGCCAGATGCCTGTAATTGACATACGATCCATCAAAGGATATAACAACTCGCAATTCATCGAGGAGGGCACGGCGAACTGCCTCTATCCCAAGAACTTCAATGACTTCAATCAAGTGATTACTGGTTGTTCTTCTGGCATCAACATTTTCATTACACATGACAGCCAGGAGATTGACACCTTCAGTGTCTAACATCCATTCCTCTACTGTCTTAAATCCTTCATTCTCATCAAACCTGCTAACTTTACCATGCTTGATGAAGACTTTGTTGATATCTGGAATACCTCGAAGAGCCATTTCAGTCAGCATGTTACTCTCAATCTTCTTCAGGAAGACATCATCCTCAGCAGACTCATCAGTTAAATCCCCTTTTGGAGCTTCATCATTCATGATACGAATCCGGAGAATTAACTTTTCTGCATTGTCATCATTAAATATACAAGTCAAGTCATCATCAAATTCAAGGTTGATCTTCTCAGCAATGTCAGCCATACTTAGCTTCTTATCAACCATCATTTCCCGATTCAGCTCTATGCGAAGCAACCAAGGAGAGATTTTCTCCGGTGCAACCTCCTCATCAGGCATTTCATAATACGACTTCACAAAATCAATATCCTCCTCAATTATTGTACTTGTGGGATCTGGATCATACCACACTTCCGTTGCTTGGGTCACACTTCGCAAGGTGGTATATTCCAAAGCACATTGAACATTCTTAGCTTTCTCCTTTGTCTTATTACATTCAGGAGTCAAGTAGACAGAAAGAGAAGGCGTTTTAATTTTTTTAGCCACATTAATAATTTCCCTCAACCTTGGAACACCAAGAGTAACATTTTTAGCACTAACACCAGCATAATGGAAAGTATTGAGAGTCATTTGAGTAGCAGGCTCTCCAATAGACTGTGCAGCAACACAACCAATCATTTCACCAGGTGCTACCAACGACTGCAAGAACCGTGACTCTATCTCACCAATGACCCAATCAAATGCTTCACGTGTGAGCCTGTATTCCTGCAATACCCTTTTACTGGCAAGGGTACTACGAAGCAAAATTCCAAAGAAGAGAGTGGCATTCTTTTGCGCTTCAACACTTAATGGATCCTCTCCAGGTACAACCTTCAATCTTTCCTGGAGTTTATCAACAGCTTCTACTGCTTCCATTGGATGAATATCTGAAGGCCTTCTGGTATCAACCTTGAACGTCTTCTGGGCATTCCAGATAAGCCTCCCAAGATTAACAGGCATTGGCCAAAGACTGTCACCAGTTGTTGCAATCTCCGTTCCAAGTTGATATCTATCAGCTTCAAGTTTTTGAACTTCAGCTTCAAACACATCTCTCAGCTCCCTGATATTTTTCAAATCCTCAATATGTTCTGGTAACATATAGTTAGGGTTCCAATTTTCATCATCCAATTCATATCTGAATACCCTATCAAATTCTGATTTCTTCATCTTCAAGGTATCTAGCTTCTGTGATTCTATCCACACAGCATCCATCCCATCTTCCCCATAGAGAAACTGAATAACATCCCCCAATGAATTCCTCACAGTACCATCATATTTAACCATGATATCCTCCATGGCCTTCACCAATCTCCTCTGTATATAGCCAGTCTCAGAAGTCTTAACTGCAGTATCTATTAGTCCTTCTCTACCACCCATAGCATGGAAAAAGAATTCTTGGGGAGTCAATCCACGAAGGTATGAATTCTCCACAAAGCCTCGACTTTCTGGCCCATAATCATCTTTGGTGAAGTGAGGTAATGTCCGATCTATAAAGCCAAATGGTATACGTTTACCCTCAACATTTTGCTGCCCCACACAAGCCGTCATCTGAGATATGTTAATGAAACTGCCTTTTGACCCTGCAGTAACCATAGCCTTGAGATTATTACTCTCAGATAGACTCTTTTGGGCACTGTTACCCGCATCATCACGAGCTTTATTCAACACCTAAAGATGACAGTTGTTACCATCATAATCAGTAAACAGAAACAGAAAACAAAAAAAAAGTTGACAAAACACTAACCACTTTCATCAGCTCACCTGATTCACTTTGTTTTCAAAAGAATCCATCATAGTTCGTCCAGGTTCAGCCTCCAGATCTTTACTCTGGGCTTGCATAATGAGTTTTTTCACCTCATTTTTTGCTACTGAAATAGTTTCGTTGATTTTCTCCATTGTGGCTGCATCAGCAATTGTATCTCCAATACCAATGCTAAAAGCATTCTGTAACAGCCAATAATTCACCAGCCATTGCGTATGTCCCAAAAATTTGCGTGCTGCATCCGGACCAACTTCTTCCCTGCATAAAATAAATTACAAATAAGTTGCACCATACAAACTGGTCCAACAAAGTCAGGTCTCCACTTTTTAACAACCACGTAAAACAAAAGTTATCTGCTGTGAAATATTTGTACAATAAAAGTCATCAACCAAATCGCTACCATATCACATGTATAAGACTGCCAGTAGATGTTCCAAGAGTCTTTTTGCAAAGGGTTCCAGAAAGTAACTCCCCTTTTTCTATCCGGACCAGTGTATCCCCCGGAGTAACAATTCCTCTTTCAGAATCAGAATGCCAGGCAGAAGTTCTGATCAGATTAATCTGCTTTGGTATTATGAGGTTAAAAACTTGTTTTCCAGTCCAAAGTGGCCTTGGTTTCAGGATTGCAGGAGCAGGAATTTTCCCATCAAAATCCTCCCACCACATCAAGATGTTCATGAAAACATCCTGCAAACAGGGATGAACAGAATCATACAATTGAATGATGAAGAAGGGATTTAAATATCATTTCCGTTTCACCTTTTCTATGAAGGTGTCTCTCTTGGTGATTTTACGGCATCCTAAAAGAGTATCCTGGACAATACCCATCACTGGCCGATTTGATTGAGGTGATACAATACATTTTGGCACCATCATTAATTCTAGCACTTCTGCCCTGGTTTCAAATGACTGAGGAACGTGCATATTCATTTCATCACCATCAAAATCAGCATTATATGGTGAAGTAACAGATAAATTCAAGCGGAAAGTTGAGTATGGCATAATCTTGATTTTGTCTACAATGGCAACATTACAATAAATATTGTCTACAAGAAACAACCCGTCAGCCTACTACAAATTGCAAGATACGAACGATCAGCCTGCTAAGAGAAGCTTTAGAGTTTAGGCTGTGGAAACTACTGCTGAGAAGGGTAAGTAATAAGGAGCTTCAGGCAGAGCCAAAAGCCACTGAAGAACCAACCATGTTCTGCTTGGAAGGAGCCTTGTTCCCCTCGAAGATGAGAAACAAGTTTGGTCTCAAGTGTGCCCATCATATATAAATATTTTTTAAAAAGCAGAGAAACAATGGGTAATTACTATCAAAGATACCCTGAATGAAGTGGAAGCAATTGAGAATACTGATTGTTTAGCAGTTGTCTCTATTTACAGTGTCTCTAGTCATGAGCTTGATTGCTACGTGCTCTTTTTTCTTTTTTCCCAAGAAAAGTCAATAAACTCAACAATAAAAGGAATTGCAGGATAACACAACTTTTGAAGATCCAACGTGTGTGATCTATATTAGATATATCTGTAACATAAGTTAGAGCAACTTCTTGTTTAGAAGTGACTGTAACATTTCAGATACGTTAATTACATCAAGTTTTTGCAAGATCCTGTGCACATCCCAATCAATGTATCCCTTGTTATTGGATTTTATACAATAACAGTTATCGTATATATCTCACAATCAAATGCATTACGAGGAATTCTAGTTCAACGAGGGCAAATAATGAAACTCTACTAGACATTGTGTTAGTACTGTTTACAGTTGTATAGCTCACTGTTAGTGTTTTCTTTCACCACACTAACACAACACCTGATAACCATTTAATCGACTAACGTTCAGTGCATGGAAAGTAGCAAACTTTGGCCATTTTTCCCAATTCCCATTTCAATTCTCACATATTATCTTACTACTGCCATCAACTTCCTACCGAAAATGTGAATTGTTAACATCTCAAATCACAACAACATGGTAAATAATTGAATTTCAAAAACCAATCCCCAGTTACAGATCACAATCTCAATACCCATCTCAAAGATTCAAGATAAGAAAAGATAGAACATGGGATTTTCATCCCAACATTTTTACCGCTTTCTGTATACCCAGCAGCCAAAACAAAGCACAGAAGAAAGAACTCATCAGAGAAATAGAAAGAAGAAACCTTTAAAGATGAAACAGTGAGTTTTAAAGAAAAGAAGAACCTTGTCTGAAGCAA
>JAOTAW010000001.1:2931666-2941822 GCA_025629945.1 Erythroxylum savannarum | reverse complement strand
ACTAAACACGAATTTAATAGTTGTTTCTTAATTTACAAAAACCACAATAAAAAACCTTTAAAAAACGAAAACAAACAACCCCTAAAGTAATTGTTGGCAGATTGATATATGTTCTTTAAAATCACATTAGTCCTGCTCAAAATTCTTATGTATCAGGTATGGTGACAACATCTCCATTGTCTAAGAGTTGTTCAAAGACTATATTAGAAAGAGTAACTACAAGAATTGTGTAGTTAAGATCAACCATGTCATTCAATGTTTTAGTAAATAGGGAGCCATCAAGCCTAATCAAAGGAGTTAGAGGGATCAGGTAAAGGGACCCCTCTGTCCCCTTACCTTTTCTCTTTAATTATGCAGTAATCAACAAGTTGTTAATAAGAGTTGTTGAGAGAAACGAGTCTTTTAAGTATCATGCCAAGTACAAGAAGCTAGAAATTATGAGCTTGAATTTTATAGATAATCTGTTTTTATTTTCAAAGGTAGAAAGGAACTTAGTAGCCTCCCTCGTTACTGATTTAAAGATTTTCAACAAGCTATTTGGTCTATGCATTAACAAAGAAAAGAGTGTTATATCTATATCAACAATGCTATTAATCAAAGAACATGGTTGTCATCCATTACAAAATTTAAACTACTTAGCTTGGGAGTCAATTACCTTGGAGTACCAGTCTTTTCAATAAAAGCCACGATACTCTGATTTTAATCCTCTTATTGATAAAATCCTATCGAGAATTAGCAATAGGAGCTTAATGGTCTTATCCTTTGCAGGAAGACCTAAATTAATCAATTTCATTCCTAGCTCCTTTAGTCAAAAGGTTGTTAATAAGAGTTCAGAGAAATGAGTCTTTTAAGTGCAAGAAGCTGGAAATTATGAGCTTGAATTTTATAGGTGATTTGTTTTTGTTTTCAAAGGTAGAAAGGAACTTACTAGCCTTTCTCATTACTACTTGAAAGATTTTCAACAAGCTATTTGGTTTATGCATTAAGAAAGAAAAGAGTGCTCTGTGTATCTCATCAATGTTATTAATCAAAAAACGGTTGTCATCCATTATAGAATTTAAAGTACTTATCTTGGGAGTCAATTACCTTGGACTACCTTTCTCTTCAATAAAGCCATGATGCTTTGATTTTAATCCTCTTATTAATAAAATCCTATCAAGGATTAGCAATCATGGTTTTATCCTTTATAGGAAGAGCCCAATTAATCAATTCCATCCTTAGGTCCTTTAGTGTTTACTGGGCTTCCCATTTGGTTTTCCCAAAAGCATCAGTAAAATAATTGATAGAATTTTTAGGATATTCTTATGGTCAAGATCCATGATCATTGACTCTACAGTCAAAATCAAATGGACAGATGTATGCAGACCTAAGAAGTAAGGTGATCTGGGCAGGCATTGTTTCAACCAGACTAACAAATCAGGTGCTTTTAAGTAAAAGGGCTTAGAGATAATTGAAGACAAGCAGTACTTTTAGGTTTGATGGGTACATGCCTATTATATTAAAGAGTGCAGCTTCTGGAACTTCAAAACCCTAATAATGCTTCCTTAATTGTAAAGTTCATTGGTAGAATAAGAAATGAGTTAAGGAATGAATGTAGTAGCTAGGTTGAAAATGCAGAGCTTACTTCCTTTTAGAGTGATAGTTGGACAAGGACCCCTTATGGCCATTTAGATCAAATTGAGGAGACGTATTCACCAAGAAGCTTCATTCCTCAAAATGCTAGGTGGAACAAAACTACGTCGTTTTGTTCAAGTTAGAGTTCGGATTAAGCTTTGATGGGTAAAACAAAATGATATTGTTTTGTCGAAGTCGTAATGTTTTTTTTTAAATAATAAAATTTAGGCTAACTCGGACTCAAGCAAGGTAATTTGGTACGATTTATTGTCATCCCTAATTATTACTCCAGGAGTGGTTGAAGAAAAACCATAAGGATGATTTATCGTTGTTGAAGCATGCGAAGAACTCCCGAGCCTTTCCAAAAAGATCGAAGTTGTGTTTTTAATGTATATTACATATAGAATGAAGGGGTTTGGGGGCTTATGGACTAATAGGCAGATATGAACCTATCCCATAACTAAGGACACAGCACAAGCCTCTGGGCCCAAGCCTAGGAAACTGCTTCCCATTGATTCTTTAAGCAAAAGATATAATTTTATGGTTTATTTATTTGGGAATATTAGATTAATTTAAAATACTTTATAAATTTAAAAACTAAGAATATCTTTTAATACATTTCTTTCAAATTATATTAATAAAAACTTTATTAAAATTTGATTTAAGTAATAAGGTTTCCTATTTAAGTGTGAACTCTCTATTTTTTGTTAGGGACCCCCCTACAGACCATCGAAGCAATACAAAAGAGGCTCGATCTTGTGGGATCACAGAGAGTGAGTTACACAAGTACGACTGATCATTAGGTTAGAGATCACGCGCCCCCAATGACTGGACACGAAGGAAAGCTCGAGTAGGACTTGAGACTACTTTTAACAAAAGACCAATATTAGGGGTAATATAGACAAAGACTAATATTCAGTTCATGTTAAAAATAACCGCTCTATTAAAAATAAGACTGTATACTACCGAATTTCTTTAGACCTGCGGAGAGTTTTATGTAATGCCCTTTTAAAAATAAATTAAAAAATTTATAAACCGTGTATGTATAAGTTGATTAAGCATAAGATTTAACCAATGCAGGTAAATCTAAATGAAATGAGGCATTTGTCCGTAAGCGTGATGATTTATGTAGTGTGATAGTGATATTTCCTGCATTAATGACAGTGACACTTAACCGGGGACAGAGGAAACACTGGTCCTTCACGTTATATCATTTCACTTTCAGATGAACCAAAACGTGTGACTTATAATAGGGGGGATGAGTGAGACTGATCTTGACGTTTAGTGTAGAGGAATTCAAATTCTATATTAAGTTGCCTGTATGGTTGTTGTTGTCTGTATGATTGTTTGTCTTACATTAATAAGTGAGAACGAGACAAGAACTGATCATAAACAAATGTGAAGACGAAAGGCAGCAGCCTGTGTTTTTCTTAATTACGACTTACGACTGAATGATGATCGTTCATACCTCATCTGTCCTTAACACAGCGACGTTTATGCTTTACTTCTTTTTAATTGACAGCTGCCGAACAAATAAGATTCTGCAGGCGCGTAGCTGAAGTCATAAAACAAATGTTATATGTCATCTTCTTCCTTGTAACTGCTCTGTGACCTGAAAGTCAGGCTAAATAAATGTACAAGACAAAAAAAAGTTGAGCTGGAATCAACCCGTAATTGTGGAATCTCTTGGTATATATATGACGCAGTTGGAATTGCTTAATTAATCAGCCAGTAAAAATGCTTAACTTAGGATAGTTATATCTAATTCATACTAATATTTATTGGACTGGTTGCTTTAAGTTTACACTAAACTGTTAAGCTGTAACCAACGTTTACAGAAGAAAGATGAATCTATAAACACATGGTCAGGTTTAATGTTTTGTGGGAGATTGCAGATTCTCTCTTAAATCCTAGAGTTGATGCTAGCTATCTTTTGTATGGCCACCCGCATTTTGCTATCACTAGATAACTAGACTGAACCAAAATGCTTCATTCAATTTACGCTTGAAACAGAAAAAAAAAAAAAAAACATTGTAAATGAGCCACTAGATATCATTCTGACAGAATGTAAATCCATAAGTTTAAGTTCCAAGGCCACCCATACTACCTTTCTTTTCTGTTTTACAAAGATGCCTAGGTAGCATATAGCGTTGACCTTATCCTACATATTTATGTATAGATACATATTTCTAGGAAATGCACCTGTATTTACTTAGCAGACTTTTACGAATTATCTACTAAGCTTGTATCTTTGGTCGAACTTAGTTCAATGTCAATGTCTGATTTGTCTTTCATTTGCGTGCCCTTGTACTGATATCGACTGGCACAGATGAGAAAATAGATAAGATTGAGACACCCCAATACTGCTATGAGGAAGAAGAAATAATCCAATCTGCCACTGTTGAGATCATTGGTGAGCCAATCAGGATGATCTCTGGTTTTTGTGACTCGATGGACGGTGGAAATTAGGAAGCTGCTGAGATAGTTCGCACCCGCAAATGAACAAGCAAAAACAGCATTTCCAAGGCTTCTCAAGTGCTCCGGAAACTCCTGGTTGAAGAACTCGATTTGGCCTATGATGTTAAACGAGTCGCAGAATCCCAATAACACAAGTTGTGGAGCTAGCCAAAGGACTGACATTGGTCTGATGTTAGGATGAGAATTATGCATGATCCGTCTTTCTCTTTCAACTAATCCAGCCACAGCCATTGATAGTATTGAGAAAATGATCCCAATTCCCATTCTCTGTAAAATTGTGATTCCTCCTTCATGTCTGGTGATCTTCCGAAGAGACGGTACCACTATCCTGTCATAAATTGGAAGCCATATTCCTATTGTTATCATTGATATTACAGATACGGAACCTGCAGGGATTTGGAAATGCGGTCCGAAATGTCTGTCCATCAACAGGGCTTGCGATATAATAAATGTTCCTTGTTGTGCTATGGCTGTCAGGGCAATAACACCCGAAACCCATATTGGAATTACTCTGATGAGGCATTTTACCTCTTCCACCTGTTGAATACTACATAGCTTCCATGGATTTGCTCGAGTACCATCGGGCTTCAGGTCATTTTCTACGATCATGGCAGCCTTGTTCAAGAACCTGATCAGATACACACGAAATCATCAAACTGATATGGTAAAAATAAATTATGAAATTTGGCATGTTGTTCTAAATCAGGTTAGATAATAGAGAACCTTAACTAATTCTTTCAAAAGCAGATAGGAGTTGGTAGACTGATGAAAACTGTTTCCTTACTTTTTTTTTCCCCCCTATTGATTAATTACAATTTGTGACGTGACAGGTAAATGGTCACAGAATGATTAGGTTCAATCATACCCACTGTAGCAATTTGTATCCTGAAGAAGAGAGTACCTGTACTGATGAGTAAGTGGAAGCTTTCTTAAAACAGTTTCTTTGACAGGAGGATCATAATAGTTCCCAACAACCTTTACCTCGTCAGAAAGCTTAACATGTCGCTTTTTATAGGCTGCAACAATCACTTCTGCTATGCTAGAAAAAATGCTTCCCTCTGGCTTTACGTGAACATAAACTCTTTTTCCAATAAAGAACAAGGGGATAGAGCTGAGCATTAGCGAAGTGGGTATGCAAAAACCTATAACCCAGCTTACAGAATCCTGAATGTAGACCACAACTGTTGAAGTGATGATTAAGATAACAGTAAATGACATATAGTACAAATTATAGAAGCTTTTAATTCCTTTAAGTCCATCTTCTGTGGTGGGATCAAACTGATCAACCCCAAATGGGATGCCGCAAGGTCTAATCCCTCCTGATCCTATAGATAATAAGCCAAGACCTAGCATAAGAACTCCGAGTTGACCTCCGGTAGGACCTTGACAAGGACCCAGAATCTGGTTCTTCGAGTGGCATTGTGGTGGGTGCAGGTTTGGTAGCCATGCAGTTAAAGTCACAACTAACATTCCCTATAACCATATGAACATAAAGTGCTTAGACCAATCGTTTCGATAATCGTCATAAACTGAAAATTTGCAGACCCAGGCCACATGTTTCAATGAATTTATGAATTGTACTTGCTGAAAAATGATTACGCATAGAATTGATTAAACGTCCGTGGGTTGGTAGGATGCTCGACACCGTTTCACTGCATCTAGGTGCACCGACGCTTTAAAAGAAAAAGGTCATTTTCTAGTCTAATTTTAAGTAAACTTTTAAGAAAATAGAGTCCATATAAGATGAGCATTTAGTCTACAAATCAGGTCAATCGATATTTCGTATTAGAAAAGTTCTGTACGACAGATTCGATCAAAAAAGTATAATTAAGAAGATTTGAATAAAAGACCTTTTAATTTCATACTTCCTCACTTCACCAACCCAACCAACCCCTAAGGGTTTCGATAAAAATTTCAATAATATAAAGATTTTAAAAGTATCACCGTAGAAATTTTATTAATATAAAAATCTAAAAAGAATACTCTAGTAAAATTTTTATTAATATAAAAAGTTTGAAAAATGTTAACCGATAGAAATTTTGTTAATATATAAAAATCTGAAAAAATTTAGTACGTTTAATTAGTAGAGAGACTATTTTATGTAAAGTATTTTATGTAATAACTATTTTTAATCAATTATTAATTAATTTTTATAAATGATATTTTAGTGAAAATAATCACATAATCTATTTTTTTTCCATAACAAGAAAAATAAATTCAAGATTAGAGTTTACGTGCTTTAGGTTCTACTCTAAGAATATCAACTCAAAGATAAGCCAGACCAAGCTGTTTCGATGCAAGTTATAACTGTTCCTTGAACTACACAGTACTGAACTTTGTAACTGACGGAAGACTTGTCTGCTTGGTGTAATTACAGGGTGTCCCATACTCCCATTGAGGGAAAAAATTGTCGGTGTGATAAAAACGAAGATGATTCAAGTTACAGGAATGGAACTAATGGAGAGAGAGAGAAAGAAAGAGAGAGAAGAGAGTGTATACCATAAAAGAGAAACAGGAAGCAACAGCAATGGTTTTAAATCTGCCAACATAGGCATCAGAGATGAAAGCACCAAGCAGAGGTGCAAAATTGGTGAGACCACCCCATATGTTCATGATATTTGCAGCTGCAACTTGCTCCAGGTTGAATATTCTGGTCAGGTACACCATGAAATTTGCAAACAGTCCAAAAGTAGCTAGCCTCTCAAAAGTCTCATTTCCTGCCAAAATAAACGCAAACTTTGTGTCAGCTAAGCAACAAACTTCTGTAACGGAAAAAAACAAAGAAGAAAACTCATCATGTCTTCTGACAATACTCATACAGAGAGAGAGAGAGAGAGAGAGAGAGAGATGCAAGAAATTAAGACCTAAAATGTAAGGAATTGCTCTCCATCCTCCAGGTTTTTTCTGAATAGAATTTGACTCAGAAGGAACAGTATTGTCCTTCGTGTTATCAGTTACGATTTCAGGAGTTGGAGATTTCTGAAACCCTTTTGTGCAGCAATACAACATATATGAGCTTTTCTTCTTATCATCTACTACCTCCATTCTTCACCTGCTTCGCTTATCCTCAAGCTCTCACTATAATTGGCTTGTCTTTGGCAGTGCTTGTAAGATGCGAGTTTGCTCCAAGACACACAAGACACACCTATATATTCAACTTTCACACACGTCTTCTGGCAGGACAAGGACTGGCTAGGTGCATGATTGTGTGGTCTTCCATAGTGGGGCATTACTACGTTTAAGCCCATGTCACTAAGGTAAATTTGAATTATTGTCTTATTGACTTAAATTTTTTTAACCTCTCATTCATAGCCAAGTGTACCACTATTAAGTGTCTTAACTCTTACTCATGATTATTATGAAAAATACATGTTATTCCAGTAAATACTATGAAAAATATGTAAATAAATCACCATATATTGATAAAATATATGTTATTAGAATTTAAATAAATTTAATATTTGAAAAATGTTATATGATGAATGATTAGTAGATATCAATGATCATTAATTTTATACAGGGTAACACATAAAGTTATCCTCTAATTTAAGTAATTTAAAAAATTAATCTTTAAAATTAAAAATTGTGATTTTAAAAATCTTTTTAATTTTAGTTAAAAATATGTGTGAAACACATATGGCATGAACATTATACATGAACCAATCAAATGTTACTGGTATAACTATTCAAACTTATTTCTTAAATCCAGCTCAAACCAATTAGACCTAATTAAAAATAATAATTTAAGAAATTAAAGATTTAGGTAAGGTTTAATTAGTTTGGATCCGATTTTAAGAAATGGATTGAACCGTCATATCAACAATATCTTATTATTGTATGTGTTATGTTTATATCGCGTACATTTCGTCATTAATTTTTAACAAAAAAATTTATATAAAGATTTTTTTGTAATTTCTAAAGATTGAAAATTAAAAAAAATTACTTACAATAAAAGGGTTTTTTTGTATTTTTTACCTTATTATAATTATAAAAATAATATTTTTGAATAATTAAATTTTACTAAATCAAAGCCATATTGATCTCTTAACATTTTTGCAAGAACAGCTAAAACAATATTGAGAATTTGTGCTTCATCTTAGTTTGACGAAATATGGCACGGCATGCTCAAGCTCAAAAAATGAAATCTCTTGTGAGCCCCTCGCGTGTCCTTTTGAATGTAACCCGTGAGTTCATCATGGACCGCGTGGAGGCCACTTCTGCACTGAATTACGTATACCACTCCTGATTTGGAGTGGTGTGAGATGGTGGTATTTGCTTCCTGGTCTGGATTTGAGATTCCGTGTTAAATGCCAAGTCACTGTTAACTTTCTTGACGAACATTGGAAGCCAGAAGTTAGTGTACGTAAATCATTAAAAGCTTATCAGAAAGACACTGTGTTAAGTCAGCTCTTGCATGCCCGCACGTATAGCTAGCTAGTTTGCTAATTATAGTCCACTATTATATTTTAATTGTATTGAACCATCGACTTGTGATATATACATGGAGTTTAGTCAGGAATTTCGTTCAGACTTGGCATCTTCCATAATGGAAACGCTTCAGTTCAGATTCAGTTAAGTTATAAAGACTTACACGTTTCCTAAATCACTCTGAATATTACTGGACCTACATACAGACCGCATATCGCCAACTGGGATTGGCAAGTGCGTGTAGACAAGAGTTACAAGACAAAAATGTCTTCTTCAAGTTACAGCCTCATGGTAAATGTTTTGAAGTCGTCTTCCTACAGCCGCCGACCTGGACTCGACCGCAACACTTGATTTGAAGGTTAATTATATGAAAATTCAGTTCTGCAAGTTGGATTTTCGGTTGTTCTTCATCTGTCGTTTGCAATCCTGACATAAGTAAAAAGAATTCAACTTGGGATCGACAATAGTTTTAATACATCCTCAATTAATCTCTACACGCAAGAAAATAATGGATATTATGGTAATTATGTATGCTAATATATAATATAATAACATATACAAAAGAAGACATTGAGATCTATACATAAATATATTAAATTAAATTATTTCTCATCATATGTAAGCAATCAGAAGGTTGCATTAGATGCTAGTTGATTCTATCAGCAGTTAGTGGACAACAGATTATATTAGCTTATTTGAATAGCGGATAATATTAATTGTTTATTTAAAGATGTTAAGTAAAATTAATTGTTTAATATTAGTTATTTATACATAAAATGACTTAAGAATGTATGACTAAAAAAAAGAATTTATAAGGACATGAGTATTATATCTTAATATTTCTTTGAATATTCTCATATGAATTTAGATTTTAAATATTTAATTTTACAAAAATTAAGTTTATAATTATAATAAAAACATAAAACATATAATGAATAATAATAATAATAATAATAATAATAATAATAATAATAATAATAATAATAATAATCTACTACTACTTTCTTTCTCCATATTAATCAAGTCACTACAAGAAAAGTCTAAAATAGCGACGGAATATTACCGACCGTAAAGAAACCGTCGGTAATTACCGACGGATATCTTGTATCGGTCGGTAAAATTGTCTGAAAAATGGAAAAAATAAAATTGTAAATTGGCGACGGAAATTTCCGTCAGTAAAAGCGTCGTCTTTCTGACTCAAAAGTTCAAGGTTTTTTATTGCAACAAAACAACGTCACTTTTGGTTGAAAAATAAAACGATGTCGTTTTGGTTCTACAGGGAGAACGTTTTTTTGCGTTCCACAAGAATGTCGTATGGAACCAAGACGAGACCAAACGACGTCGTCTTGGTATAGGCAGATGGTTTAAATTTAACCAAAAACCAAACGACGTCGTTTGTCACCGAAACATAATACTTTAAGTTAACCAAAACGATGTTGTTTGGTTTGAACGCAAACGACGTCGTTTTTTACTTGCAGCAGAACGTTTCTCAGTTAACCTAAACGGCATTGTTTGGATTTAAACTAAACAACGTTGTTTAGGTTAACTGAAAAACGTTCTGCAAGGAAACAAAAACGATGTCATTTAGGTTTTAAACTAAACGACGTCGTTTTGGTTTAATTAAAATGCAACCCTT
>JAOTAW010000001.1:2913524-2931566 GCA_025629945.1 Erythroxylum savannarum | reverse complement strand
GTTTAAACAAAATCAATATATAAACAAATCAAAAAATTATGCATGGATAATTTATAGCTGTTGACATTGAAATCAAAATTGACATCAAGATTTTAAAAACAATTGACATTCAACAAGTCATTTATAGAGAGTTAAGGTGACCTTAGTAAGCATACAACAGCTTCGAGCTTTGGATTAAGCAATAGGGGTATATGTTTGAAGAAAGAAAATCGTTACCGATGGAAATATAATTTCGTCGCTAAAATAAGTGATATTTACCAACGGTTAGCGATAAATCGTCGGTATATGTTTAACGTTTTACTGCACATTCAAAGACGGTTTATGAATTTCTGTCTGTATATACACTGACGGAAATGTTTCTTTCCATCGTAAAAACGCGACTCATCTACCGACGATTATTCGCAAACCGACGGTAGATATTACGTTTTTACTGCGGCGGTTTATCATACTTCGTCTATATCTACACCGGCAGAAGCGTAAACTAGATTCTGTTAGAACAGTTTACCCACAACGGATTTAGTGACGGAAGTTTCCGTCACTCAATGTCGTCAGGAAAATATGTTACCGACGGAAAGTTAACGTTTTCCTTCAGTAATTTCTGTCGGTTAACACCCTTTTTCTTGTAGTGAGTTAAAGTACATTTTTCTAGTATATTAACTTATTTATCACTAACCTATATCTTTTGATAACTTAGCTATAATAATGGCAACTTGAGTAATTTGTAATAACTTTTTAGTATAATTGTCTTTTCGTTCCTTAATTTCTCAGCGGTTGGAGCAAAATATTCCTCATAGGAGTATTTTCAAAAATTATTGATTCAATTCGCCAACCAAATCAACTGATTACCAAACATGATTATCAAATGTTTGACATAATCAAATAACTAAATATCTCTTAATCCGTCAAAAAATAGTTGATAAGTCATTTACCAAACAAGGTTATAATCTTTATTTACGCTTTACTCTATCATTCTTCAAAATAAAGCCTCTTACCGAACTTGCCAGCAGAATACCTTATATTCTTCTCCATACATGAGCTAATTTGGCTAAATTCAAAATTTTAATTATTAATATGGTATCTTGTTAAACTTGAGAAATGAAAATAATATTAATATCCATGATTTTTTAAAACCGAAAGTATAGTTGGGTCCGTTTGGTATTGTTACTGTTTACTTGGGCCTTTTTCATTTTACAATCAAATAGGTTGAAAACAGAACCCATTCCCACCAAAAGGATCATTGAGCTTTAACAAGATGGGTTAGGTCCAGAGTGGCAAACCATGAGGCCCATAACGTTAGGCCCAAGCTTAATTACGTCTTATGATCTTTCAAATTTCCCGTTTTAGCGAAAAGAATTCACGTACAGCAACCCTGTTTTTCTCTAAACCTATAAGTAGATATATTACGGAATTAAATATTAATTTTTGCATTTTCAATGATGTTCGTTGCTTAACGATTTTCTAGCCTGTCTCCCTTAGTCCCTTCCCGTGTTTTTGGCTTCTTTTTAGTATTCTGAATTAAAGTCTTACTGTTCGAAGAAAGAAATGCCTGAACCATGCTCTCGTTTACTGATTCGCCTATTAGCTTCCGTTGTTGGCCTCACTCCTTGACACATTTGAACACCCATTGCTGCCCATTGTCTCTTCCTGAGTGTAGTTCAAGGAGGTATACGAGAAAAAAACAGCAACGGGTTGGGTTTGTTTCGATGAATTCGCTGGGGTTTGTTGACGTTAAGAGGAGAGAGTACAGGGCTTCTTGCTGGGATTGTGTTGGTGGGTTTGTGATGGGGTGCAGAAACGGTTGGGAAAGTGAGGGAGGTTCTGCTTTGGAAGCGGAGATTTTGGAGTTTATGGAAAACTCAGAGAACCCAGATGCGTTTCCAAGCAAGAAACAGCTGATTGACGCTGGAAGATTGGATCTTGTGGAGTCTATTGTTAAGCAAGGAGGTTGGCTGGCAATGGGTTGGGATTTAGATGATCATCAAAACCAGAAACAGGAAGTGGTTTCACAAGCTTTGTTAAGGGACAGAGAGTGCATTACCCCGTTCAACCAAGAAAGGGTTTCGGAAAGCATTGAAGAACGGGGTAGCTCCCAAGCTCGTCTCTTTCTCGATGATTCACATGCTTCAGCTTTTTCGTCGGGTAGATCACTGTGAGGCATCTAATTTTAGTTATCAGTCGTCTCTTTCTTTTAACAGCCACCAATTTTGCGTACACAATCAATCATGTCAAATTCTTCGTGTTAAGTCTCAGATCAAGCTAGTTTCTACTGTTCATTTTTTAAATTTTTGTAAACGGAGGCAAAATTTTAGGGTTTGGGGGTCAATGCAATGTGAGGCTGAAAGGTGACAATCTTGTTATTTTGTTCGTTTTGGGCAGTTGGGATAAGCACAGGCAACATAGTTACAATGCAAAAAAAAAATTTCGACCTTGTCCTTGTCTTCTACCTCATTATGGTGTATAATGCTAAGCTCTATGCGAATTAGAACTGAAGACAAAAACTTGATGACTCTTTCCATTTCAAGATCCAAAAAAGCTTTGCCGTCTCCATTTCTTTTGAACCGGCAAATTCTCTGGAATCTTTGACTCTTTTTTTTATCGTTCTGTACTTTTAGAGAAATAGCGGCAAATTCTGGTACCGAGGGTATACTGCATAGGCTGGAAAAGGAGAGGAATATGAATCTTGGATTTGGTTTGAGAGGGAAAGGTGGCAGCACTAATGTCCAAAGTAATGATCTCAAAAGTGATTGGCTTGCTGGCGCTTCGGAAACTGGGGTATGTTTGTTTTTTGATTTGTTAACTTTGGTGATGAGTCCAGTAGTTCTAATCTATGCATACTATTACCTAGTGAATGTATACAGTTCTTCGACGTCCTTTTTCATTCTTATGCTCATATGTGAAACAGATACTGGACTAATTATTCAAAACCTTTGACCTCAGTGTTCAACTACTTTTAATACGAAGCATCTTATTAGTCTTGTTATCATTGAAAGCCCACACAGATATTAATAAATTTGAGGAACAAAGGACTAAAATTTTAGTTATGACTTATGACCATACATAATAAGGAAGATGTCAAGTGTAGAGAACAAAAAGAAAGTAGCTAAATCACAATAAAGAGCTCTTTGATTACATGGATAAAAAAATATCATATGATACAGTTACTACTTTGCATCAAAGACAACTTGAAGGATTGACAAACATTCAATAGGACCTTTGCCTCAGAAAATGACTCATCATATTGTTTATGGATTAGGTATGCTAGTTTGTCTGTTTATCTCTACTTTTTTTTTGTGTTCAACATTTTTGATGACATATTTGTTATATTTAGAGTAGCTGTACTCATTCTTGTTCTTTACCTTACTTGTACTGTATGTTGCATTGCAAAAGACAGTTGCTGGTCTGACAAGAAACAATAAATTTGGTTCATCAAGCCCGCAAAACAATGTAGTTACTGACACATCTGATAAAACTGGTTCCAAAGGAACTTTCTCAAGCTTTGATAGTCTAAAAAGCTCACTAAGGCCTGCCATGTGGAGGACTTGGAGCATTCAGAGAGCAGGAAATTCAAATATGGAATTTGAAGGTATTGGCTGTTTTTCTTGTTTCATTGCTAAACATCTTTGTTCTACTAACTTTACATGTCCATGCGATATGCAGTTGAGGAATTTCCTCCTAATGCAACTAGAACAGAGTCTAGGATGGGTGATTTATTAGATGAAATTCTTGAAGTAAGGGAAGTTTCTGGGTCATCTTTAAGCATCAAGGAGCAATCTACCCATGAAGGTACCAGTCAAAATGATGTAAAGAGTCGCTTTCAACACCTTGAGTTGGAGCTTTCCTCTGTACTTAAAGGATTGAAGTCAAACAACAATGGAAGTGCCGTTACAATTGTGGGTACCTGTTATTTGCCTATGCCCATCTATAGTTTTTTAATTTTGTTTGCTAACTGTCTTCTCTTTCTTTTCTCATTTTTTATTTTCCCGTGAAACCATTCAAAGATACTGTTTTGCCTGGTTGCTTATCTTTTTCATTGTTCGAATGGTTGCTTGCTTTTTGTTTAGCAGATGAGGATGTGGAAAATTATTTTAAGCCTCATGAATTATAAATGATCTTACAGTTCATTGAGTTTTCAATGATTAAAGAATTGAAAGGAATAATTGACAATCCATTCAGTTATGATTTTGTCACCATATACAATTTAGTAGTGGAGATTTAAGGTTGAGTTTTTATTTCAGAGCTTGACTTAGAATTTTCTCATAAGTTAAATGTTATATCACCTCTGCTTTATCATACACTAGGGTGGTGAGAACTCCACGGACAATTTTCTTAAGCTTTCTGATGCCTGGGAGTTCAAGGAAAATGAAATCATGAATGCCCAGCATGAACTGCGCTCAATACGGGCAAAACTAGCGGTATTAGAAGGGAAGATGGCACTTGCAATAATGTATGCGAAATTTTATTGGTGTAATGGTACTTAACCCTTCTCTTGATTGCTTTACCAATGTGTTGTTCTGGTTCTCACAGTGATGCACAGAAGGTAATAGAAGAGAAACAGAAAAAGGTTGATAACACTCGCAGAGGCTTACAAATTCTTCGTACTGCTTGTGTAGCGTGGCCTAACACAGCCTCAGAGATGCTCTTAGCAGGATCTTTTGATGGTTGGACCACCCAGGTTTGTTTCAATCTTAAGTTAATCATTTAGAATTACCGACTACAATGTGGGTAACGTTGATGGCGATCATGGCATTACAGAGAAAGATGGAAAGATCAAGCACAGGTATCTTTTCTTTGTATCTGAAGTTGTATCCAGGGCGATATGAGGTAAATCAGTTTTCCAACTTGATCGTGATTCATTACTTTTAATCTTTCCTTCGATAACTGAGTCTCAGCATTTAATGTAATGGCACAGATCAAGTTCATAGTTGATGGTGTTTGGAAGATAGATCCCCTTCGCCCTATTGTATACAACTATGGTTTCGAGAATAATCTACTAATTATCACTTAAGTAACATGGATGGTGCAATGGTGGACAAAAGGATGCACTTCACCACCCTATGAAGAAGATTAATGAATATGTGTGGCAGGTTTCTTGGCTTTTCTTTTCATTCATTGTCCTGATTCTTCTAGTGCAGAGGATTACATTATGTTGAAACATGAGTTTCTGGTTTGCCCCTGTTTTTTCTTTTCTTTTTTTCTTCAATCTGATGTATAGAAAACGGATGTAGTATAGCAAACAAGAACATAGGTCAAAGCGAAAGCTGCTAAAGGAAAAGATGACAGGATACTTGAGATGCGGATATCATGCCCTCAATCCAAGCCAATGTCGTCGTCCATTATATAATTGTGTACTTATTCAATATAATTGTAGGGTTTATTTCAGTTTTTAATTCATTATTCATCTTTTATATGATTGTAAAATTTTAGTATGACTAGTATGGATGTAGTTATATATATATATATATATTTTTAGTAAATGGAGATGTAAAATTATGTGTTAAACTAGAAGTATGACTGAATTCCAACAATGTTTTGTTACCAAAAAACAATATAATTGAATGTAATATGCTAAAACACTTTATTAGGTGAAAACACATATTAGTTAGATAGATGATACACTACTTAATCCAAATAATATCAAATCTCCCTATATACAAGATCTATTGTATGTAAATTCTTATCGGGTATTTATCATACATACAACCAAACTTTAAGAAAATTAACAATGTTTATTCAATTTGAGTAGTAAATGTATGATTTAGTTATAAAATTCACCAAATTAATTGTCATTGGTTAAAATACATTGATACACCAAATCAATTATTTGATTTTTCAACTTGTTGGCTTCTAGTCTCAATTATCGCTCTTCTTTAGCTTGCAGTAGCTTGTAATTATCTTGAGGTGATGCTAGACTTTTCCATAAACATAAGACGTCTTAGTTTAAATGACAAGTTAAAAGATCTTAGATTGATCTATCTATATTTCCTTTAAGTAGTGTTTATAGATTTAGCAACTTGTGAACCAACTTGTTAATGAATATGCATATAAGTTTAATATTGATCAACTTGTTAATGAACTTGTAGATAAGTTTAAAATTGATCAACTTGCTCAGATGTAGATGAGTTTAAAATGAGTATAACTCATATTAGTGTTCTGTTGACTATGGTGACATTCATCAATAGCTAACATGCAACTTTAAATTTGGGTTTATTAAAAATAACTTAGGTCAAATAAGTAGCATTATAATTTGTAAGATATAAGAATCATTAGGTTACCATAGTACACTTGTTATAGTTCTCTAACATAAGGTCCTTCACTTGAAGTTGTTTCAACGTATAAAATAGCATGCATAATATTAACATTAGTAATTAAATTAAAATTTAAAAAGATAAAGAAGTATTAATCACCTACATTGAAATGTTATTCTCTAGGTCTTATTACATTATAAGTTCTACTTTTGTGTCCACAAGCACCACATTTCTTATATTTTTGCACTTGAGCTTTTACGACTCCTTACTTGCACTTGGTATTTTCTTTTGTTCATTTTTATCTCTCTTCCTTGCCCATTTTGGCCTTCTAGCGTCACCCTCTTGGTTGATGGATTTATTTCCTCATAATCATTTAATGGCCAAAACATTACTTCCCTAATAGGCTACAACACTTATCATACACCCTTAAAAAGGTACTCTTTTATAACAATCATTCACAAATGCCTATTGTTTTTATTTAGAATGATTGATAATATTAATAGCATGTTTGCATAGATAACCATACAAGTCCCACACTTTGCAACTACAATAATTGTCCCTTCTTTGACTTACGGTATGCTTTCCATCCTCTTTACTGACCTTTTATGCTCCATTTCATTTCACACAATTTTCCATTGCAATGCCTCATTATTTTTTGTAGCTTCTTCACAACTACAAGTGCAATATTTGATTTTTATGCATATGCATATAGCCTCCTTTTAGCATGACTCTTCATCACCATTGTCCTTATGGTTTCTAGCATACTAATCATTAGTCTCTTGCTGGTAGAATCCATCTATTGAAAGTCTTGCTGAAGTTATTGTCAATGATAGTACATTTTGACTCAAATAATTGGTATAACTTAGCCCATCTCTCTTATGGATATTTAAGCAAAGCAAGACACACCCAATCTAGTTTTATCCAATTTCTTCAATTGCTTATTGAAGTATTCGATGTACGTAGACTATGTATATGCTCAGAATTGTCCTCAAGTCTTTACCACTTTATTATCCATGTCAATTATAGTAAATATGTCTAGTGCATATTTTGTGACATGTATTTAGAAGCATCTTCTCAATAACTCTTATTAATCCTTAGATAGATAAGTCATAAATAACTATAAAATAAAAAATATAATAACAAGTCAAATGAATAACATTAGTAAAAATAACACAACTCTGCAACTATATACCTTTTGCATGTCAATTTTTTTTTTGTAAATCTATATCCATATTCTAACTCCAAATCAACTAATAAGAGTGATAAGAACTAACTCCATGAATCAATATTTTTAACTTCAATAATTACTCACGCTACATGATATATGCATCTATCTCCATCCCTTCTAACTGTACTTATTAGTTGCCCTTAAAATTCATTCTTCAAGAAATAACCATCCATCCCAATTATAGGCTTCAAGTGCCTCCATCCTTCTTTCATAGCTCCAAAACAAATGTATAACCTCTTGAACTATAGCAATGAGGTTTCTTGATTCCTTGAAAATTATAGTTTCACTGTTGATCAGTGATTGTTAGGCTTCTCTAGAATTCTGTCTTAGAAGCATCTAGCTAAAAACTTTGTTGATAATATTGAGACTTATTTATTATGAAACATGTATGCTCAGACCTATATATTTTTATTGTGAAACATTTGTCATTACTATTATAGGCTACATCCCACTTGTATCCTTTAATGCATTCAACTTTAATTCACTTATATTTACTTTTTTTTTTCCATTGGACATTACTTTGTTGCTATTGAATAATCAATAAAGCATCTTTAAACTTTTTAACTTTGCCAAACTCCATACCTATTATCCAATGTAATGTACTAGCACCTAGTTCATGTCTAACACTTGTGTTAAGTCTTCTAATTAGCTCCCTAGGCTCCTCATCACTAGGATACTCATTATCAATGAAACTTTCATAATCATTAGAATCAACCTCCATTAGTTAGTAGCCATGTAGAATTGAAATATCAAATTTATTTTATACTCCTTTAACTTCATTATCATCTTCACCTTCTTCTTCATTATCACCTTCATCTTTATTATCCCAATTGCTTACATCCCCATCATTACTACTATCCTTTTCATTGATATTTACATTAACTTCACCATCCACAATATCCTCATCAAATTCCAAAATCCCATAATGTAATATCCCATTATCTCATGTTAGGGGCTAGAACCCTAAAATAAAGTTCATGAGGGTTTATTGAGAAGTTAGAAAGTGCATTTCATGCTCATGGATAATATAGCATACACACACGTGAATATTGATTATTGCACATTAAAATGATTGTACATGCAATCATTGACATTTTTCGGGTATGATTGATTATAAATGTGATTATATAGAGAATTGTTGCTTATATGTGTTTAAAATTGATTTGGTGATAATATTTATTGATTTGGAATTTTTGGCAAAATTTAGGAAATTTTCGAAAATTTTAGGTATTTTTGGACTAGGAAAAATGCCAAGTGAAAATTTGAGGTATTTTTGGACTAGGAAAAATGCCAAGTGACAAGGTAATTGATAAATAGTAGTAGAAATAAATGTCAAATGACGGTAGAAATTATTGATAAGTGACATTAAGATTTAATGACATGTCATAGAAAATTAAGAGACAAGTGAACTAATTATTAAGAGTCATGTGTTAGCTTAAGTAAAAATACAAATAACATAATTATTTATGTGGTAAGTGCCATGACAAGTGTCATGACACCTGCCAAGCATTTATTACCTTGCTTTTAACTCACCAAGCATTAAACCCACGTTTTTTTAACTTTTGAAAGACCCTCTTTTAATTGTCTTTCATTTTCACTACATGCTCTCTTCTTCATTTTCTTGTTCTCCATTCACGATACTCACCCTCACTCTCACAACCCAACCCTCAACGTTGAACATTGCTCTCATCCTTCACTTGCTACTTCCATTTTTGTTATCTCCATTATCTGACCACTAGAAAACCTAACCTACTCCACCTCCATGTTGATGACCATGAGATGCATGGAAAGCTAGGTTTCTTGGAAATTTTGAAGAAACTTTGAGTAAATCAAGTAAGTAACTTGTTAATCTTCACGGGTAGTTGTAAATGAAATATTTATGATGAATGATTTGAGATTGAATGGTCATGATCATGGAGTTACATATATGTTGCAACGTGGGTGTAAAAATAAAGAGGTGTATGGTCTTTCTTTTTAGTGTATTAATGACATTCTTGGGTTTGATAAATGAAGGCATTTATAATGATCATTATGAGATAGACTGAAAGTATAAATGGAGTTGTTTTTTTTATGCTAAATCGTGGATGAATAAATGAATATATTCATGGCTTATTTTTGTGTTTATGATGAGTAATAATTCATAAATTGTTATAGAGATGTTTTTGAGGTAGAATGATCATTATAATTGTGTTTGGATGAGTGTAGTAAATTAATGGATGAATACATGTGTTTGTGCTCTGTTTTGAGAGTATGAAAACCATGAGTGATGAGTTGTTATGTAGATGTTATGAGTTGTGAATTAAGGGTATAATGAAAGTGAAAGTTATGTTAAACAAGATGTTGAGTAATGTTCTTGAAATGAGGATAACTAGGATGATAGTTTAGAAGTAAAGTGAACGTGATAATGGAGTTGAATGTGTGTTGAGGCATTAATGAATGAATGGACATATTTGATGTCCTGTTTTGTGGTTATGATTAATAGTCTTGTATGAATTGTTTTGTGAATGTTTTGAATTGTAAATTGAGGTGAAAATGAAGAGGAAATGAAGTAGAAAAGATGATGTATGTACAAGATGTGTTAGATGTAAAATGTAGGAAGTTAAAAAAAATCTGGAAAATTGGAAGAGAATGGCTGGAATATGTTAGCTATAGTGTTTCCACTGATTATGCATCTGTATTTTAGCTATAACTTGATCTGTACATATCCAAATGAGATAATTTTAAGTTCAAATTAAACTAGATACATATGGCTACAAATTTCATGAAGGAATCAAATTTTAATTCTATCTTTAAGAGTTTCATAATTTGACTTGAAATTGAGTACTGGATGCAGTTGTAGTTTGAGAATAGTAGGTAGTATTTTTGTGTATAACTTGCAGAATACTAAACCAAATTGTATGAAATTGGTGTCGTTAGAAACTTAAGACATATGGAAACATTTATTTAGAGAATGTATTTCCTAAATACCTCATTTTCTATGTCAAAATTGCCATGGAATATTGACCTGAAAGTCTGTCTTAAGAAAAAACTGGAAAGGCTATCAACGTGAGTTATTCTTCTTTTATGTGATGTTTGAAACAACAAATGGTAAGGTGCTTCCCTATGATGCATTTAGACTTAAATGGGACTTGAAATGAACCTAGTTTGAGGTTGAATAAGTTGATAAAGTGTTGGATATGTATAGGTTGTAATTGAGGATATAATATGGTGAAAGGATTGTTGATATCAAGTGTATAAAATCTGAAAATTTATGAGTGTTATAAGAATAAAAGTGTTCTTAGAAATGTTGATGTGATTGTAAGGAGTTGAGTAATGTGTATCAAGTAAGAATGAATGAGAGTTTGGATATTGTGTGATCTTATAATGTTGGAATAACATTGGTGAATGATTGATTGATGATATTATAATAATAAAGTGTATTGAGCCATGAACCTTAGTGCTTGATTGAGTGATGAACTTGGAATAAGTTTGTATTATTAAGGTGTAATAAATCCAAATTAGACATATATGAGCTTTGAAGTATGGATGTTCATATGATGTGAATAAAGGAAATATACCCGAGATTGTCATTGAACATGCATTGTACATAAGTCATATATACATATGTGCATAAATGAGTACTTATATAATTGTGAAAAGTTGTGATGTGTGTAAATGTGTATATATTGCATGATATAGAAGGGCAAATAAAGCGATAACATCCAGACGTTGCCGAGACTTCAAGGAAATAGTTTTCTGGAGCAACTGGTGAGTAACTTAGCTGGTCTCACTTAATTAATTGGTGTTTTAAATTCTATATTGAATTATGTTGTGAATATGATTGTATTGATTCTGGACATTGAATGTCTGAGGCGTTTGATGCAGAAATGAGAAATTGGAAGTGCTCTTTGTATGTGAATTTGACAAAATAAGTGCTACTTAACATTATTATTAAATGTCAGGCCAAGGTCTGATGATAAATGTGTTCTGAATATGAAACTGAAATCTAATGATTGCTAAAAATATGTAAATGTGATGCAATTCATTACATGAATGCATGAAAGATAAAGGCAGTTGTGACCGGAGTCGCCAGTAGAAAGAGCTTAAAGCTCATAATGTGATAAGAGCCTCTGGCTCAATTGCTATTGTACCTGGTATCTACTAAGAGATATGGGATATTATCTAATACAAGCTTGGTATCCACAAGGGATATGGGTAAGTAAAAAGGAACTCGGTCACAACAAAGTAATAAATGAAAATGAGTCTTATGTGCAATGCATTTATAATTGATATGTGTATTTTAAATGATTAAAATGATCAGTTTGACTACTCTAAATGTGATATGTCATGCTATGTGATAAATAAAATGATGTGAATTATGTGTTTACATGTGTTGATTTGTTGTATGAATTGAGTGAACCATCTAGGATAGTTACCTCACTGAGTTCACAAAACTCACTAAATTGCAACGTTGTCATTTCAGGATCGGGAGAGGAAACTAGTGATAGAGAGACTCTACAAGAAGCATAGTTCTTGTACTTTTAGAAAGAAGAAATGGCTCAAAGGTCGGTTAGCTGAGATTGAAGGATTAGATAGAATTTTTGTATAATTCCTCATGTGTGTAGCACATTTTGTATTTAGTTTTGATAATGTACATATAGGGATGAAATATGAAATGCTACAATGTACATATTCGATTTTTATGAAATGAAATGAGGAATTCGGTTATTAAAATATTGTGACATTTACGTATTAATGATGATGACATGATTAAGTTATTGATGTGAATGCTCTAGCATGCCAGCCTTGTGAGGTACGTATTCGGATATCACTCAGGATGTCGGGTACGTATCCTCTGAGAGTGAGGTGTTACATTTTGGTATCAGAGCATGGTTTGGCATCCATATGGACAGATTAAGCATATAGACACGAAATATCGTGAGAAATGCGGATAGTAATTAAAGTTATTATTTATTATAGGTCATCCGATGTAAGTGATCAAGTGGAACACTCAGTTGACCTAGAATCAGTAGGAGCCTGTAAAGAGTCTTCTATACCTCGATCTGAGAGGATGCCTCCTAGAATTCTTAAGAGAAGGGAAAGGAGGTATAACAAGCTGCGAAAGTAGGGAGCTGTAGACTTATATGGAAGTACAGGCTGTGGACTTCTATGGAAGTACAGACCCTGTAGAAGCTGAGGGATGGCTAAAGGGAACAGAGAGAGTTTTTGACTAGATGGACTGCGAGCCAGACGAGAAGTTCGACCACGCAGTTTCCTTACTGCAAGGCCCAGCTTATCAATGGAGGAAAACTGTTCCAGGCGGTACCACTAGGCCTTGTAACTTGAAGTGGGGAGACTTTCTGAAGGTCTTCAGGGAGAACTACATGCACAAGATCTACCTGGACAGAAAGATGAAGGAATTTTTAGATCTAAAGCAGGGCAGATTATCAGTGGTAGAGTATAAAATCAAGTTTAATAAGTTGATGAGGTATGCTACTGTCTTGATTCCTACTAAGGAAGATAAGTGTAGAAGATTTGAAGATGGGTTGAACATGGAGATCAGGACAAGGCTAGCAATCACCAACTTGAGCAGTTTCATTGAGTTGAGAGCTGCTTCGATCAAAATTGAGCAGCTATTGAGAGAGGGACAAGCAGAGTATAGGCAGGAGTCCCAAATGAAGAGGCCCAGTGAAGTTCAGCGTAGTTCTAACAGAAGGTTTAATAAACGCTAGAATAGATCTTTTCAACCACCAGCTAAATCAAGACAGTCGGAGTTCAGATAGAGGGGTAGCTTTATGAAGTTTGGCAGAGGAAGAGGAGCAGTAGTGAGTCAGTTACCCACTTGTGAGCACTGTGGTAAGAAGCACGGTGGTCAGTGTTAGACATTATCAGGAGCTTGTTTTCGATGTAGCTCTCTTGAGCATAGAATCAGAGATTTTCCTATTGTTGTTGGAGCCCAGTTTAGTGTGAGAGGAGGATTAGTAAGTGAAGCTACTATCCAGCAGAGTCGAGCTTGTGGGTTTGGACAGAGAGGTCGTGATAAAGGCAGAGTGAGCCCCGTGAGTCCTTTTATTAGGACCGAGGGGCGGAGCAACTAATCGTAGTCTCAGGCCTGAGTGTATGCAATGACTAGGCAGGAGGCTCAGGATTCTCCAGGTATCGTTGCAGGTGCATTACTTATTTTTGCTTTTGAAGTATTTACATTACTATATCCTATATCTATGCACTCTTTTATCATACCACATCTGGCATCTAGGTTGCATTGTAATAAAGAGTTATTTAAGCATGGATTAGAGGTGAGTAATTCGGTTGGTAATACTACAATAATGAGAGAAGTCTGCAAGAGGTGGTTGATTAGAATAGATCAGACAGAATTAGAGGTAGACTTAATCTTACTACAGTTAAGGGAGATGGATATTATCCTAGGCATGGATTGGGTCACTACTCATAGGGCTATCATGAACTGCTATACTAAGGAGGTGATATTTGAATCTCCTAATTAGTCGAGAGTAGTTTTTCGGGGTATTAGTCAAGCAGTGCCAGCCAGGCTGATTCATTCATAAGTGCTTTAAGGTTGATGCAAGGGGGATGTGAGGCTTATCTGGCCCACAGTATTAATACTCGAGCTGAGCAGAATATACAGGACATTCCTATTGTTAAGGAATTTCTGGATGTGTTCCCGCTAAGTTATCTAGTTTAACTCCATATCAGAAAACAAACTTTACGATTGATTGGTTCCAGTTACTGCTGCTATATCTATTCCTCCATATAAGATGGAATCTATGGAACTAAAGGAGTTGAAGGCTCAGTTACAAGAGTTGTTGGAAAAGGGTTTCATTAGACCCAGTGTATCACCTTAGAGAGCTCTAGTATTATTTGTGAAGAAGAAAGATGGAACTTTGACATTGTGCATCGATTATAGGCAACTGAATCGGGTAACAGTGAAGAACAAGTACCCGTTACCTAGAATTGATGACTTGTTTGATCAATTGCAGGGAGCTCAAGTGTTCACTAAGTTGGACTTGAGATCTAGGTACTATCAGTTGAAGATAACAGAGACTGATGTATCGAAAAGTGCGTTTAGGAGTAGGTATGGGCATTTTGAGTTCTTAGTAATGCCGTTTGGGTTAACTAATGCCCCAACTACATTTATGACTTTGATGAATAAGGTATTTTAGCCCTACCTAGATCGATTTGTAATTGTGTTTATTGATGATATCCTAGTGTATCCAAAGAGCAGAGAAGAACATGCTGAGCATCTAAGAGTGATCTTACAGATTATGAAGGAGAAATAGTTGTATGCCAAATTCAGTAAATGTGAATTTTGGCTAGATCAAGTAGTATTTCTGGGTCATATAGTAACTAGACAAGGCATACAAGTGGATCCAAAAAAGATAGAGGTAGTAATGAAGTGGGAAGCTTCGAAGAATGTGTCAGAAATTCGGAGTTTTTTAGGATTGGCAGGATATTACCGAAAGTTTGTCGAGAGGTTCTCATTGATCTCAACCACTCTAACTAAACTTCTGAGGAAGAATGTAGCTTTCAGATGGAATGACGTTTATCAAAAGAGTTTTGAGGAGTTGAAGCATCAGTTGACTACAACACTGGTGTTAACTATTCCATCAGAAACTGGACGATATGTAGTATATAGTGATGCTTCGCATCAAGGATTAGGATGTGTATTGATGCAGTATAACAAGGTGATAGCCTATGCATCAAGACAACTAAGTTCTCATAAGATTAATTATCTGATATATGATTTAGAGCTTGCTGCAGTTTTTTTTTCCTCTAAAGATATGGAGACATTATCTATATAGAGAGACATTTCAGATATACACTGATCATAAAAGTTTGAGATATTTGTTAAGTTAGAAAGAATTAAACATGAGACAGAGAAGATGGATAGAGTTGTTAAAAGATTATGATTGTATGATTGAGTATCATCCGAGGAAAGCTAATGTGGCGGTTGATGCTTTGAATAGAAAGTCGAATAGCAGTGTAGCTCAAATTCAATTATCGAGGTTATCGAGCTTAATTCATTTAAGAGCTTTAAATGTCGAGTTGAATCTAGAGCAGAATGAGGCATTAATTGCTACATAAAAATGAGGCTGGTGTTGCATGATAGAATTAGAAAGGTACAGAATAAAGATCCCGAAATGGTGAAGCTCATTAAGAAGTTAAAAATGAAACCGGATTCTGAATTTGAACCAAAAGATGAGACACTGTGGTTGAAGCAAAGGCTGTGTATGCCTAATGTGGATGAATTGAGAAAGGAAATTCTAGAGGAAGCTCATATGGCTGCTTATGCTATGAATCCTGGTACCACCAAGATGTATAACACGTTGAAGCAACATTTATGGTGGCCTGGATGAAGAAGCAAGTAGTGGAATATATTTCTAAGGGTTTAACATGCAAGCAAATTAAGGCTGAGCATCAGGCTTCGGTTGAAAAGCTACATTCATTGCCTATTCCAGAGTGGAAATGGGAACAAATTACCATAGATTTCATTATGGGATTGCCAAAGACTCTGAGGCAGAACGATGTTATATGGGTTGTGGTGGACCGATTGACTAAATAAGCCCATTTCTTACTAGCGAGAGAGAATAACTCACTAGACCAATTAGCCCAAAGATATGTGAATGAAGTAGTGAGATTGCATGGGGTTCCAGTGTCCATTGTATCGGACATGGATCCCAGATTTACTTCGAGATTTTGGAAGAGCTTGCAGTCAGTTATGGGCACAAAGTTAAACTTTAGTACTGAATTTCATCCTCAAACAAATGGACAGAGTGAGAGGACAATCATGACTGTTGAGGATATACTCAGGGCATATGTATTGGAGTTTCAAGGAGTATGGGATCAGTATATAACATTGATTGAATTTGCTTACAACAACCATTATCATAGTAGTATCGGGATGGCTCCGTATAAGGCATTGTATGGCAGGAAATTTTAGTCGCCTCTATATTGGGATGAAGAGGGTTTGAGAATGGTTAAAGGCCTAGAATTGATATAAGATATTGTGGATAAGGTGAAACTAATCCGAAGTCAAATTAAAGCGGCTCAAGATAGACAGAAGAGCTATGTGGATCAGCATCAAAGGGATATGGAATACAGTGTAGGAGACAAAGTGTTTCTGAGAGTATCACCTTGGCAAGGACTGTTAAGGTTTTGTAAAAAGGGCAAGCTGAGCCCTAGGTACATTGGTCCTTATAAGATCATTAAGAGGATGGGAACATTGGCATACAAGTTAGCTTTACCAAATAAGATGTCTCAGTTACATAACGTATTTCATGTGAGTATGCTCAGAAGGTACCGATCTGACCCAATGCATGTGTTACCGACTCAAGAGATCGAAATAACTAGTAACCTGAGTTATGTTGAGGAGCCGATCAAGATAGTGGGATATCGAACAAAATAGTTGAGGAATCGAGTGATTCTATTGGTGAAAGTCCTTTGGAAGAATCATTCGAGCGAAGAAGCAACTTGGAAAATGGAGGAGCACATGAAGAGACAACATCCCTACCTATTCAGACAATCAGCTAAGAATTTCGAGGACGAAATTTTTTTTAGGAGGGGAGAATTGTAATATCCCATTATCCCATATTAGGGGCTAGAACCCTATAATAGAGTTCATGAGAGTTTATTGAGAAGTTAGAAAGTACATTTCATACTCATGTTATATACACACATGAATATTGATTTTTGCACAGTAAAATGAGTGTACATGTATTCATTGACATTTTTCAGGTATGATTGATTTATAGATGTGATTATATAGAGAATTGAGGTTTATATGTGTTAAAAATTAATTTGGTGATAATATTTATTGAATTAGAATTTTTGGTGAAATTTAGAAATTTTCTGAAATTTTGGGTATTTCTAGACTAGGAAAAATGCCAAGTGGCAAAATAATTGATAAGTGGTAGTAGAAATAAGAGTCATATGATAACAAAAAATTTTATAAATGGTTTGGAGGTTTGGAGACAAATGGACTAGATGTTAAGAGACATTAGTTAGTTTAAGAAAATGATGTATTAAATTAGGAGTTAGATGTCATGACACTCACCAAGCATTTGTTACCTTGCTTTTAACATTTTTTTCACCTAATTGAAAGACCATCTCATGGTCTTTCACCCATTATTTTTGTTACTTATGCTTCCTTCTTCATTTTCTTCATTTTTTGTCTTCATTTACGACACTCTCTTCTCATCAACATTGAACCTTGCTCTCATCCTTCACTTGCTACTTCCATTTTTGTTATCTTCATCATCTTACTACTAGAAAACCTAACCTACTCCACCTCCATGTTGATGACCGTGAGATGCATGGAAAGCTAGGTTTCTTGGAAATTTTGAAGAAACTTTGAGTAAATCAAGTAAGTAGCATGTTAATCTTCATGGGTAGTTGTAAATGAATTTTTTATGATGAATGATTTGAGATTGAATGATCATGATCATAGAGTTACATATATGTTGTAACATAGGTGTAAAAAGAAAGAGGTTTATGGTCTTTTTTTTAGTGTATTAATGACATTCTTGGGTTGGCTAAATGAAGGCATTTATAATGATCATTAGGAGATAGATTGAA
>JAOTAW010000001.1:2792403-2803664 GCA_025629945.1 Erythroxylum savannarum | reverse complement strand
AGACCATTAGGATTATCCTTTGTGTGCGCCGGTACAATCTTCGTCCACCCGTTGCCGTCATCCTGGTAACAAGTGATGCCGGTTATTTTTTTTGTCGCATCATGCTTGTCGTTCATTTCCCACGGCATAATCTTGACATCTTTTGTTAAATCAAGATTGGGAAAGCATTTTAAGAATGAAGAAGCGTACCGGCTCGAGAAATTCATATCAATAATATACTTGTCATCACCGTCCGATACTGTTAGCGATAACAACCTGCCGAAGTCCGTTGTTTTTTCCTCAATTTTTTTGATAAGACCGGAAACATCCTTGAAAAATACCTCATTAACAACCTTACCTGTTTTTGTGGTGCGTTGAGTTGAGTCTGGTGTGGGCGCAGATACACGTTTTACGAGTTTACCATTGGCAATACCGAGGAATGTAACCCCTTCGCTGCCTGTTTTTGTTAGTGCCATAAATTTTGATTTTTAGATTTAAAAAAACATTAAATGACAATTTGTACCTTTTTCTTATTTTTTTATAAATCGTGGTAAAAAATAAAATTTGTGAAAGATTTGATATTTCTTCGTATGTTAAAGATAATTTACCATTTAAAATATTAATAGAGTAAGTTGAAAAAAGATATAACTTGATATGAAACAAATAATATAATTACCATGAAAGCTAATAATTCAAGATACACAAAGATATTAGATTAATTTCAAGTAGAAGTATGATAAAAACATGTAATATATGTAAGAAAATAAAAATATATAAGATAAAATAAAGAATAAAAATAAGAGTTAAATTTAATAAACTTGAATTGTTATATTATTATAATATTTTTATTTTTAATATTATTAATAATTCTCTTATAATTTTGATTTTATAATACTTGTTCTCTTATATGGATAATTTTCATTAAAAAATATAATTGCAAACTTTAAAATGACATTGTTTTACTACACATATTATTATATGATGTCATTTCAAAATTTTAAACAAAAATTACTTATAAGAAAAATTTTAATTATAAAAAAATATTAATGTTAAAAATTTAAAAGTACAATGATAATATATCAAAATAAATTTAACCATAAATATAAATGGCATTGCTGGACACGTCAAGTTCATTGTCCTCCTGCCCACAGCGGGTCCCACGTTTCTTTTAATATCTCTCCTGACCGAACCTCCCAATTTCTCATTCTCATCGAGGCCCGAACTGCCCCTCTCTTCCGATTTTACCCCTCTCTCACAGGCAGCACTTTCTGGTTACGGGGTAGACTCGGGCAGCCCGCACTTGCGTTCCCCGATTTCCCGGGCAGCTTGATTTGGCTTTTCTCCAGTGTCAAGCATATTATAAAATAAGTAGAAAGTAATATGACAAAAATAAGATGGAATGGAATCAACAATAGTATAGTAAAGATAGATAAGGGAGAGTGAGTCTTACTCGATGATTATTTGCAAATCATTTATTTTTTTATTTCCATTTTATGCCATTTCTTTGGTTCTAAACTGGTCAGCATTGAGTGTATGTGAAGAAGTTTGTTCCTTTTGAGGTTTTCTACTCCCTATAGAACAGACATTTCCTGGTTCAACTGGGATTTGTTGTTTCTATCTTTGTTACATAGAAAGGAGCAAAAGAGATTGGAAACACAAAAGGAAAAGTGAACCACAACCAAACTTACTTTTGGTGTCCCTCCAGACAGTTTATTCAACTTGGTTTGGTTTTATGACTTCAAAGGTTTGCCATTTTTGGTCTCCTTCCGGTTCATTTACTCTACTGGGTTGGTGGGTCTTGAGGAGAAATTGATATATTTTAGTGCCTTTTGGGTTCTTTGTTTCGTTTGCTATTCTGGGTCTGGAGCAGTTTTTGGTTGAGAGGTGGGTTTTGGGGCTTCCTTTTGTTCGTGGATGAGAAGGGGTTTTTGGGTTTTTAGGCTGACATGGGATTAGGTGGTGAAGATGGTAAAGTTAGGTCTTCTTTGTCTGGGGGCAAATCACAGGGGAGGAAGAAGAAAAAGAGAGTTGGCAGTGGCGGTGGGGGCTCCGACAGCGACGGTGATGGTATAGAGACAGTGGAGACGGGGTGCTGGTTTAAGTTGAGGCTTATGGGGAGCTGCATTTCTTCAAGATCCAAAGTTGATAGCTCTGTTAGCGGGATCAGTACTCATTTCGGTAACTTCCATTTCTTTCATGGCACTGTTTCACATCTTTCTGTTGAAAAGTTGATATTTTTACTTAAGACTTTGTTTTCTTCTGGCGTAGTGCGTCGGCTTCTTTATGGAAATGGTTAGTAATTGTGTGTAAGACAAAATGCGAAAGAAATTTGTATGTTACTACTCGGTTACTAGCAGTAAGCCAATTGATGCCAAGGTTAGGAAATGTTTTGTTTCACTATACCCATAATAAGCAGCGCTTTACAAATTCTGTCTTCAAAATTCAAATATTTAGAATAAATAAAGCTGTCTTCAGTAGAATAAAAAACTCAATATCATTATGATCACTTGATATCTTGTCGGAAAATTATGTCTACTCAACAAATTTTGCTTTTGGAATTTACGTAAGTGCTTAAACAGTCAATTTTAGCTTAGATTGGATGTGTAAAACTACGAGTTGGTATGTGCTTATGCTTTACTTTGGGCAAGCATTCATTTCATCAAGTTATATTGAGATTCACCATAAGACTTCCTGTTCTCATTGGTTGACTTCTTATCTACACACCTGCTGGACTGTGTTCCCAGTCAACTTCTTTTTAACATTCAGCAATTTGTTTCTATAGGAATCTTTTTTACCTGTCTAAACTTCACAATAGTTTTTTCCTCAAATTTAATGCTTGAAGACCTTTTCTTTCTTCTTTATTGTTTTTCTAGATTTGTATATAAATATTTATTGCTGAAAGGTCAGAATGTAGCTTAAATTGGGTTCCACAAATGATCTGAATAGTAGATGGAATGGAAATAAATCTTTCCAAGTAGAAGATAAACTTGAATATGCTGAATTCCCATAATAGATGTTAGGTGGACGTAAACTTTACTTTAACTGCATCTGAGCAAACTATTTGTGGATTACTCTTGATAATTGCTGTCTAAACTAGTCTTGATAGTTGCTCCCCAGACATATTAAAATAACTAGAGTGCTCAGGAGCCATTTGAAGTTCAATTTGTTCAATTTAGCTTCTTTGAATAGACTTTTTTTAGATGATTTCTTTGCTTTAAACTTGGATTATTGGGATCCATTTTATTGCATTGAAATCTCACAGATTAATTTGCATTTGCAAGTACTTATACTGTAATGTTAATCTGTCAAATACTTGCAAGCTATGTCTACATGTCCTTTAAATCTTTCAGACACCTCAACATGGAAATTATCTGATGTCAACAGTAAGTAAATCTACAAACGATACAAGCAAAGACCAACCAGCTGCTCCAGTACTCTCATCTACAGCCACGAGTATTGCAGAAAGTAATTCATCTACTTCCAAACTTGAAGAGGAGCTCAAAGTTGCTTCTCGACTCCGGAAGTTTTCTTTTAATGACCTTAAGTTTGCAACAAGAAATTTTAGGCCTGAGAGTCTTCTTGGTGAAGGAGGTTTTGGTTGCGTGTTCAAGGGTTGGATTGAAGAAAATGGAACTGCTCCTGTGAAACCCGGTACAGGGCTTACTGTTGCTGTTAAAACTCTTAATCATGATGGGCTTCAAGGTCATAAAGAATGGCTGGTATAGAATTATATGAATATGTTATACTTCTCAAGTTTTTATGAATATTTTTTTTTACCTTTTTAGCTATCTTTTTAATGATGTCATTTTCAAATAGTCAGATGAGTTTCTTTTATTGTTGGCTCCTCTACATTGCAGGCTGAAGTAAGTTTTCTAGGTGATCTTGTTCACCCAAACTTGGTTAAGCTGATAGGTTATTGCATTGAAGACGATCAAAGGCTTCTAGTTTATGAATTCATGCCTCGAGGAAGCTTGGAGAATCACCTGTTTAGAAGTATTTTAACTGCCTTTTTTACCTTTCTAGATGCTCTTTTTCATCTAAATATTGTTGAGATTTCAGTAAGAAGAGAAGAAGACAATTAGAATTTTGAGTCTTTCATTTTGATTAAGATGGCTTCCCTCGACCAATATTGATATGATGCAGCCTACTGTTACAAGCAAAAATTTATAACCTTCATCGAAAAGGGATGAGCATACTGTTAATACAGAAAATTTTCTCCAGTTTGTTTATCTAGTTTCTCTCTTGACTGAGTTAGGTTATAACTTTGGAAAGTTTTTCTATCTGACTTCTGCTTATTTGTATGATGAAACTGTCTAGTAAACTAGATTAGAATCTGAGTTTCCAAGTCTTCACTCAGACTTTAAAATAGGTTTTGACATCTAATTTTAATTCAGTTCCTTTGTAGCTTTACTTCATATAGCATGTTCTCTTTCATGTCACAATCTGATGTTCCTTTTAACGCTACTATTATATAGGGTCACTTCCACTTCCATGGTCCATAAGGATGAAAATTGCACTAGGTGCTGCAAAGGGTCTTGCTTTTCTTCATGAAGAAGCAGAAAGGCCAGTCATATATCGTGATTTCAAAACTTCAAATATCCTATTAGATGCAGTGAGTAGCTTACTCATCAAGTTTTTTTCTTTTTATTTTATGCATTCTAATAATTTGCTATTCAGGACTACAATGCCAAGCTTTCAGATTTTGGGCTTGCCAAGGATGGTCCTGAGGGAGATAAGACGCATGTGTCAACCCGTGTGATGGGGACCTATGGATATGCAGCACCAGAATATGTAATGACTGGTAAATACTCCTTGCCGTTCATACTTGACAACATACCTTACATATGTACTTTAACAATGGGTTTCTCATGTAAAAGTTCCATTCCTTTTGGGATACCATTTTTGACAACCTAAACATAATTGATGACTAACAATGGGTTTTCATGTAAAAGTTTTCCCATGCCCTTTACTCTCCAAGTGAATGTCCTGGCGGATATATAATGGTGATGCTTCTACCTCTAGTTATAGGAAGGTTGAAACATTTGTCTTGCGGGCTATTGTACTTGCCTCTTTTTACGTTGACTCATGTGGCTTCTTTAGAGTCTTGAATAATGCTGGTTCATG
The DNA here is from genome assembly GCA_025629945.1 of Erythroxylum savannarum. Classification (NCBI taxonomy): domain Eukaryota; kingdom Viridiplantae; phylum Streptophyta; class Magnoliopsida; order Malpighiales; family Erythroxylaceae; genus Erythroxylum; species Erythroxylum savannarum. Next base: position 2,798,561 of record JAOTAW010000001.1, on the reverse strand, counting down.
GCAGTTGTATAAATTATATCCTGCCTTATAGATGTAAGATGTTGAACTAAGATTTTTCTATCCATTACGTGCTCACGACTTAACCAAGAGAATATCTACTTGTGTGAAACCTCATAATTCATATTATTGGTAGTTTTTGCGGTAAACGCTTAAGGGGGTTGCAGGTCAATTTGGTAATTTATAAGCACAGATTCTCACTAACCCTGCTCCATTCTTGGACCTAATCTTCTTCAGATTAGTTGGTTGAGACAATGATTAACACTAAACCTGTAAAAAGGATTATCATTGTTGTTATGTCAATTCTCATCTGTTGAACAATTTCTTGTGTCAGGACATCTTACATCAAGGAGTGATGTATACAGTTTTGGTGTGGTTTTGCTTGAGATGATTACTGGCAGAAGATCCATGGACAAGAACCGACCCAATGGAGAACATAACTTGGTAGAATGGGCTCGGCCACATCTAGGAGAGAAAAGAAGATTCTACAGATTGATTGACCCCCGGCTTGAAGGTCACTTTTCTATAAAAGGTGCCCAGAAAGCTGCACAACTGGCTGCTCACTGCCTTAGCCGGGATCCAAAAGCCAGGCCCTTAATGAGTGAAGTTGTCGAGGCACTAAAACCATTGCCTAACCTAAAGGACATGGCCAGCTCAGCGTACTATTTTCAGACCATGCAAGCTGACCGTGTTGGTTCCAGCCCTAATGGCAAAAATGGTATTCGCACACAGATGGGATTACTATCTAGGAATGGGCAACAGAGAAGCCTGTCAATACCAAATGGCTCCTACGCTTCTCCTTACCATCATCAATATCCCCATCAGTCACCAAAGCCAAATGGTAAAGCATAGCACAGTGTCAGTAATTATCTATTTTATTCCATTCCATATTTCTCCTCTTCAACCCTAGTTCATGGTATAGTTGTATTTTCTGTAAAAGCATTTGTTATTGGACTGCTGACAAGCAATAGAGGAACAGTCTGCTTTGTTTTTTGTTTAAACTGAAAGATCCCAGATGGGGAGAGCATCTCAGGGAAGGTCAAGCTACAGAGGAAAATGTCTGTCAACAGTTACGTGTTAGTGCAGTATGTTATGAAAAGATTATTAGCTCCTTGCATCATGTTCATTTGTCATATTTCTAAGGTGGCCTTCGTAGTCAACTTTGTGGAGAGATGATATAGTGGTTAGATTCAGTTGATGTTTGATAAAGTTCGAGGCACTTAGTGAAAACCAGATAAAGTGCCCTTTCAATGCATGTGGAGGAAAGTTTGGTAAGAGCTTTTGTCGGACATAGAGTTTGGTCGAGATCATGGCAGGTTCATACCACCCTTCAATCAGCCATACACGACCAAACAGATTACTTGTCAATGTACTTGAAAGTTGCAATAATCTTGAAATATTTGCCTGTCCTGAGCCACCTGTTTTTTTTTTTTTTCCGGCTGTTGATGAGTTCATATGTTTGAGGTTTCTCTCATAATTAGGTCTGGTCATTTGTGAAAAATGTTTTGAGATAGAAAATGAGAAGCAGCAGTTTCGTAAGGCTTTTGGACGTGTCATCCAGATGTGACTTGTCCATGTGGGGACAGATATCTGAACCTAATAAGCAAGGAATTTGAGTCGACCTCTTATAATCCCTAGATTAATAATCTCTCAAATTATTATAATACTGGTTAAAGCAGCTACTCACTAGTTAACAGTAAAAGAAGGTATGGCAAAGGGCATTCAAGGTGTTAAGACAACATAACAGATGATTCAGATCACAGGTGGCCTCTCACTCGAATGAAAGCTGTAGCATTTTATTTTCATTAAATAAAACCATTTGGATAATGTTTGCATAGAACTATTTACACCAGCATATCAGATTTAAGGAACCTTTTTCAGGGAACTTCTGGCTGCACGCATCCACTGCGTTCACATATCTTTCTGCATCTTAGGCAACTCTCCTTGTCAACTGCTCTTTATATGTGCTCTCAAAGATCTTATCAGCATTTCCAACCTCAAATCCATCACGCCTGTGGAACTCCTTAATCTGCCAAATACGTAATTATCATGTAAATAGTCACATTTTTTTATCATTGGAATAATTACAGAAAGATCAATGTAGAAAAATAAAATGTAATTTGCAAGCACTAGAACTAGATACCTCTTCGGCTGGTAGATCCTTGTATTGTGGCAACACAAGCCGTTCAGCAAATTCAATGTATGAACAGGGAACTGATTCAGTGGAGCCATCTGAAAATTTAAAGGAAAGAGAATCCGCTACTGTTGAACTTTGCAGAAGAAGGCCATCAGGACTCACTGGCAGCAGAGTACACTAAGTCATAAGAGCTCGAGGTCCAATTTTTGAATAGCTAGTCTCAATGATTGAAGCTTTAGAGTAGATAAAGCAAAAATGTGTACGAACAATGTAGTTTTCATTTTACCATATCTATGTGACTAAGCTGAATTGCCGATCCTATAGCCTCCTTGGGAATCTAAAATGTATTCAATTTGGGTAATGCATTTTCATGCATGAAGTGAATTTGAAACAAAGCATCTCCTAGCTCATGAAGCAATGCAAGGATGAATTCCAAAGGTAGGAAGAACATTCAGATTGAAGGAACTTTAGTACAACCTATATTTCTATTTAAGCCAGACCTGTATATCTGGCATCAATTTGACAAGGGATCCAAGTTCCACGTCTAGATATCCTATTGAGAATCTACAAGTCATCACCACAACTAGACCTCTTAATCATTTGAGAAAGATGGCAACCAACATCAAAATGGAGCAGCCGAGATCATTTTCCAGTATAACTAGTACACTCAGAAGTAAAAAGACAACAGTTAGCAGGAGATAACAAACCTTTAAGAACACCTCCTTCAGAATTCAACTTGAACCCCTTTTCTTCAACAAACTGATTGAGGCCATTTATATTTCTCAAGTGAGATTTGAGCTGGTGCGTGGAAATAGTGACATGATTCAGTGCGTAACCATTGACAAGGGTCCAGGCAGCATATTCACTCTCCCTGGGCATTGACAAGTAGGAGTAACTCAATAAAAGTGAAAATTCTCGGATTGTAAAGATTATTTAAGTGTATTGCTTCCAGAAAGCACAGCAATAATTTACTATATCAGCATATATTACAAATTGCAAATATATGCAATATTCGTAGAGACAGAATAATATAACTGAACGGAGATCACACACAAAGGTGGGGTATTTACCTAGCCAATCGCTGAAACTCAGAATGTAAGGGCTTCTCCCATGTTAAGGATCCCACAGAACTGGCAAGAGCTGCATGTCTATATCCTCTACCAGATACGTTTATGTACTTCTTAATAATTTCCTGTAAGTAACATTTGAACGATGATGCGACGTTATTCAAGGGGAAAAAGAAAATAAAGTCAGAGAAAAATAAAAGACGTGTCAAATAGCTCTTCTTTTCCATCAACATCAAAGATTCAAGGAAAGTTCTTTCACGAAACAAACAAGAGTGCCACGGATTATGACAAAAGATAGATGAACGGAACAAGAATAACAACCTGAACTGTCGCCATCAAACATTTCGTAGCAAAAACAAACAAGTAAAAATGCAATCAATACAACATCCTTAAGAGTAAAGTGTGAAAATAACTATGTCGTGGATTTTGGTACTAACTTGAGCTTCTGGGCTCAACTCATCGACAAGAAGCTCGGATATAAAAACTCGCGGCAAAGGACCATTAACACCCCCTCCAGCAAGGTCCAAAGGAGTAGTTGGAGGTGAAAACCACAGAGCTTTAATCTTTTTAACGGGAAATCTTAGCTCCTCCCGTTGCGTGTAGCCATAATCCAAAAAAAAACTAGCCAAGGAGTCAATGCCGTGGCCACTCACCTACAATTCATCAATCAGAAGAACTAATTAACCATCACTGCATTACACTCCTCAATCTAAATGGAACGAAACCAACATAAATGATAGGGAGCTATAGAATCATTATTTTATGTGGAAAACGACAAACTCAGACCAGAAAATCTTTTCCATAGTATGTACAGTAAATTGTTGAAGAAATGACAACAAGGTTATAAACTTTGGTAAGATATACCCCAAATGTCCTGAAGGCGAAATGATCATAGGCTATTTGTCCACCGTCAGCTGAATGTACTAGTTCCAGGATTGCTTTTGCAGTGGGATTCCTGTCCAAATAGACCCTCTCCATACTTGCCAACACATTCCTTAAAAACGAATCAGTTCCCTGTGAATACACGATTTAGACCCAGTTCGTTGATTCGTAATATGACACCGAAACAATAAATTATAACCGCAAACACCTCAGGTATGACACTATATATCAAAGATGCAGACTTTAACCTGAAAAGATGGTCCAGATTCATATTCAGACATAGAAGCCGATGAGATGGAAAGAGATCGTTTCTGGGTACAGATTGAATTTCCTGGAAAACACGACTTCTTCAAGAAAACAAAGTTCCTTGACGTGGTTTGCAGAAAATGCGATGAAAGAGAACAAGGCCGGTAAGGAGCGAAAGCTAAAGAGCTGGAATTGGCGGTTTTGATCGTTGATGAGAAAAGAGAAGACATCATGGACAACAGTCGTATTAAGAAATTGCTTTAGTTTCACCGATTGAACAGTGCGGTCGTTCTGATATTTTTTTATTCCATAAAGAGAGGAGTTTCTATCAGACAATGTTAATTGATGCTTGTGAGGGTAGAAAAGTAAATTACTTTACAATTAATTTGGAATTTGACAAATTGAATTATAAGATTATCTTTGAAACTAAGGTTTGGGCTCAAGTTATTTTTGGTCCAAACTGTGATCTTTCTATTTGGGTCAATCTTTTTGGGCTCAAGATTTTTTGGGTTCAAACTCTGACATTTAAATTTAGCTCAATTTAAATTCGGATATCTCAATTAATCATCCGACAGAATATTAAAATAATGTCATTTTTAATTAATAAAACAACATCATTTTATGTTTTCAACATAATGTTTATTAACAAAAACGACGTTGTTTCAATGACAAAAATCCTAACTTCTGTTAAGTCACTCACTGTAGCAATACTTAAAGAAAGTCGCCTCCAATCTCCTACTCTCGCATCTGTGCCTCCCGAGTCCCGTGCACGTATATGTTCATAAATAATTTATATGCTTATTAAATTTAGTATACATATATATATATACATATATATATGGTAATCATTATATCAAATATATATATGGATGATTTGATAATTAAAAGAAGGATTATATGTGGTGACAACTTACTATATCAACAACAATTAGAGTTTATGTAGTCGACTATTAAAGTAAATTATATTATTTAATGTTATATCATTTATTTATTGGTTATGTTATAATCGTATTTGATCATGTTTTTAAATAGTAGGTTTATTTATATGCTGACTTCACATGCAAGTAAAAGGTTGACAACCATGATAGTGAAGTGCATAATAAATTAGAACATCAACAACAAGCTTTCAACCATAACTCTAGACAAATTGTAGCACAAATGATATAATGATGGAAAAATTGAAGAACAAGTTACAGGTTGGTAGCTTTCTGATTAATGGAAAGTTATTATATATGAGTTGTTTCATGTACATCGTAAATTTGATTGTAAATGATAGTTGGAGGTAATAAAAGAAGCGATAAAATCAATCCAGAGTCGCATAGAGAATTGGAGTATGACAACTAAAAGAGAAAATTTTGAAGAAACTTTATAACAACTTTCCATTTCGTGTATAAAAGGAATTGGTTTTGGATTGTCTAATCAGATGGAATTCAACATTCAATTTGTTGAATTTGATAACCTAGCCTAATTTTCTTATATCTATCAGGCCTCGAGCAGGGCCAAGCCTAGGCAGCCTAAACCTAAGTCTGGCCCAAGGTCGAGTTAAATCGAACCTAGCCCCTTAATTTCGGGTTGGCTGATCTCAAGCCCATTTACCAAGTCTATTTGTCACATTTGCTTTAGTTGTATGACTGAGATCAAGTGAGCTTTTGTTTGGTTGTATTTTTAATTTCAATGAGGTAATCTGGTTAATGGTAGAATCAGGGGCGAAACCAGAAATTTTGCTCAGTGGGGGTAAATATAAATGTATTCATAAATGTAAAATACATATTTCATTAAACATCTAATCATACAATACAAAGACAAATAATTCAATTAAATACTCGATA
>JAOTAW010000001.1:2741785-2752421 GCA_025629945.1 Erythroxylum savannarum | reverse complement strand
TGTGTATATATACTGTGGCTGTATCCTACAGAAGTTAAGGAAGGAAAAATTATTCCTCTCTGCTATTATTCTACAGAATTAATTAATCAAGTTGTGATCAAAGAATTTTTGAACCTCTATATTGCCATATTTCGATCATCCGAAGTCAGCCTTGTTATCTCTCCACTCAAATATCTGACTTTTCCTCTTATCATCAATGGACAACTTTATTGTTTGAGACCATTCTGGGTTATTCTGGCCATTTAACTTGTGATTCGTCAATTGAAAAGGCAAGTTTGAGCCAAGAAGATCACAACTACATTGTACGTTTTCCATTACAACGCCTAGATTAGTCACACGAGAACTGTTGAAATCATCATTGGAGGATGAGGAGCTTCTCTGCTTGCCAGTCATCGTTCAAGGATAGTCCATTTAGGACTGATTTGAATGAAGAAGGAAAAAAAATATTGTGAAAGAGCTGTGGCTCTAATACCATGGAGAATGAGGGAAAAGTAAATTTTCCTTAATTTTTTAATGAATATTACAAGAAATATATATGACAATGCAGTGATAATCACCTCCTTAAATCAAGGAGAATCTATTTATTCTCTAAGCAATAAAATCCTATTAATTCAGCTACTAATTGATAGAATATCAACTAATTAATTATAGATAATTAGCTAATATCCACACTTCGCATGACCAGGTTCTCGCCAAGAAAGGTGCAATTTCTTGAAGTTGATCTGCTTTTAACAATCCATCCTACATAATCATTTGCATATGTCTTAATTACTAGACCTCCATTTCTCTTAAACCAAATACCTTGTCGTGGTATCCTCTTGGAATATTGCAATACTCAGTGAGTTGCTTGCAAATAAACTTCTTTTTGGACTATGCATGAATTGACTTGTCACACTTATTGCATGTGCTATATCTAGTCGTGTGTGAGACAGATAAATGATCCTTCCTACAAGGCGTTCTTTATTGGAGCATCCTCCTTTTCCTTTTCAAGTTTAAAGTGCAGGTCTATTATAGTACTTGGTTTGCAAGTTGTCTTGCCTGTTTCTTTTGTTGGGAGATAAAAATAACTTTACTAGAGTGAGCTACTTTAATGCCGAGGAAATACTTCAGCCTTCCTAACTCCTTGATCTCGAATTCGTTAGCGAAACATTGACTTGGAGATTGTCTTTCCTTGTCCATCCCCTGTCACTGTTATGTTATCAACATACACTAAGTGTTGTGACTTCCTTGAAGGTGAGTGTTTGATGAACAATATGTGATCCCTTTCACTTTATCTATACCCTTATAGCCATCATTACCCTTGCAAATCTCTCAAACCACTCTTATGACGATTGTTTCAGTCCATATAAGGTCTTACTTCTTACAAACAGTTTGACTAGCCAAATTATTCCTATAATTTGGTAGCACTTTTATGTAGATTTCTTTCTTGAGTTCTCCATGGAAAAATGCATTGTTGACATCAAATTGCTGCAATTCTCAACCATAATTAGCTGCCAAAGATAAGAGAACTCTAACATCATTCATCTTTACAACTGGATAAAAAGTCTCTAGGTAGTTGATTTCATAAGTTTGGATATAACCTTTAGCCACTAATTTTGCTTTATATTTTTCAATCGATTCATCTGCCCTATACTTCACTATGTAAAGCCATTAATAGCCCACAAGTTTCTTCCCAATTGATAGCTTCACCAACTCCCAAGTTTTATTTTTTCCCAATGCCTCCAATTTTGCATTCGTAGCTTGTTTACTTCTCATTGGTTAAAGCCTTAGATAGGGTTTTAGGGATGACAATGGTGTTTAGGCTAACAAAGAAAGGCTCTATGAGATGGTGAAAATTTTTTGAAAGCAAGGAAATAAGTAAGAGGATATAGTAGCCGCTTGGTGCATTCCTTAATCCATTTTCTAATAGCAATGGGAAGATCTTGATGATTATTGTTCGCCTGAAATTCAGTTTAACTATGAAAAGAAGGTTCAGAAATTGTTACATCATTCTCAACATTCGGGTTAGAGGTTTGGGCTTTTGTAGATCCAAGAGTAATCATCTTTTTCCTTGAATGCACTTTACCAAATCTCACATTCTTAAAGATAAAATGTCTTTTCTTGTTGATTTTGAGGTATAGATTTAGACATAAACTTAGATGAAGATGGTAGGTCAAACAAGAAGAAATCCCTCAGGTCCCTCCTATCCTTATCTTCTATTGTTTAATTCTTACCTTAAAGATAAAGAGTGGTGAAATAAGACTCATGTTCATTAAAAGTGACATCCGTTCAGATATAAAACCTTTTTGATAGAAGATGATAATACTTATACCCTTTTTGGGTTGAAGGGTAGCCTCAAAGACAACATTTTAGTGCCTTTGGATCTAACTCTTCACGATTTTCTCCATGAGCATGGACAGATGACACAACCAAATACCTTAGGAACAAGGTTATATGTAGTTTGTAGAATATGATAAAATGTTGACTTCCATTGGACACTTGAATCCTAAGACTCTCAAAGGCAAACGATTTATAAGATATAAAATAGTTGTCAATGCTGCTTCCCCTTAAAAGGATTTAGGTACATTTCTTTTGAAAAAAGAAGGCTCGGGATAATAAGGAAGTGACCTTTTTTCTTTTTGTCACTCTATTTTGTTATATGGTATTAACACAAGATGGACTTAATTGAAATAATTTTAAGCATGATCAAATCTAAACCTTTTGGTATTGACCCCATATTGATTTTTAATCCTGGAATAAAAATTTGGGAGGACGTTGCTGATAAGAGATTTGTGTTTGTAGTAAAAGTATCCAATTACTATGGGTACAATCATCAATGAAAGAAATAAACATTTTTCCCCAAAAATGTCAAAAATAGGAGACGGACCTTAAATATCACTATAAATGAGATAAAAAGGGATAGAATTTGTTCAATTAATATTTGAAAAAGATACACTTGTGGTTGGCAAGTTCACAAACTTTACAATGAATATCGTCAATATTTAGACCTTTAAATAAAGAAGGAAATAGAATTTTAATGAATATAAAGAATGGATGTCCAAGTTGGTGATGGTGTGTTTTTTGGATGAAAAATATTCTAAAAAAAGGATTGAGGTAAATTGCCCTTATTCTTTCTTGATAGGTTCAGTTCTTCAGGGTACTAGAGATCATCCCATACTCTAGCATGTTCAATTGTCTTCCTTGAATCCTCGTCCTAAATACATAATAATTTTGATAAAAAATCCCATAGAAGTTCAAATATCGAGTCACTTTGTTGATAAGGTTCAGGTTCGTGGATCACCCAAGGATATGGAACTTTTTTTGTAATCAGTAATGGACTAATCTTTACATTTCCTATGCCTGCTACAGTGGTCAATGAATGATTTGTGTGGCTATTTTCTATTGCTTGGACATGGGAAATATGTGAAAAAAGGGTTGATTAGTGGGTGATGTGGTCAATAGCTCTTGATCCATCAGGAGTTGGCAAAGGTTTTTCCCAACGTTTAATCTAATAGATACTGGAAACTCACCTAAATATGTCAAAGAACAAGTACCTGAATGTCTGTCGAGGTTATTAATCAGAGATCTTATCCTCTGGACCTCTTCTTGGTTGAGACCACCCAACTCCTGAGGTGTTACTTCAATTTGTTGAATTGCAACAACATGAGCTTGGCCATCTTTTCTTGATTGATCTCCTCTTTTACCCATTCTTGGGTTGGAGACTTTCCATGAAACTTCCAGCACTATACCTGCTGACAGTAAGTATGCCACAGGTTAGCACTGCTTTGGTGTTTCATCAAAATTTGTAGTTGAATTATTGCCACCTTTAGCTACCATAGCAGAGTTGGCCGTAGGTTAGCACTTCTTTGGTGTTTCATATAGATTTCTTCTACTTTCTTCTTGACAAACTAGTTCACAACCTCATTAAAATGTGGAACTTCTTGCATCCCGATTCTCACTTGGTCAAATTCCAAATTAAGTACAACAAAAGAATTATAGGCTCTATTTTCCTTAATAAAGACTTTTAAAATAGCTTCATCTTCAGGACATTTAGTTTTTGAACCCTATAATAGTTATGCCCTTGCCACAAGGATTTTAATTGATTGGCATATTCAGTAATCGTCGTACTCCCTTGTTTTATAGTCATGGTCTTTACCTTGACTTAGCACACTTAGATTGTGCTAGCCTTATAATACATTTATTGGAGTGCATCTCAAATATCCTTGGCAGTGACAAAGAACATAATAATCTCAAGTGGCATAGAGTTCTATAGTCATTCCATAATTACGGAATCTTCTTCATCTCCTGCTTCAAATTGAGGATCCTTGGTTTTGGCCTCGTATGTGTGAGATGACTGATCTTTAGTTTCCATTTTAGTAAGGTGCAAATGAGTTAAGCCCATTAAGGTAAAATTTTTGTTCAACGTGTATGCAATTTGGATATTTTGCAATTAATTGAGATGTTGAGAATGAGCTGTCTCCTCCAATTGTGTTGTAGTAGTTGTCTCTACTGCCTCTGACTTCTTCGCAAACACACAAAAAAAAAAGGAGCTTTAGACAATGAAGGTTGATTGCATAAAGTCACTAGCAATAAAAGTTGGTCAGAATCACTAGAATGTCGGCAATGAAGGCTTAACACTCAGATCGATTTTCTCTAGGAATTCAAAGCTTTACAGCTCTAGTACCATGAGAGTACTCGAGATTGAGAAAATATTTTCTGCATTAAGTTGTTTACTAGTGTGAAGAAGGTCAATTATATACAAGTTACCCATCAATAAAAAGAGAAACAAAAGCAATTAGATTCGACAATCATAAAATATCCTAACTTGATAGGAAAACAAAAATAATTAGATCCCATAATTATGGGATATCCTAACTAAATAGGAAACTATCATCCTAGTTACAAGGGTACAAAATATCCTAAAAAGATAAAAATCTGAAAAAAAAGCTTAGTCATAAATAATGTTTTCCCTCGGTGTTGTCTTTAAAATCTTGTTGATTGATTCTATTTATTGCTTGTCTGTGCTTGTTTTCTTGTTATGTCTTTGGTTGATGATTTGAGGACAAATTGAATTTGAATTTGATAGTGCTGGAAAGATGATATGGTTGACATCATTAATTGAAACATGCCTGAAATTCATCTCGTGTAAAGCTTCCTTGCTCTGGATTCTATCATTTAAGATCCAAGCTAAGGCGAGTAGATAATCATTTTATCACCATGTTCTGTTGTTATTCATATCTTTAGTTGTTTGAATTAGTTAGAAGCCCTTCCTACTGCCCAGGTGGGCTTTCTGTGCTTAACATGCGTCGATGTTTAGATGAAGCGATTATTCTATATCTGCTTAATTTATGATCATGTTTGATCTGTAGAAAAGAAATTGGGTATGATGGATGGAGGCTTGATTTTGCCAGAGGTTTCTGGGGAGGCTATGTCAAAGACTACATGGATGCAAGTGAACCTTATTTTGCAGTTGGTGAGTATTGGGATTCTCTCAGTTACACATATGGTGAAATGAATTACAATCAAGATGCTCATCGGCAGAGAATTATTGACTGGATCAATGCGACTGGTGGAACTGCTGGTGCTTTTGATGTCACCACTAAGGGCATTCTTCATTCGGTAATGATCAGAATATCATGAACAATTTTAACGTAATTGGAAAGGCTTCATGAAATTGAGAGTAATGCCTAAACTTGTCTTTCACTATTCTGATCAGGCATCTTTATGAAAGCCTAATTGTTTAACTCCAAGAACAAGGACAGGGAAAATAGATCTTTCTGTATTGCTCTTGATCAACCATTTTCTTGTCCCATCTCCCTGTTATTACATAATTAAAACAACTTGTTATAAGGTTACTGCATTGATAGGATGCTATTAACTTTGTGTAGGTGCTGGAAAGATGCGAGTACTGGCGGTTATCAGACCAAAAGGGAAGGCCTCCTGGGGTTGTTGGGTGGTGGCCATCTCGTGCTGTTACCTTCATAGAGAATCATGACACTGGCTCTACTCAGGTTTTATCTGCTTTACATTTGATTCTTCTAGAGGAAGGAAATTGATCAAAGACTTAAACTAAAAGCAGTTATAAAGACATTGAGATTCCGAATATGTTGTTTCTATAATGAGAAGAATATTAGTTAAGAAGGAAGCTGCATGCACACAAAGTAGATATTCCAGTTCTTAGGTGCGGAACAAAAGAAAATAATGAAAAAAATCATGGAGTAGGATAAAAGGTAAAAGACGGCGAATCATTAGTTCCAAAAATTGAGGGATTCTTAGAATACGAAAAGGAGACCCATAGAGGAAACAATTAGAGCACATCATTCAAGCCTTACTTTGTTGGAAACATATCCGAGCAATGACCTCAGCTAAACCGTTAGCCTCTTTAGGTGATTAAATGGAATACAGTATTGTTTCTGCGTTGCCAATAAGGCTGGTATTATGATGATGGTTGACCCAAGATGTTTCTTCATAAAGGGCCATTGGAGATTCCCTGGTGGGAAGGAAATGCAAGGATATGCATACATCTTGACTCATCCAGGCACACCAGCTGTCTTTTTTGACCACGTTTTCTCTCATCACCGATCTGAGATTTCAGCTCTTAATGCTCTTAGAACAAGGAACAAAATCCACTGTCGGAGCAAGGTAAGTAGCAATCTATTTGTTTTTATTTTTAGTAGTCAGATCTGATATTGCTTCCTACCCTTTGACAACTTAAATCCTATTCACAAGAAGAATGGACCAATTTTTGAACAGCAAGCATGGATTTGCTAATATTAATATGCTGTTTTGAAAGGTTAAAATAGCCAAGGCAGAAAGGGATGTCTATGCGGCTATCATCGACGAGAAAGTAGCGATGAAAATTGGACCAGGTTATTACGAACCACCAAGTGGACCCAGAAAGTGGTCTTTGGCTTCCGAGGGAAGAGATTACAGGGTCTGGGAAGCATCCTTATAATTCATTCATATAGATGTCATCTGTTTTTAAGTACATAAAAGCTGATCAGAGAGTGTCCAGCAATAGTTAATCTGCAAGACACTCGAAGAACACTGGGAGTTAGGTTCAAAACGGCTGATTGGCTATGAGCCTTCAGTGAAAGTTGTGTGGTATTATAGCAATATTTACCCGTCATACAATAGAATTGTTGGTGGGTGAAGTAGAAGGGTGGGGATAAGGTATTTATCCTCGATAGAGATGTATCATTATACGCAGTAGATTCATTTGTATACTAATAGTTTAACATTGTTGCAAAATTGGGGAAAAATAAGGATACTGCGTTGTGCAGCATTGTGCTGCATATTGTATCAAATAATCTTGGTTTGTTCAAAATGCATACATATCGTGTCTGTTATGTATAAAATATTACAGCAATTATATAGCCATAAATGATAAATGCAATTATCAATGTTTTAAAAACCGGATCGGTTATCTAACTCGGTATCATCGGATCGAGCTTGAAGGGGACTCCAGAGAGGTGATCGACATCCTTTCCTCCTCAGAGCACCGAGTCAGCTTCCACAACTCTATAGTCTTGGGCATTCATGAACTGTTTACTAGGAACTAGACTGTTGTTTATTGCCACATATATCGAAAGAGCAACAGATGCGTCGACTGGTTTGTTAAGTATGCGGGTCATTTTGATGTTGGCGTCACATACTTTGATACTACACCTATAGGGTGTCACATGATTCTGTTAGAGGATTCTTCGGAAATTTATTTCCCTCTTCTAGTTGTGTAATTTCGGTTTAGCTTTTCTTAAAAAAAAAAGAGGTTAAATATTATTTATTAAAATATTCTAAAATTATCTTTAAAAATTTCTTTATGTATATTAAATTACTAAATAAAGTTTTTAGTATTTTTATAATATACTTTTTAAAATTTAAATAAAATTCTGTTTTATTTTGATTGACAAATAGTAATATTCTTAATGTCCCAAAATAATTGAAAATTACATTTTATCTTATTTTTAAATTTTATTATTTTTTAAAAGTGATATAAAATATAACATAATAAATTTTAATTAGCCACAAAATAATTACAATTTATTAAAGTTTATTTTTTATTTTCAATACTCATCTACCCCAAATTTTTAATAATCGTAAACGTGACACTACAAGAAGACAAAACCAACAAATAAAACCTCATTTTCTTTCATATCTCTCGAGCAATAGCTTGTCTCAATGCTTCAAGTACTCAAGAAGAAATTCTTTCATGTCTCTCCAGTAATAGCTTCTCCCAATGCTTCAAGTATTCAATAAGAAATTGTCAATCTTTTATTAGTAGCAAGCAATGAACAGAGAAGTCTTTTGGCTGTTTTGTTTATTATGCAATGACTTCTCTACTTGACCTTGGATCTGTTCTACGATAGTTCTTTTCTTTGAAACTTGGGTGGTTTTTTTGTTCTGCGATGGCTCTTCTCTTCTTGACCTTGGGTCTGTTCTGCGATAGTTCTTCTCTTCTTTGAACCTAGGGTGTTTCACTGTTTTGTTTGTTCTATGATCTACTGAAAATTTTAAGAGACTTACCAATAAACACAAGAGGTTCTCTTCTCCTCTTTGGTGCTTTTTTGTTCTCTATCTCTGTACTCTTTGGGTTTTGTAATTTCTCTTTGTATGTTGTGAATGATCCTTTTATATCCTTGATCTAATCTGCAATTTTAGATATTAGGGAAGATTTCACAACATGGGTATGTCGGTGACCCATCGTGAAGAAGAAGAAGAACCGTATCACGATTCAAATTTAACCGGTCGGTTTAACAATAAGCTGGTTTTCATTCATAACGGTTAATAATAAAAATTGAACCGAAAATTAGGCTGGTTCAAGGTTAATTCCGTCGAACCGGCCGATCTAGTTCAGTTTTAAAATTATTGGCAATTATGGGTAGTATAAAAATACACCTGTAACTGTGTTCCTAGAAAAAGAAATATATAAATTAGCTATTTACTTTTCTCTCTCCTTCGTCGTCTCTCCTTTGTTCTTCATTTTTATCTTTAACAAAAAATATTCATAACAAATGGTATAATAGCTTTACGATTTTTGACCGAGAAATTCCATAAACATGACAGAAAATGATTGGAATCAAAAGTTTGAGAAGTTTGAAGAAAGCATCTAAAAAATTAAGGAATTTAAGATTGAAAGTGAGAAATGGTTGTAGAAAATTCAGATACAATTCAATTACCATCAATATGATATAGATAACCTTAAAGCAATGTTCAATCAATTTACGTGATCAAGAGGATGGTTACTTCAGAAAATGTCAAGCTTACTATTGATACAAAAATAAGACAAGGTCAAGGGTTTTATAATAGAATTAATGACAAAAAGATGGATAATGATGTTGAAGAAGAGAGGCTTAGGAGCAACTTGAATTTTAACATAAGTATTGTGATGAATATAGAATAGAACAATAATGAACATATATGGAATTCTCGATTAGTTGATCCATTCACCATTGATGTTGACAATAATGAGCAACACCTTATAGAAGTCATAAGTTTGTGATTCATTCACCATTGACGTTATTGGAGAGCAACTTAGTAAAGAAATCAAAATTACTCTCAACCTTCATGATCACTAGCTTAAATATTTGAAGGAGAATAATAATTAGAATGTTATTGGACAATTACAGAAGAGTGATAGAAAGTTCATTTTCGTCAAAAAGCTTATTATTGATACAACAATAACTATCAAACAAGGTCAAAAGTTTTATAACAGTATTAATGACATGAAGAGAGGCTTGGGAGCAACTTGAATTTTAACACGAGTACTGAGAAACATGAATGGAATTCTTGAGTAGGTGATTCATTCACCATTGATGTTGACAATAAGGAGCAGTACTTATGAAAATCTCAAGTTGGTGATTCATTCACCATTGACGTTAACGGATAGCAACTTGGTAGAGAAATCAAAATCACTCTCCACCTTCATGATCACCAACTTAAATATTTAAAAGAGACCAACAATCAGAATGTTATTAGACAATTACAGAAGGGTGATGGAAAGTTTATTACTGTTAGAAAGAAAAACATGGTTATTTTTGTTTTAACCATTCTGTATACCTATTTCATAATTTTCCTTTTAACCTTATGGATAAGGTTTTCTAAAGTGGGAGTAATTAGCTTTTCAATTTGAGTAATGAATCTCTGTCATATACTTGTTCTATAGTCATCGACAAACACCTTTGTAATGCTTCTTTTGGTGCACAATCTCAATTATGTTATTAACTATTACGATGATGGGAGGAGGTATAGCGATGTTTTTCATGGTGGAATTTTGTTGGGTTAAAGTCAAAACCTTTGAGAGCTTTGGTTGCTTAAAGTCGAAAGCGTAAAGTTCAAGGTTGCAGATAAAACTGTCCATGTAAGTGAAATTTGTTAACCACTGTTGTTTTATAAGTTCCTTGTTTGACAAGGCGATAGATGTAGGTTATGGCGACAGTGGAGAAGTTGGAGAAGCAAAGGTGGTTGCAGAAACACTTAGACAACTAGGGTTTGTAGTTTCTAGGTTTTTGGAAAATAAGATGAATAAGGGGTATTTAGATACTAAAATAGGATATGTCTTGTATACTTAGTTTTACACTTTTTTTTTTCTAGGTGATAATTATATGTCTTGAATAATAAAGCTATCATAGGCGTCTTTAGAAAAAAATTAACGTTTTTA
>JAOTAW010000001.1:2710951-2725160 GCA_025629945.1 Erythroxylum savannarum | reverse complement strand
ATATTTAATAAAAAATTAAAAAAAATTAGTGTTTGTGGGAATCAAAACCATTCCTCCCACACATGGGGGGTATGGAGTAGTACCTGAAACTGGGATATGAAAAAACTATTCAATCAATCATAATAAATAACCAACTATTAACATTCATTCCTTTCCCATTGATTTATTCTCATACCCCTTAACCAAGTACCCCCTCAAATTATTTAAATCTTCTTCGCTGGTTGATTTCAACTAGATTGTATCAGCTATATACTTTTGTATCAACATTAGGCGTTGGATCAAACCAGTCAAACTTAAATATCACACTCTACTTTATTGGCAATGCAGGGTACTCAATTTCAAGTATCTCAAAAATTTTACCATAGTAATCATCAATTCTCTCTATATTCAAATTCCGCTATTTACTATTGTCATGCTATGACCATAATATTCTGTATGATATTTGTATCTATTAACGAAATGCACTGGATACTATTTAACAGTTCGCAAATGTCCTTTTGCAAGATCACATATGGAGTTGTTCTTTATTGGATTTTCTAAGGCTCACACGAAAGAAATTATCATATTAAATAGTATAATGTCATGTGAACACTTTAATCTTATAATTCAATCATTTCAATAATTGTAAGTGAAAACTTTCATATTTCTTGAACCATTGAGGAAAGTATATTCTAAATTCTTTATTTTTATCATCTTGTATTTTCTCGGGCATTAGCTCATGTAACCATTTCTCGTATAATCTAAAAATATTATTATGTATTTCAGTTGTGAATAACACTAAATTTTAAAACTCAACTAATCAATTTCAAAATCAACTTCAATTTACTCATGGTTTTAAAAACTGAACCGGTCCGACCGGTGACCGGTCGGCTATCCGGTCCGGTTCATCCTAAAAAATCAGTTTTTAATTGACCGGTCCAGTGCGACCGGTCCGACCACTAGTTCAACAAAATTTTTTTAATTTTTTTTGATATTTTTTTGCATTTTTTAAATATAATTAAATATAATTATTGCATAATTATGACGTCACACCGGTTCGACCGGTCAGTCAAACCGGTGACCAGTAAGGCCTCCGGTTCGATGACCAGTCCGGGTTTCAAAACACTAAATTTACTGCAAAAGGTTGAACCTCTTGACAGTTTAATAAAATGTAGCCATGACCAGCCTCTATTTCTTCCTCTGTTAACATTCTTTTTGTTGAACGTCTATATGTTCATCCAGGATATGTGAAAATGGATAAGTTACCATCGGCATCACCTGTTCCTTCCCCATCGTCATTACAAGGAACTTTTCTTTCTCTTGTGTGCACATAATGTGAACAAAATGTACTTGCTTCCTCTACTAAATAAGCATTACATATCGAACCTTCAACTCTAGCCTTGTTTTTGAAATTTTTATTCAAGTGATGCAAATATCTATATTAGCTAATAGGGTTATTATAATTATGTTATTAAAACATGTTATTACTTCAAATTAAATATTTACTATAATTACCTCTCTAACTGATACATCCATTGATATTGAACTGGACTAGCAAGTTTAGCCCCGTGTGCTAAATGCACAGGTAGATACTCCATACAGTCAAAGAAGCTTGGAGGAAAAATCCCTTCTAATTTGCACAAAATTACTAGAATTTTCTTTTCTAGTTTTTCCATTTCAGCCAACTTTATTTCGGATGATGTAAGCTTATGAAAAACAAACTTAATTATATTATAACTTCCCAAACCTTATTCAGTTGCAACTCCCGAAATGCAATTGGAATTAGCCTTTGCATAAACACATGATAATCATGACTTTTCATCCCAAATAATTTGTACTTCCTCATGTCCACACACCTTGCCAAGTTTGAAACAAAACTATCAGGAAACTTTAGACTTTTCAACCATTCACACAAAATTTTCTTTTTTTTTTGTCTAAAGTGTAACATGTTTTCGGATATTTACCGATATGAAGATCTTTATCTAACTCATTCCTTCTATAAAAAAGTTTCAAATCAGCTCGTGATTTTTGTATTGTCTTTTGTCCTCCCTTCAATGTTCATTATGATATTGAACAAATTATCAAAAATATTTTTTTAATATGCATCACATCTAGATTATGATGTATCAAATTAGTTTTCTAATATGGCAAATCCCAAAAGATGCTTCGTTTTCTTCAACCAAAGTTTTTACTAATGCTTGTATTAACTTTATCAGCTTCAAATTTTGTAACTTTCAGCAACCCTAATTCATTATTCTCCTGCAATATCTTTTCACCAACTTTGTGAGGGGGACGAGGTGTTTGTACCATCCTATTCTTAATGAACTTTTGTTTATTGTGTCTAAACGGATGATCTGGAGGAAGAAATTTCTTGTGGTTTTGCCCCTGTTTGGAAGATAAAACGCATCAAAATCATTGCCACAATAAGGATAAGCCAATTTCCTTGTTGTGCTCAATCCAGACAACATAGCATATGCTGAAAAATCACTAATAGTCCACATCAAAGCTGCCCTTAACATAAAATTTTGTTTTGGAGACACATATGTCTCCACACCATATTCCCAAAGATGCTGCAATTCAGATATCAATAGTTGTAAGAATACATCAATTTTATGTTTTGGATTTGTAGGTCCTGACACAATCACTATCAAGAACATATATGCCTCATTCATACACATCCATGGAGGTAAATTATAAGGAGTAATTATGATTGTTCATGATGAATATTGTTAGCCGGATTGACCAAAAGGTTAGAATCCATCTGTCGACAATCCCAATCTAACATTTCGACTTACAGCTACAAACTCATAATGGGTGTTATTGAAATGTTTCCATGCCAGTGCATCCGATGGATGACTCGTTATTCTATCTTCCTGTTCATGTTCATTATGCCATCTCATGTGAGATGCAATAATATCATAAGCATATAGTCTTTGAAGTCTCGAAGTTAGCTGGAAATATTACATTTGCTTTCAAGGTACTAATTTCTGTTTCATAGAACGCTTTCTAGGCTTAAACCTAGATTGACCACAAAATTTGCACTCTTGTAATTCCACATCTTTTCCCCAATACAGCATACATCCCAATTTGCAATAATCAATTTTTTTAACAGGCAAACCAAGACTCCTAATAGGTTTCTTCATATTGTAAAACTATCAACCAATGTATGATCAGGAGGCAATGATTCATTATAGCATCCAAGAACTTTATCAAAACTATGTTCAGAAATATGCCCTTCAGACTTTATGTTCAATATTTGAGCAATTGAAGACAATTGAGTCATTGCCTTACAATTTGCCTATAATTCTTGGTTAGCTGAGTGTAGTAAGTCAAAAAATTGTTTTGCATGTGAGTTTGGTTCTTCTTCAAGATTTTCTATATTTTCCTAAAAGGTATAATCGGCTGCATCATAAACCATTTGCATGTAAGGATTTTCAGTTGCACCCACATTATTTGTTCTAAATCCAATCTGCCCTTCAAACTCATCCATATTTACTGACGAGTTTACTTCATTATCCTTTGAGGTGCTACAAATCAATGGGTCCCCATGTCGTGTCCACTCAAAATAATTTAGAACAAACCCTTTTATCAGCAAATGGCCATTCACTTCATCAATAGAAAGGAAACGAATAAGTTTACACTTTTTACATGGACATCTGATCTTTGGGTCATCCATATATGCAAGTTGAGAACATGCACAACGAATAAAAGCTTCAACTCCCTCAACAAACTTAGGATTAATGAAACTATCAGGTGTTAATTGTCTATACATCCAAGATCTATCAACATTACTCATTTCTGCAAAGTTGTTAATTTAAAAAAGTGATTTCATAGTTAGTATCCTTCATGTCGCCTAAGTTTACAGAACATTTAAACTTACACAACATCCCTTAAGTATTTATGTTTGAATTAATCACCTATAATTGATTTCAATACTATGGTATGTGGCATTGTTTCCAGTCTATATACTATCCTAGGGGTTTATTATGCAAAGAACTGTCATGTCTATTAAACTATGAATTTCTTGTGTTAATACTAACTTTGAATTAATCACATTGAAGTTGAAGTATTTATGTTTGAATTAATCAACTACAATTGTTTTCAATACTATGGTATGTAGCATTGTTTACACCTGTGAATCAAGAAAGCAAGTTCTAGTTATAACTCCTAGGCTCGTGAAATTTTTCACCGATAAGCCTCATGGGAGTTGCATCACGGGTTTCTAGCCTATATACCATCCTAGGGTTTATTATGCTCAAATCATTCATAAGATCTCAAACTCATTCCACATACAGTAAATACTTATGTAATCATACATCTACTCATCAATGATTCAAACATAACCCAAACATAAATACTTAGACTATTACAGAAGAACATAAAAACTCATTAATGATTATAAGAATATTCTAAACAACAACACAAAATCAAGACCTCCTTAATTTTCATTCACACAAAACTCAAACGCATTTAATTAATGTATCATTAAAGGTACACATATCGTAGACATTAGTTGTACAACTTACATGGATGGTCGAACAACTACAGACTACAAAGAAGAAGGATGAGCGATGCTCTTCAACACAAAATAGGGCCTGTGAAAAAGAATATTAGCATTTTTCTCATTCTTTCTAAAATTATTTACATAGAGATTCATAAATGATCGTTAGTACAATTATATTGTAAAATCTATTAAATTATCTTCTTCATAACCCTCCACCAATCAGACTTTCTTCTTAGATGAAACAAAAGTATGACAATATCTACAATTTCATAAAATTGTTAAAATAACTTGCCTTAGTATTAGTATAGTGCATCAGAAGTCATGCTTCTCCAATAACTCTACTATACCATGAAAATTATTTCTTTAGAGTAATTGTCCTTTCTATATATGTTCTCTTACTTGGATTTATTATAGATGGTGCTACGCAAAAACTAAGATTCTATCAAGTATTCAAGTTGAATTTCTGTGATGGAAAACGTCTGAAGCGTACTGCTAAGTGGAGGAATACGACAACTCTAAGAGGCCCTTGTTAAGGTCATCATGTCTATGTTATATGTTTTTATACTTTTTAAGGTTACGAACTACATCAATTTCCAATGACCAATTTCGACTGGAGAATGGTACTGAAACCTTTTAGCTACTTGCAAAACTAGTAACTCTAATTTCTTTTATGTTTGTACCGTTTTTGGTTAATATGATGCTTTCTAATTAATAACGAATTGTACGATATGAAATATGAAATATCGGTTTAAATACAACTGAAACTCTTGATTATTCATTTAACCTTAAATAACAATAAAATAAGATGCAAAGACTGAAATTTAAATCAAGAGAAATATTTGATGTTGGATTTGAAATAAAAAGAATTTGTTTATGAGTTATACATGAGATAGCAAATATAAGAATAAAAATACCATTAACATTTTCTTAGGACAGATACTATATACATCTTATGAAAATTAAAAGTCTAGTGGGTAATCCTATCACCATTTACAAAATCCTTAACAATTAGCAACGTTAACAAATTCAGCTTGATAAGTAAATGAATAGTGATGAATCTTCTTTGATATTTACAGACTTGAAAGAAAATAATACAAAAGGTTTGAGTTTATCTTCTTTAACCATAAATTGTATGGAGCAATTTACAATCATTAGTCAATAATTTAATAAATACAAATTAATTATTATAAATTATATAGGTTTCGTAGATTAGAAAGAAATATTTGTTATAATAAAGCAATTAAATAAATTTCATAGACTGAAAAAATAAAAGGAAAAGAGATGATAATTCATTAATTCTATACTGTATTGATTATGTTGGAAACTCTATGTTGAATTTATGAAATGTGGAACATTATCTCTTTACTTCTCTCTTACTAGATGGTTAGTGTAAAAAAATCTTCATACATTAGTTTACTATAATATTAAAGATAAACGTAGTCGACAAATCAATCTAATAATTTCATGATGTTGTGAAAACGTATTTATATATTGACTATTCAAAGATTAATTTATTAAAAATAAAATTATAAAACTGTAAGGAATTAACAAAATGTAATATGAAGAAATATGAAGCTAGTGATGACATGAATCATAAATAACGGTATATGAATTTCAAAAAATGTTTACTCAAATATCAATCATTAAACTACCTTTATCATTAAATTAAGTTTAGTTGAATAATTTCTGAAGAGATGATTATTTATTTCAATTTTCAATTATGCAAGTGTAATTGAGTGAAAATTATAGAATTGTAATTATGATTTTAGTTATGATTAAAATTCCAATTGCTACTACAATTTATTTCAATTATGAGTGAATTATTCATAATTATCATAATAACTTGCAAGTGTAAATCATTGATTTAAAAACTTGAGAACAAATACACCGTCTGTTGGTGAAAGAGGAAAAACATAAAATGTTGAGGGACAAGATAGTATTTTAATTGTTGGAATTCTTTTCTGCATATAGTAAAACATCCATTACAAGGTCTTAGGTAGTTCCAAGAGAGCAACTGAAAATAATATAAATTAGGAACAAAAACCAATGATTTGATACCATTAACATATTGACTAACTAATAAAAACATCTTGAGACCTACTAATTGGAAAGCTTAAAAATTAAATGCTTTAAAAACTCAGCCACTAACATTTTGAATCATTCTTTCAACACTCCCCTTGATTCAAAACCATATCCTCCCAATTGTGACCTGAAAAAACTTATGCTTAGCCTAAGAAAGAGATTTTTGTAAAAATATCCACTACTTGTTCTTTGCGCCACAAAATTTTAGCATTATTTTGCCATCAACTATTAGCTTTCTAATGAAATGATGATGCATATCAATGAAAATCATAATTCTTTGCCAATCCAAAATCGAATTTCTTTATAATACAATTTTCAATTGTGGATCGATTATCACAAAATATCTCAATGGCTACTTTTTTCTTAAGACTAAAACCTGTAAGAACTTTTCTAAGCTATACAGCTTGTCGTGTTATTAAAGTTGCTACAACATAATCTACTTTGGATGATGATAAAGCTAATGTTCCTTGCTTCCTTAAACTCCATGTCACTCCTCTAGAATCAAATCTAAAAACATTGCCAGAATTGATTTTTCGATCATCTACACATGCTGCCCATTCATTGTCAAGAAAAACAATTAATCTAGAATTCAATACTTCGCATAACAAATTCCCAAATTTACAATCCCTACAAAATGATGAAGAGTCCCTTCTGCTATTCCAAAGTGTTGTTTTGTAGGACTATGCATAGATGTGGACATAATACTAATATAAAAAGTAAAGTTAGGTCTAATGTATGTCAAATAGTTTAAACCACCAACTAAACTTTTGAATAGTATTGGATTAACTTTGTTAGGCCCATCTTTATGTTGTAGCTTCCTATTGATGTTCATTGGTATCTCTATCACTTCGTAATTTGTCGTACTAAACCTCTTTAAAATGTTTGCATCTTATTTCTTTTAAAACACAAAATTTCCATCAACACCTTGCAGGATCTCAAGTCCTAAAAACATTGTAATATGCCCTAATATGTCATCTCAAATTTCTTAACATACAAGACTCAAAATCATCAATCAAGGATTTTAAGGAGCACACATAAATCATATCATCCACATAAAGGCAACCTACCAAAAAATCTCTATCACCTTGCTTTTTTCAAAAAAAAAAAAAAAAGAGTAGGTTCATTTTCACTTCTCATGAAACCCACTATCTTGGAAGAATGAATCAATTCTACTATACCATGCACACAACGCTTGCTTAACTTTTAAAGAGCTTTTCTCAGCTTGTAAACTTTGTTTTCATTACCACTAATAATAAAGCCTAGAGGTTATGAAACATAAACCTCCTCTTTTAGATCACCATTCATAAAATGGAATTCATATCAAATTGATAGATAGGTAATTCCAACTAAGCAGCCAATGCTAAAATAATTCTCACAGTATTATGAAACATAAACCTCCTCTTTTAGATCACCATTCAAAAAATGGAATTCATATCAAATTGATACATAGGTAATTCCAACTAAGCAGCCAATGCTAAAATAATTCTCACAGTATTAAATCGAGTAATAAGAGACAAAATCTCTTTAAAATCTATAACTTACTGTTATGAGTATCCGTTTGGAATAAGTTGAGATTTTTGCTTTTGCATGCTTCCATCATCATTATACTTTATTTGAAACACTCATTTGAGCCCTATGGCATTCATTCTTTCAATGATATCAACCAACTTCCATGTTAAATTTCTTTCAATAACCTGCATCTCTATCATAACAATCTGCTACTCAGGTTATTCTGCAACTTTTTCAAAAAAGATCAGGTCAATAACTAATAAAGTAAAGTCACATGACCCATAAATTTCTTTAAAAGATCTTAATTTTTTTGGTGGTATTTCATTACTACTGCTGGAGAATCTGAACTAGCAGAACTTGCAGTGCTATTATCAATAGCTGAGGAAGGAATTGAACTTGTAGGTAATGAAGGAGCTCAAGTTTAAGGTGATTACGACTTTCAATTTGTTGGTTGTCCAATATCAAAATATCATGGAACTTAATTTTTCAAAACTTCTTATCAAAATTCCACTTCAAATATGATTTTTCATTGAACACAAGATTCCTACTAATTATTACTTTGCCACTTATAGGAGTATGTAGATGATATGATTTTGATAGGAGACTATAGCCAATAAAAATACATTTCTCAAATTTTTCATCAAGCTTTAAACAAGAATTAACTAAAGTATATGCTATATAATTGAAGACTTTTAAATGGCTCTCTGGAGACTTCCTATCCATCCAAACTTCATAAGGTGTTTGATTTAAAACTATATTTTTTTGGTGAGATGTTTAGGAGGTACACTGCTATTGCAATTGCTTCTCCCTAAAATTAGTCTGGAAGTTTGTCTTTAATATGCTTTTGGCTATTTCCACTACTGTTCTATTTTTTTGCTCTATTATGTCATTCTGTTTTGGTGTGTATAGTGTTGTAAGTTCTCTTCAAATTCCATTTTCATGATGGAAAACAATGAAATCATTAGATAATAACTCACCGTCATGATCAATTCAAAGTATTTTTATGCTTCTCCCACTTTGCTTCTCCACCAGTTTCTTTAATTTTTTGAAATTTTCAGAGGTCTCAATTTTGAATTTCAAGAAATAAATCCAACTCATACAGTTGTAGTCATCCATAAATGTTAGAAAATAGTGACTTACACCAAATTATTGTCTCATAAGTTCATATAAATCAACATGCATAAGTTCAAGATAATTAGAAGCCCTCCATGATTTTCCAATAAGAAATGACTTTCTATTCTGCTTCCTATAAACACATCCTCGTAAAAAAACAAGTTCACCAATTCTCGACAAGCAAACAACCATTTCTTTTTTAATTAGAAGTTTCAAACCATTCAATTCAAATGCCCATAACATAAATGTCGTAAATTAATCTCATTATTTCTTCTAACATTTAAGGCTTTGCTCACAATATTTGAGACTACAAGGGGAAACTTACTATTTTGTGTCATATAGACAATTATTATAGTCTGACCATATTTTTATCATAAATCACCATCAAACACAATAAAATATCCATTAGTGATTAAATGTCCAATACTCAATTAGCTGTGAGTTAAACTAAGTACAAATTGCACATTATACAGAAGTTTAATATCACCTTGTACAATTTTGAAGGCAATTGTACCTTTCCCTTCAACTTTTATTTGTTTTTCGTCCCCGACTCAAACTTCACTTTTTGTGACTTATCAAGTTATTTAAACAATTACTTAGTTTGGAACATGTGATTAGAGCATCCACTATTTATAAACTATACATCTTTATTGTTGACATCATTTTGGATCTTTGAATGGGCCATGAACAACTTGCTTCTTCTTCAACCTCCTCTGTAAACTTCGTTTGCTTATATTCTTCTCTCTATTTGGCCCAGTAATTAGCTTCTTTTTGTCCCAATTTGCTATAATATCTGCATTAGATTGACCTTTTATACTGATTTGGTTCACCAAATTGGCCTTTACTTTTGCCGCTGCCACGACCTCTCCACGAAATCTACCTCTACCTCTTCCATGACCTACTAAGTTTTTTGCCTTTCTCTTTGAAGATTCCCCCTTCACTTGAATAGCCTTTTCCTCTAACTTTCCTTGGACCTGCCAAGTTTAGCCTTATGGGATATCAAGGAACTCATCATTTCATCAAAATTGTTACCAAACAAGTCCTTAGTCTCTTTAATTGCAGCAACAATATGATTAAATTTTGGTATTAAACTCCTTAACACCTTACACCAGTTTGGTTATCACAGTTTCACTATAAGATTTCATTTGAATAACAATCCCAGACAGGGACGGAGCCAGGAATTTAAGATAGGAGGGCCCAAATATTTAATTTTTTTAAATCTTACAGGCCCAATACACCACTAAACCTCAAATAATTTTGTCTTTATGTGTGTGTGTATATATATTAAAAATTAAAAATTAAAAATATTTAATTTTTTAATTTTTGAGAGCTCAGTAGACCATTGGCCCCAAGTGGCTCCATCTCTAATCCCAGACACTCTAGATAAGAATTCATGCACATATTCTTATTCTCTTTATGTCAGCCCACCGTTTTCAATTACTCTTTCCTTTCTGTTCATTTGACTTACATAGATGGTTGACACTGTAAAATTAGGAGATAAAATTTTTATTGATAGTAGTAGTTACTGTTGAAAGGGCATGAAGTTGTGATAATTATTGTAAATCCACCTCCTGATAATGTATTTGCTCTTAATGCACTTGCTTCTAATGGACCTCCTACTGCTCCTAATGCTTCCACTCTGATATCACATACATTGGTGAAGGAAAGAAAAAGATAAAATATTGCAAGACAAGACAATATTTTAATTGCTAAAATTCTTTTCTGCACATCGTAAAACATCTGGTACAAAGCCTTAAATAATTTCAAGAGAGCAACTTAAAATATTATAAAATATGAACATAAACCCATGATTTGAAACCATTAACATGTTGACTAACTAATAAAAACATCCTAAGATCCACTAGTTGAAAAACATAAAATCACATGCTCCAAAAACTCAGCCACTAATATTTTGAATCATCCTTTCAATAGCCTCTAGATGGTAGATTGTATCCCATTGTGACCCGTTACGACAAGCTGGTTCTTTTCTCCATAAATTTCTAGGATTTGCATTCCTCTTATGGTTTCCCATTAGCTTTTTCAAGTAGGCCTATCGTAGGACTCTCTTACAAGCACAAGGTATTAGGAATTGATTCATCTTATCCTACTGACTCCTAATACGGCAACGATACCACCTTGTTTGAAAATATATTTGCATGTTTTATTCCATTGGCAGATCCGCCATTAACTGGGAAGTTTCTTTGGTGCATACAATGGCAGGAACTCGTGCTAGAAAACGAGACACAGATGAAACAAATCCGAAACTTGGTGAAGATTTCCATGCACAGGATACGTAATGGACACAATTATTTGTCAGGTCATGGCACTCTCGGGCTTGTTTGCTTGTAGTTCTTTTCATCGCAGAAAACAGAAAATGAGAGGTTTCTTGGAACTTTGCATGGAAAAATGCCAAACTCAAGTTTTATTCTACCTGTCTACTTCGGTAATCCTGAACAGCTTTCTTCTGATCACCTGAAAAAGAATAAAATCTTCCTAACTGCCAAACATTAATTGCAGAATTTTGTCTACTACGTAAAAGTTTTATACTTGATAATTCCGCATTGACCTTTATCTTCCACTGATTTTTGGAAAGATATCTTTGGAATATCAAATTGTAAGAGAATCGGAACTCAGCAAATATGTAGAAACGAGTAAGTGCCAACTGTAAGTTAATGAGAAGACAAATATTCAGGGTGTTATCCATCTGATTTGATTAATTCTTGTAATGCTGACGATATAGAAGAACATTGGTCAATAAGATCATAATGGTCTAAGTTATAATCTTGGTGGAACCTTTGGTAATCCTGAAATCAGTTTTTGACCGGCAAGAATCCAGACAGTAAAACGTGTCATCTATGGCCTGAAATACATCGACATCACTTTCTTACTATGTATTGATAAAGTAGCTGTTGCACTAGGAAACAGATTGAGAGTAAAACAAATCCGAACTTTTTTATAAGTAGTTCCAGTCGTCTTCTGAACGCCACGCTACCTAATTGTTGGCTCTAGTTACTTTGCCACTGAGAGTCCTAAGAAATGGATACTGTGCAATCTGTGTGCCCTGTAAGACGCTGCTTGAGCTTGATAGTAGGCGACACTGAAGATTCAAGTAAGTGTGTCAAGAGAAGGAGGAGAGACCATTTTGCTTCCAGCTGCAATGATCAACAAGGTGAAAAAAGTTCTCCTGCTACAACTGTGAAGAGAAGTTCAAGATTTCGTGGGGTTAGCAGGTTGGACATAAGATTGTGAATCACGCGTGTATATTGTCATGTAAGTCCTTAACATGCTATTTTCTGTAGTTTTTGTTTCTCTAAAAATGTACATCTGATAATACAGACACCGGTGGACTGGACGATATGAAGCTCATTTATGGGATAAAGGATCCTGGAATCCAACTCAGAGGAAGAAGGGTAAACAAGGTTGGCTCCTAAGATTTTTTCTTCATTAATCTTTTTCATGTTCAGTTACTGTGTTTGATTACTGATGAATTACTAATTTTCTTCTGTATTTTGTTCAATCGGTTGCTTGTGGACTTAATATTTGCCTTGGAGCAGTTTACCTTGGTGAGTAGAACCCTTTCGGAAACAAACCATTTGGCTGCAACACTGGCTTAAAAGAGAAACTAACCTATAGAAATCTGCTTATTCATTGTAGGAGCTTATGATGAAGAAGAATCTGCTGCCAGAGCATACGATTTGGCCGCTATCAAATACTGGGGAACGTCAACTTTCACAAATTTTCCAGTACATGATCAAACTCGAATGAATATCTAAAAGTTTCGGGCCCCAGAGGGCAGGATCTATTACAAATTTCTGATGTTATGTTTCTGGCATGATTCTTATAGGTAGCTGAGTATGCAGAAGAGATTGGAATAATGCAAAGTGTTACAAAAGAAGAATATCTAGCCTCATTAAGAAGGTAAGTTTTCTTGATCTTCTGAATCTTTGAAAGAATCCCGGAGAGTATTAACGATGATTGTTAACAGACCATCTTCTTTCAATAGGAGAAGCAGTGGCTTCTCCAGAGGAGTATCCAAATATAGAGGTGTTGCCAGGTAACACAACTCTGACCTGTTTGTTTGTTGCTAAGAAAAGAATTTAGTTCTGACGCTAAACTTTCTCTGGTAACTCGCAGGCACCACCAGAATGGAAGATGGGAAGCAAGGATAGGGAGAGTTTTTGGAAACAAGTATCTCTACCTTGGAACCTACAGTGAGTAAACTGATCAAAGCTAGCTCTTCTTTCTGTTACAAACATCAACGTAAAAACTAACTAATCTAGAGGGTAATTACATATAAAAAAAAAAAATTCAAACAATCTAAATCTGCAGACCAACTAAAACGTTGGATCAGTCATTTGGTACAAACGCTATCATTGGATTCGACGACCAAGACCTCACTTTTAAGAGCCAAACTGAAACTAGTTTTACGACACTTGTTTTATCCCATCATAGGTACACAGGAAGAGGCTGCTCGTGCCTATGATATAGCTGCCATAGAATATCGAGGAATCAATGCTGTGACCAACTTTGATTTGAGAAAATACATCAGGTGGCTAAGACCAGAAACTGAAACTCCCAGTCCTGTGCTAGGATGGTCAGCAACTGCACAGTCCCTGTCAATGGGGAGCTTCTCTAGCCACAATCCCAGGGAGAATACCATCCCAAACCAACCATCATTTGTTCAAACAGACAACCCTTTCACAGTAGACGAATCAAACACTATGCCACAGAGTGAAATCATTCACGGGAAAGCATCCATTAGCCCTTGCAACAGGTCACCTTCCCCAACTGCACTTAGCCTCCTCCTTAAATCATCCATTTTCAAAGAGCTTGTGGAGAAGAACTTGAATACCAGTACGGAGGAAGAAGGGAAAAAAATTGAAGCACAAGCTCCTTACGTCTTTGGCGACAACAGTACTGAGGCTGTAGATGGTTTCTATGATGCACTCAAGTACTTCCCTTACACGATATTCCCATCAAACAAGGACCAATTGTCCTGCTTAGAATTGAAGCAGTAGAAGT
>JAOTAW010000001.1:2694839-2710851 GCA_025629945.1 Erythroxylum savannarum | reverse complement strand
TAGTGCATAGATTTGCTGAAACTAAGCGTATTGATATTATACATTTCCTAAACTCAATAATGGAGTTAAATAGTGTTATAAACTCTTGCTGCCTTGTATACCAATTCAAAGATACTGTTATATGCAATACAGATCTGCTGAAACTAAGCATATTGATTATGAAACTAAGTAGTAGAGTTAATTAGTGTAGTCAACTAGATTTGGTTTACCATATAGCATATGTCATTCACCTACTTGTTTGGTAATGTCACTTAAAGTTGTTCTTTAAAATTCTAGAAGCAAGAGAGTGGCTAAATGAGATTCCTCAAGCTAAGTTGCTCTCTGACTTCACTTTTGTACAGATTAGAACTCCTTCACCTTAGAATAAAACTCTAGTGTTGGCATCCATTTATTCTTTTGCTTTGTTGCATACTCTATCAGTAGTTTATACTGTTACATTTTACAGTTATTGTTGCTGTTTTTTTTTGTTAGAAGGTAATAAGCTTTTATAAATGAAACAATAAGTAACAAGGGTAAAATCCTAATAACCTAACTAGACATCCCAATTCAGACAAGATCAAAAGCTAGAGTAAAAGTATTGCTAGCCACAAGACAACTAAACAACCAGTGAGCTAGGACAAGGGTTCTGCTAATCACATTGCATTTAAACAAAACTAGATGGCCACAACCAAATAGATGAAAAACATAACAAGAAGAAACTAGTAGGTGCCAAGTTTACAATATGATTTTACCTATACATCTATGATTTTACCAAAATAAACAAGTAAAAGTAACCTGCAAATCAGAAATGTTTTTGTTGTTATAATAGTACATAGGTACAAACTAACTCCTCTAATTTATAACCAAACAATAAACTTTTAGTTCTAATGATTATAGCAACTTGATTAACATTTAGACAAGTTAGAAATGAACTAAATTAGTTAGAGAATACATGAAAAATAGCTGAGGAACTTTTTCTATCCAAGTGAGCATCCAAATCATGAATAAGCTGAAGTTTTCACAATATTGTTGGAACTTTGGTTTAGTTTAAATTGCAGTCCTCATTTTTTTAGTGTATAATGCTTCAATAAGTCAGGACCAACATAAATTACCTTGTTAAAACTCAATATGAAATGATCTACTTGAATTGTTCTAAGTCCCTATAGCAATGACACCAAACATATATATATTGTTCCGTTACAACATTAATATTATAATGCTTCATTTTTTCAATTTCATCTTCATACTTGCTTCATTTGTGCATAATCTTCATCTTCAACATCAAATAACTTTGTTTATATGTTTAATGGTCTAGTGTGTTGAAGCTCACAAAGTTTCAACCCTCATTTCTTAGTGTATAATGCTTGAACAAGTCGAAAACAACTTGAATTAACTTAGTTCAAACTCAACATGACTTAATTTACTTGGATTTCTCCAAGTCATTATAACAATGACACAAGATATATATTGTTCCATTGAAGCACCATGCTTGCTTCACTTATTCAAATTCAACTTCATACTTGTTTCATTTGTGTATAATCTTCATCTCTAAACATCATACCACCTTAATTTTACATGTCAAATGGTCCGATGACTTGATCATAAAGCTCACAAAGTATCAAAGCATGGCTGAAAGTTTCAAAAGGGCATATAAATACCTTGATGACTTTTTCGAGTATAATTCAATTTCACTCTCTTGCTCATGAAATAAAGTTGTTACGTACACTCCTTAATTTGGACCTAAGGATCCTTGAATTGATGTTTCAGGAGGAATTATGAATTCCACTGTGCACATATATATTACAAAAAAAGGGATAAAGTTACATGCACAAGATGATGGTTTACATGGAAGTCAGCTGATATTTAAGAAAGGATTATATAAATAAGGACTAGAAAGAAGAATAAAACTACATAAACAAACACCCACAAAAGAAAAGGATAAAGCTATGCAGTTAAATAATTTTGACGTAGTAGTCAAACTTTCTAAAAGTTTTGTTGAGGAAAGCAAACTAAGTATTTTCTATATATCACAGTTCATTATCAGTCAGGACAAAATGGTAATATTAAGTGAAAATAAGTAGGCTGGAGCAGGGGTGATGGATCCCTAGCTTGCATCGTTTAGACTGACACTCCTCTTTCAGATTGCATCTCTAGGTCCTCTCTTTTGCAGTTTTGCTAATCAAGGTTACGTTAAAATACAAGTCAACCAGCCAGTTCCTGGCAACCAGTTCATCTTTCATTAAAATGGGAAATTTCAGGGTTCTTTAGGTCCCAAATGTTTTGCCTTTTCGCCCTTCTTTGCATGAACTAAAGGCCTTCTATTTATGCTTCTGCAGCAATACAAGTTAACCAGGTTGAATATAGATTATTCCTTTTTTAAGGTTTCATATTCCCTCATTCTAACTCCGAGTGTGTGCTGTAAAATGCTTCTACAGGTAAATGTAATCAACTACAGGCCTCGTTCTCGATGGGGACAAATGCAATACGCTGATTTATTCCCATCATTTTAGTTGTGCACATAACTTGGGTTCGTATGAGCAAATAAGATGAATGGCAAGTTCGGATTATTTATGGACATAAATCTGTTTCAGTATACAGGCCTGAAGAGTCTTCCAGCACAGCTTGGAAGACACCGTGAGTGTTTCTAGAACTACTATTCTGTATTGGACAGATCTCCCATACAACTCAAAACTCTGCTAATTTCATCGAGAATGGAAATATACAACGGATATTAAAATAATCAAAGCACTGTGATCAAATTGCAATTCATAGTTTCCACCAAGAAATTCCTTGGTTCAGTCCGTGATTATTTTATGTGTGTACTCAACAAGCCTGTTGCGAGTGTAAGGCTCGTCATCTTGCTTACAGTTGCTATTAGCACCAATCTGATTTACCTGCAAATGTCAAGTTATGTAAACAAGAATGTGGATATCATATTTTGTCGTCCAGACACTGAATACTAAACTTCAAACCATTTCTGGAAAAATTATGGTAATCGATACTCATATATTATGAGATGAAGTGCACTGACCAAAGACTTCGCAGAAGCATTACAAGTGTAGGACTAACAGATGTTAGCATAACATAAACAGCCAAATAAAGAGGTCTGGCTGAATTATTTGAGAAACTAACAATCGAACCATTTCATAAGTCGCTATGTGGCCTTTATTTCATCACTACAATATGAAAACCTGAGACTCCAACTGCAGCATGATGGGAATTTGAGATGAAGGGAAGAATAATACTCTTTTTGGTATATTGAAAAGTGGAAATATATACAAACATCCTTCACTACTTGCACTTTGACTCGAAGAATGATAAATATTGGTTTGTTTTCCCAAAAAAATATAATGCACATTCAATCATCTCAATCCACATTACCAGATCAGTTATATGCATGGTGAAGAAAAAGAGTTGGAACTCGAACCTAAGTATGTTCCTTGGCAGGCCTGCTAGCAAGATTGGTGGTCTGTCTTCCAGCTTACAGGTGACATCGGGTACAACACCAGTCACAGGCTCACTGACACTTCGAGATAGATCATCTCCAAAAAGATCCTTAAGACCCTGGAAGGATACAGAAGAATCATATATCAAAGGACTGTATTTCATCATCAAACAAGGGATCTTCCATAATTATTGGTTTGCAATCAGCTTCTGAAAGATGAAAAATTGTGTGTAGGTGCATAGTAAGCATGCACATGGAATCAATGTGTGCGCATTTTGAGCGAAAGAAAGTGATATATTTAATTTGAGATCTTCGTACTTAAGAAGGCACATACCGCCGCACTTGAAACTTTGGAATATGTGAGTGAACGATGGGTTAGCCCAGAATGTTTAAACTGATCCTGCAAAGTCATAACCAACAGTTAGAACTTGCTGGGATATCATGCTAGGTTTCGCTCGTATGAAGATATAAAAACACTTCAAGAATCTTGCACATAATGAAAAAGAAGGTAGTCTACAGAGGACAAAAGGATGAAAGGAACAGCCAACACCCAGCTACAAAATCAGAACATTTATGACACATAGTTGAACAGGATAGCAGAAAGGATAGTAATAGTAGAGGGGGCAGTAAGTGGAAGAAACAGAAAAATCATCCCTCATTGATGGACTTGAATTATATTATGTGAACTCTTATATCTAGACAAGTAGAGTGAAAAAATTGAAGTCAAAATACAGTTGCTGTGTCCATTTTTCACTTCTAGGAAGATCTGATCCAACATTCTCAGAAAAGAAAGTACTACTATCGGCCATGTTCTTCCCATAAGTAAATGTCATGTTCCATTTCTGCTCACAGAACAAAAGCTTAACTAACCAAATGTTGAACCATATAATGTGACTAAGCATTTCCTGGGAACAATCATGAATAACATAATGGATTTTTTTTTCTTACCTCCAGAGCCTCCAGACCTTTAGGCTTCTGCAACGATTTTTCGTTGATAAAACGGCACAGGTACAGAACACCTGCATTTGCAAGATCCTGCCATCATACACCTCGATCAGTAAGTTGACAAGTACACACAAGAATCTATAAAACCAACAGCCAGTGCAACTGCAGTCAAAGCAAATTGAAAAAGGCATAGAAACTGTAATGAATTTTTTTTATCCTTTTGTTTCTTCCTCCTCTTTTCCCACCCACTTAACAATTCTCCATTTTCCTTCCCATTTTCAGCTTCCATCTCTCTATACATAACCAACTAGTTAACCGTTTCATAATAAATGGAGTATCTCAACATGATTAAAGAAACTGAAATTTTGAACTGTTGTCAGTAATTTGTTTCACTTCAATTTAACTCCTCCAAACCTCCTTATCATTCGACTCTGTACAAAAGGATTAATAGAAGCATGCCAAAGAAATATGAGATTATGGTCTACAAGGTTTTTGACACTCAGCAGTTATGCATTCCAGTTTAAACAATAACAGCCTGAGCAAATAATTTAGAATCTCTTAACCCAATCATCACCAAATTGATCGAAGTCATTACAGAACGAGTCCTGCTGTTAAACAATCTTTAACAAATAAATTTAGTCCAGGAACACTAATAGCTGTATACAAGCCTTTTTTCCAACTTAAAGCAATCTAGATATCAATGATTATTTGGGAGCAGCTATCAATAAGCAATTGAGAAACATAGAAAATTTAAATTCAACTTAGCAAGTTTCAATTACAGAAGATGCATGGAAAAAGGGGGAACAATGACTGCCCACACCAAAATAATACATGGAAAAAGGGGGGCCAATGACTGCCCACATCAAAATATTCTCAGGTATATATACAAGGCATATCAAAAGTACATTCACAGACACATGCAATCAACATGCATAAAAGAATCAGTGATTAGGTCAATAAGTTATATGTAAATGGAACAATACAAAAGAAAAGCATTCTACCTGTTTCTTCTCTATCGTATTTATCTTCCCATCCTGAAGTAAGAGCAGGCAAATTATCATGTCATAGACAAGGCAAAGGCAAAAAAAAAAGAGTTTTCAGATTGGAAAAATGAAATATTTTAACCTATTAGTTTTTTATGCCCCCTCTTCTCTATCACTGAATAACAATAGAATAAAATTTAAAAATATAATTACATTTGGTAACTATCTTAATCAATTTATTAATATTTTTTAGTAAAGTGGAAGCAAGAAACTGTTTAGAGAAAACGATAGCCAACATTTTATCTTTTCTATCCTTTTCAACTTCTATTTCAACTCCTCTTTCAGTAGAACTTTCAGAAAGGTCAAAAATTGCTGTAACAGGTATTACAAATCCCTGGATGCAGAAGCATTCTAGAATTTCAATTAGTTCCATTAGTTTTCCTTATTTAGCTTGTTTATGTTAATTTTCCTATTAACTACTATATCAATTGATGGCTAGGCTTTCAATTACGAACTAGGAGTTGTTTTTTCCCAATGTAAATACGATTTCTGAATAATAGTAATAATAGATAATGATCCTTTTTTGTACAAGACTGCACACTGAATACCTAGTTCGTTGTTTTTTCCCAATGTAAATACGATTTCTGAATAATAGTAATAGATAATGATCCTTTTTTGTACAAGACTGCACACTGAATACCGTAAAATTTTAACAGGTGTCTTCCCTTTATTATAGTTCCAGCCAAAATTTCCTAATTGTAGCACTTCTTTGTTGAAAGTTGCTTATGATCCCCTCTCCCTACATCAATGATTATCTAAGGAGACTCAAGGACATGATAAAAGAAACCACAACTCAAATAATTATAAATACTATCCAAATCAATAGTGCCACCACTCAGGAAAAATGTCAAATATCAAACTTACCAAACCAGAAATTAAATGCTGCAACTGCCACAACTCAGAGCCAATCTGTGAAATATTTTCAGAAGCAGCTTCAACCTGATTCATGAGATCAAGCAATATTAGGATGCTAAAAAACAAGGGTAATATGCATCTACAGTATTCATGGTCTGTGCTTATTCTGCGAACGGATTCAATCATGAACATGGGTGAAATCTACATCAAACTGAGTTATAACAAACTTTTTACATTTAGCAGAGCCCTCATGCCTAAAACTGGGTTCTCAGTTCCTAGAAAAGAACTTGCAGTATATCAATCTTCTTTGATGAAATCCAATACCTTTCTCCCATGTTTAATGATTCTGGAATGAACAGAATTGGGAGTTTTTTGGTTCTTTATGCTTATTGTTAGAATGAACAATCCCAAATTGACAGAAGATCTGTTAAAACTTGGTCTAAATGAAGACATGTTGAACAGGTCAAGACTGAGAAAAAGAAGAGTGAAATGAATCAGGAGGGAAAAAGAGCTGGGAAAGGGGTAAATCAAATTTATAATCTTACATCATTCTGTATGGCTCTTGAGATCTCCTTTTGACCATCCATTTTATCATACAACAATTTTATTCTCTGTGTTAAATGCTTCTTTGCAGCCTGGCCAAAAGAGTAAATAGAAGTACATTAAAAAGCTTTATACATGTTGCATAACCATAGGGAAACAGATAACACACTTCATTTCACAAGAGCTATAATGTCAAATCTCAAATTTTGATATTGTAATGTGAAAAAAAAAACCTCGATAAACACTTCTTAAACAAACAACTGGTAAACGATTACAGATTAAAGCCTAATCTTGAACGTCAAAACAGAAAATGAACTTATCGTCCAGTCAAACTTTCAGAATGGGAAGTGATCAAATATCAAAGCAATCAAATGCCTGGAGAAGTTATAACGTCTACCCCATCCTTTTATGCAGCCTTACTCACGCTAAATTACACTACCAAAATCACTCTTAAAAAAATCCATATTAGATAGTGCAACAATAGCAAACCATCAACTATACAGGACTTACTGATATAGTTTCGGACACCTGCTCCAGATTTCCTGTCAAGTTTGCAACAGCAGTTTCCATAGAACGCTTAGTCACATACATAAGATCTGAAAATTTTAGACCCTAATTGCCAAAAGAGTCATAGTAAAAACAAATTTAGTCTCCTGAAAGGAACTTCTTGATCTTAGATGCATGTAATATGCATAAACGCAACATAAAAGGTAGAATCACTATAAAAATTATGTGAAGCTATCAAAGAATGACTGAAAGAAGCCAATGAAAACATAGTATTCATAGTAGATACCTTCCACCACATATAACCATAACCCAATGCACCTAATGTGGCAACAGGCACTATGAGACTTGAGTAGTTACCTGCATAAAGTGAAAAGTGCGAACCATCTCAACTTCAATCATGAATTGTATCAGAAAAATTCCCTTGACTCATATAACGGCAATTTTTCAAAACAAAACACAAAAAGAGCTATATATAAATTATATAGAATTGGATTACAAGCAAACAACACATTTGGAATTGGGATTAGACTCCCATAGATAATAGGTTGCCACCAAAAACCAATCAATAGAATCACAGAGCATATACCTATTTGGTCAGAAGCACCATTCAGAATTATTTGTGGTTGGTTGAGATGTCGCTGCAATTCAGCTTGCAGCATTTTCAGCTGCATGAACAAGAAAAATATATAAGGAAAGTAATTAGGAGAAAAAAAAAGTAGTTAAACAATGCGCAAGCATCATGTGTATTAAACTAGCCAAGCAATCTAACGAGAAAAATTACACAAACATTAAATAAATATGTATAACAGACAATAAATTCATTTGGAATGCTAGATCCTGACTACCTGTTGGACAACAGAGTCAGAACTCCCAGAATCACCTTCCAACTGTTCCCCAGATTTCTCAACTTTTCTCACCAAATCCTGCCAATCACATCAAACCAAATCCAAACCGCTATGAAGAGATTGAACCAAATTCAGAAAGACATTTTTTTTATTAACAAGAATTTTCAAATAGTAAATACATCAAGGAAATTCCAGCAGAACTGAGCTCAACAAACAAGACAAGGTGGGGCTCACCTAAGCCACAACTTTAAATTACATACCAACAGAAAAGGTGAAAAGAATCAAGAGCCAAACAAAATCATGAAAACCGAGCTAGATTAGCAACAAATATTGCAGTACCTGAAGGTGACCGATCAAGTCAGATAATTTACCATCCCTGACCAGGAAAGTAGTGGTGTACCCTGGAAAAACGACAACAGAGACTTTAAATCAACAAAATCAAACGACAACGAAGATGTGTAAGTCTAGAAGTCGGAGAAAGCGTTATGAGAGTGATCGGAAAAAGCACCTGCCCCAGCAATGATTAGGATCTTAGACAGCCCGATTCCGGATTGCATAGCCATGGTGTTGATCTGATGAAACCCTAGGCGGAGTCAGAGAGGAGTGGATCAACAGTTGTCTCGAGGCATCAAGTAATTGAATTGCTGTAGTCAGTAGTTTCGGACGGGTCAATCTTTTAAAATTCGGATCCAACATCCAAGTTTAAATTTTAAAGATTAAATCCCTATTCAACCGATATAAAATTGATATAAAATAAATATAAATAAAATATAAAATATAAAATAAAAATGTGCTAATAATCCTATTAATATATAATAAACTAATAATTTAAATTAAGATTAAATTTAATATCAAATTTAAAATAATAATGAAAATAAAAAATTATATTTCTGTATTATCATTTATTTAAAGAGTTGTAAAAGTTGAAGTATATTTAAAGAAAGTCAATAGAAAGGACTTTAGAATGCTTCTTTATAATTTAAATAATATTTTAATACATTCTTAAATTATCTTAAGCAAAATTACTTATATATACTAATTAATAATTCAATTTATTAAACAAATTCATGATAAAAATAATTATTATTTTTTAACAATAATGATTTAAAAATTTTCAATTAAAGTATAAATAAATAAATAACCTAAATTTTGACAAATATAAGTTATCAGTGACATTAAATAAATTTTGTATTAAAGATAAAATAGTAATTCATTTTTA
The DNA here is from genome assembly GCA_025629945.1 of Erythroxylum savannarum. Taxonomy (NCBI): domain Eukaryota; kingdom Viridiplantae; phylum Streptophyta; class Magnoliopsida; order Malpighiales; family Erythroxylaceae; genus Erythroxylum; species Erythroxylum savannarum. The sequence continues at coordinate 2,701,470 of JAOTAW010000001.1, read as the reverse complement.
ACAATAATAGTTTTTTTAAAAAAATTAATTAAAATATAAAGATATAAATATAAATTTTAAATATATAATATATTAAATAGATTGTGTGATAGAATTTAAAAGAAAAAAATCATTGAAAATTTCTAAAATATACCCAATAAAAATCTCAACTTTTGTACTAAGATTTTAATTTGCATTAATGATAGGTTAACAAATGTCAAAAATAGGGAGTGAAAAGGACAAGGAGGTGTATGGGTTGGTGTGTAAGAGGTGGTTTCACTTGTAGAAGAAACTTACTAATGCCCGTGTGAGGGCCTATATGGTCAAATCGCTAACAGATTATCAAAGTTTATTACTTCATAGCCTATTTTTTTGGTCTAACTGAGTGGTCTGGTCCAGTTTAAAAATCATTGGCTACACTTTAGAAGTAGTGTCCTACTATTGCAAAGGTTTGAAATTCAAATTTTGAGTCAATGTCTAAGTATAATAGGATGTGAAAGGAATTATAGTATATTTGAATTCATTCATTCCAAGAAAAGGAGTAGATTAGAATACAAAAGATTAAACAACTTGATCTTTATTTGATACAATTTAAAACTTTAGAAAATGTATGTTATTATCATTATTAAGTTAAATATAATTTCGTTTAATTTCTTAATAATTTAATTTTATCTGTTTACTAAGACTCTTAATAGAACAAGTAGTTCTATAGATCAAATTTGCCTTGATCATATTGATCTTTTTACAGATTGAGTTTATATGGAATCAAGTTTGATAGATGAGAGTGACTTGGAAGCTAATCTTGAATGGGAAAATATTGACATGTCATTTGGTGCAATGAATGTAAATGATGGAAATGATAAGGCTCCTCTTAATGATGAGGATTTTGTTCCAAATAAGAGTTGGGCTCAAATGTCTCCTAAGCAAATATTTGATTAAATAAAGTTCATGATTTTCATTTCTCCACTTCTTTTAATTTTCACTTATATTTGATGTATACGTTAAACTTTATATATGTAATATAAATATAAATATAATTGTAAATGTTTTTGTTTTAAGTTTCACTTCTAGTTGATCGTTTCTTCAACATGAACTCTTGTCTTAATACATAAAGAATCATGGATCTTTAGTATTCTTTTTATTTTATGTTTCGATATAATGAATAATTATTATATGATGAAATTGTAACATTTTAATTACTTTGTATTATCTTCAATTTTATACTTGTATGATGATTAAATGATCTTTTTTCATATTATACTAACATCATTTGATAATATGGATGGTACCGGAAGAGGGGCTTATCGTTTTAGCTGCCGAAAAGGAGAAGCCATTGGAGCTTGGAAAAGGGGTTAGGGATGTTCTTCTAAGGTTCTGGAACTCAAAGAGATAAGAAAGGAAGTTAAAGTCAACTTTCTCTGGTCAGATTAAGGATGAAATACAAAGAAGAGGAAAAAAGGGGAATATGGACGATCGATATTACCTTAATCGCCAAGGGACAGGCTAGAGTGATCGTGCTACAATAAAAGGTAGAACGCTCGCGGGGATGTCTGCTTCTAACCTCAAAGGACCCTCGGGAGGGTAGAGAACGTGTTGCTCCAACCCTAATCTGGAAGGTTCAAACGAAGATTAGGGGAAGTGATTTGTGTTTTTACCTATTTCAGACTAATGTCGTCTTATTAGAGTGTAAAATGTTACCGTATTTCTGAGTTTGTTTACTTTGTAACGCTGTTGTTTTAGGTTGAGGGGAGTGTTTTAGTCTCCTAATCGATGTAACCTTTGCTCTCTCCTACTAATATAATTCTTTAATTTCTCAAAAAAAACATTTATACCAATCACTTATACAAACCATATTTTGTTTGAAGGCAATTTTACATTTGTCTCCCTCGTTTTATGTGAATTCGATAATACTCACTTTTTAAATCAATCTTTGAAAATAAGCAAGACTCGTACAACCCATCAAGCATGTCATCTAATCTAGGTATAGGATGTCTATACTTTCTCGTAAATTTGTTGATAGCTTGATAATCCACACATATACAACATGTTTCATCTTTTTTTGGTATTAGAATTATAGGAACCAAATATAGCATGACACTCTTCCTCACGAACCCTTCCTCCACTAACTCATCTATTAGCTTTTAAATCTCCTTGGTCTCCTTTGGATTAGTTTTATAAGCTGGTTTGGAAGGGATTATTGAATCTACGATGAAATCAATATGAAGCTTAATGCCTCTTAAAGGTGGTAATCCTTGTGGTAACTCCTCAGGGAATAAATTAGCAAACTCCTAAAATAAAGACACAACAACACTAGGCAAAAAAAGACTAAGGTCGTTAGTTGAAAGGTGAACATGCTTATACATAAGTACAATTAGCTTTGTCTCGCTAACATAACACTCTTGACATTACCTCTACTAGCATAGGCACTACCCCTCATATTTTTCTCCCTATTTTGAATCTCACAAATTTTCTTCTCTCATTGCTCACTATTATGCTCTTTGCACTCTTTCACACTTTCACTCTTTTCTTGAGCACTTACTTGTTTTTCTCTCAATTTGTATTCTCTTGCTATCCGAGTTTGATCCTCATATGTTTCTAATGGTTTGAGAGTTATTAAGATCACATGTCAATTGTTCATGACAAAAGAGTAATCATTTTTATACCTATCACATTGAACTTTCTATCAAATTGTCATAGACGTCCCATATGAAGATGACTAGCATGCATTGGTGCTACATCACATATAACCTCATCATTGTAACTCCCACTAAAAAATGCCACTAGAACCTATTTTGTCACCTTAACTTCTCCATACTCATTCAACCATTGCAACTTGTATAGTTTTGGATGCTTTAGAGTTCTCAACCAATATAGTGCTAGCAACGTTAGTGCAAGTCCCATCATCAATAATCTTGCTACATACCTTGCTATTCACATGGCACCGAGTATGAAAGATATGCTCACATCGGGCTTCATGATACGTGTTATTAGGTGTATACAAATTAAATCCTTATTTACTTTCAATTTATTAAACAAATGTATTAAACAATGTAGTATAGAGCAAATAAGAGTCGATCCTACAAAGAAAGATGATTTACTAATCTAGTTTATTAATTATAATATTTTTAAAAGACATAATATCATTCTAATAATTTCGCGTATATGAAAGAAATTCCATAATACAAACATCATTAACACATTAACACATAGCGTCTTTTTTAACGACATAAATAAGATACAACATCAAACCTTAGGCAAACAAACTTATAACACATTCTTATAACAAAAATAAAATCCAATTTTATAATACATGGTTATTTTAAGCACAATAAATTAAGTTATATTCGTACAACTAACTTTACATAGAAATATAAAAGAAATCCAGAACTAAAACAATTATAATTATGGAAACCTATGAATGATGCTAAGCTAATACATAAATAGAAAAAGGGGGTGTTCAATGTTTAAAACGAATCAAATTAAATTTAGGAATGAAAGAAATAAAATATAAATCTAACCTAATATTTACAAATGAACAACCAATTTTTAAATTTTAGTTTAGTCATACAATTTTGACATATCTAAGATAATCCGAGACATTTAATAAATTAATTGTAGAAAACAACTAGCTAGTTTCTATTTGTTTCTTTTTACCCTTAAAATTTGAACCAGCTCAATACGTCGAGCATAAAGAAACACAATCAACGACCAAAATTTGACATCAAAATTTCAACAATTGTATAAGTGTTAATTCACTTGGTAATTAATTGAATTAAATCAAAAATAATATCCTAAATAATCAAAACAACATAACTAAACTAGAATTCAATTATTCATAAATTAGTAGAGACTAGAAACAAAGAGATTAAGGGTTTTCAGAAAACTCATTGAATTTTCTACCTTCACAAACCTCGCACCAGCCCTAAGATTTAGAATTTCTCCTCCATCAATCACGAACCAGCTCAATTCTACTGGACTATGGCCCCGTTTGGTTATTGGTTGATCAGTCAAAAAATAGCTGATTGACCCAAATCAGTTGGTTGACTTTATAAAAAGTTGTTTGGGTTGTTTGGTTATGGCTGGTTGGGTTGGCAAATCAGTTGGCTGACTTTATAAAAAGTTGTTTGGGTTGTTTGGTTATGAGCAACCAGCTGATTTTGGTGAAACCCCTCTACAGGAGCGTTTTAACGTAATCAGCTGATAGTTTTTTATTTTAATGTCGATTTTTCCCTCTTTACGCTTTACTCTTTGACCATCTCATTTCTCGTTTTCTCTAGAGTCTTCCTCCTTTCCTTGTCTATTCCTTGCATCTCTCACATTTCTTAGTTCTCATGGTAAAACCAGATCAGGCAGTTTATGGATGTGTTCGGATCTTAAACGTTCACGTTATTTGCTATTTCAGTTTGTTTTTCGCTTCCTCCTTAAATCATCCATTTTCAAAGAGCTTGTGGAGAAGAACTTGAATACCAGTACGGAGGAAGAAGCAAAAAAAATTGAAGCACAAGCTCCTTATGTCTTGGGCGACAACAGTACTGAAGCTGTAGATGGTTTCTATGATGAACTCAAGTACTTCCCTTACACGATATTCCCATCAAACAAGGACCAATTGTCCTGCTTAGAATTGAAGCAGTAGAAGTTGCTGCCCTTCTTTGAGACAACTCCTTGAACACATATGGAGTATAGACCTTTTCTATCAATTGGAGGATGCTTTTTCAACTGCCTTTGTTAACTGATTCTTCACTTCATCAGTTGGGGACTATAGGGAGGCTTTTTTAAACTTTTAACAAATCTCTCCTTTTGTATCATAAACTGAACTCTTGAATAAGCATGTATAAAGTTGTATAAAACAATAACCCCACTTCTCATTTTCTTACTGCAAATAAAGGAATTCGTTACTTTTTCAGTACGAGTTATTAAACCACTGTCAAGTAATTTGTTCTTTCTTCAACTGAAAATGTCAAGAAATATGAGTTATGTGGTTGGAAATGGACCTGGAAACACAGCAAAATAGAGCAAACACAGTAGAGGAAGAACAAGTTAACAGAATTCTTATATATGGGTTTTGAAAAAACTAACTTTTTATCACATAAACATACATATATACATAAGAGGAAGTATGAAACTTGTGTAGGCCATCCCATACATCTATGATTTTACCAAAATAAACAAGCAAAAGTAACCTGCAAATTAGAATATGTTTTTGTTGTTATAACAGTACATAGGTAAAAACTAACTCCTCTAATTTATAACCAAACAACAAACTTTTAGTTCTAATGATTATATCAACTTGATTAACATTTAGACAAGTTAGAAATGAACTAAATTAGTTACAGAATACATGAAAAATTGTTGAATAACTTTTTCTGTCCAAGTGAGCACGCAAATCATGAATAAGCTGGAGTTTTCACAATATTGCTGGAACTTTGGTTTAGTTTAAGTTGCAGTCCTCATTAGTTATGTGAAGCATACGCTGCAACTATCACCAGCAACACCTACTCAGACAGTAGCAGTGGCAAGAATAGACGCGGACCTATGGAGAATAATTCTATTTTTATTTGAATGTATCTTGAAAAAGTGACGTATGATAATCAGATTTTTTTATAGCATTATGCTTATGTTTTAGATATCTTTAGAGGATTTAATAATACAAATGAGTTATATTATATGCTAGATTTTGCTTCTACATCTTCAAGGAAAAGCAGCAAAAGCAGATCCTACAACAAAAACAAGTATCACATTATGTAATTATAGCACCAAACATGTCCAACATAGTTTGTTGTTGTGCCTATTGTCTCATTCTCTAGGTTAAATAGTCTATGCTGCATATCCCAACGAAAATAGACTTAACATGGTTGGTTAAAAATAATATACGTTTTCGAGAGAATTATTGAATGTGTGCATCTTAAAAACAAAACATCTCAAAGAATTAAAAGTTTGTTGAAAACCTGGAATGGATTAATAAATTTACTAGTTCAGTAATTTGGAGTACATGCATACTTGTTGAATTGGAATATCATGATGTTGAAAAGGGTAGGAAATGCCTCTACTTGGATAAAACCCTCTTGATCCAATGGATTCACTCAATAGCTCTTGAAAATGAAATAATAATTTGTAAGAACCCAAATGTCTAATTACATATGGAAAAGTAGACTAATAATAAGGTAGTACATCTCGAATGTGTGGAAGAAAACTATTGAATAATTATATCACATTAAGAAAATTACTGAACTTTCTTTGAACACATCAAAGGCAGAATGTTGAATGACTTACCTCTACCATGCAAATCCAAATTAACTACTATAACACAATGTAAATCCAAATGCACCACATATAATCAAAACAAACGCAAAAGCAGTTTCAAAACCAGATTAAATCGTCGAGCACAAATGTTGAATGACTTACCTCCACCAAAAGACAGAACCACTCCGAGAAGACAAAACAACTGTAGACAGAAGCACTCAGAGAAGCCACGCAAACGTCAGCAATGAGAAGACAAAACAACGGTAGAAAGTGGCTCGAGAGAGGGGAAAAGGCGAAAGCAGCAAGCGGGATTGACAAAAAATAACTTACCCTCATCATTTTTTCGTTGACACAGAATTTGAGACCACGTCACTTTGTTGGGATGGAGGGGAGACGACGTCAGTTGGGGGGG
>JAOTAW010000001.1:2681361-2692219 GCA_025629945.1 Erythroxylum savannarum | reverse complement strand
TGTAATCTCCCTATTCAAAATATTAATAAATCTAGCCATAGTAGCTTATTGGTCCTCTTCAATAATAGCCCTAATCATGGCTACGTATATCTCCTTGTTGTATTTCTCTATACTCTTGGAACCTTGAGTCAAACTTTGTAACTTCCTCCACAAATCTCTATAGTAATGAATAGGTAAGAATCATTTATGCATTCCTACCTTCATCTCTTCCCATAAAAGAGTAGGTCTCTCTCCATTCCTATTCCTACTAAGCATCATTTGATCCCACCAAATGCTAACATAATATATGAATTCAACTACTACCGATTTGACCTTCTTCTCTTTGGCGTAGTTATGACAATCAAACACATGTTCTACTTTTCTTTCCTACTCTAAGTATAACTCTATATCATTCTTTCCTTGAAAAGAATTTCTTCATCTTAATACTACTCAAATTATATAACTCTAGATCATTCTTTCCTTGAAAAGAATTTATTCATCTTAATACTACTCAAATTATTATCTTGCCTTTAGACAACCCTATTCCCCTCATGAAACCAATTTCTTCAAAATTGGCTTCCTCCTTTTCCTCCACATTAATTGGCTGATTTCTATAACAATTTGAAATATGTGATGTATCTAAATTATTTAATATCATATTAAGAGTCTTGAATTGATCTTGGATGACCTTCATGAACATCTTAAGGTTAATGTTAACATGTCTCTACTACTGCTTATGATTAAACCTACAAATAAATAATTAGTAATAAAAGAGATCAGATTGTCCTTACTCACTCCCTTATATGTTTACACTTTAATTATTGTTCATTCATATATTCACTCAATCTTGGCTATACTGGACTCTCAACTCTTACCTTTTACCACACAACTTTCTCTTACAATACTGGACTCTCTACTCTTACCTTTTACTGCACAACTTTCTCTTATAAGCCCTTTAACTAAAACCTAATCAGTGATCTCAACAAGAAAACATACATTAATTCAAACTTAGTTACCTTAATTCTAAGTCAATAAGAAAGTTAAGATAAAAAATACTAGAAAGGTAATTTGAGCAAAGAATAAAAAAAGAAAAACTCAATGAATTAGGTAATTAAATATATATAAAAAGAAAGAAAGGGAAGAGACTTAAGCAAGAATAAGGAAAGTAAAATTACGGCAGGAAATGATTATAGAAGGAAAGAAGATAAAAGGAAATAAAGCACGATTAAAGAACTTAGAATTAAGGTGGAAAAATGATTGAAAGAAGATAAAAGAAATGAAGCACATATAAGGGAAGAAGAATAGTGGCACAAAATGATTACAAAAGGAAAGAACATAAAAGGAAATAATGTAAGGATGACAGTGGAAAGTTTGAAGCAAATAGAAGGATTAACACCAAAAATGAGTGTAATAATTGAAGATAAGTAAAATATTGCAACTTTTGATTAAAGCAGATTTATGTACCTTTTTGCAACAATTGAAGATAAACATATTTTTTTGTAACTAATATGAATCAAACTAAAGGAAAATAGACGAATATAATAACTCTAGTGTAATTTTTGATAAAAGGAAAAGAAGAGCACAAGGAACAATATACTGAAAAATCAAAGAAATAAGAATAAGAAAATAAAACCAAGCAAGATTGAACAAGAAAATGAACGGAAGGATAGATGTAAGCTGATTCAAGGAGATTGGCTTTGATACTAAATAATATGAACCTTGATGAAGGAACACCTAAGACTCAAAATCAATAAGGAAAAAAAAAAACCAAAATCCTTTTTGAATCAAGTAAAAAACTTAACCCCAACCAAACTTGTTGATTGGAACCAAATTTATAAGTTGATCATTATAACTTATCGTAAAGATACCAGATTAAGTTCTTAACTAAAGAAAAAGGAAAGCTTTCACAATGGAGAAACACTGAAATTTTATTGATGATAAGATGATTTTTGTAATACACTAGATTGCCACTTTCAATAGGCACCAGATGATGAAAATCCTACAAAGGAATGTCTTCTTGATTATTCATAAACATAACTAAATAGGAAAGACTTGACTAGGAATGATTTCCTTAAATGGATGCAAATTAGCCTTAATCATCCTTAAATTTGAACAGAAATAACTCGACAACTAATAATAATTAATAAAAGAGAGTCAAAACATGAAATTATCATCTAATTCCACATCTTTAATCCTTTAAAAAGGTAAATATGCAAATTAGGCTTCATTAAAGAATTCATGTAGGTCATCCTTACATATTGGGCTCCAAGCATTAATTTTATATGTTAAGCTTTTTCCATCATCTTAGGCCCGAAGCTAAGTAATTAATCTTGGTAATGCCTTAGAATCTTCTATAACAACCACATTGTCTTAAAAGTCCACAATTAACCCTTGTAAAGCTTCCTTCATGTGCTTAGTTCTTGTTCTTGTCATATGATTTCCAATTCCTTGTAATGGATCAGTGAGTGTTGACGAAAGTTGATCTCTATCAGCTAATTTATTATTTTAAAGTTTAATGTTATAACTAATTGGTCACTACATAATTAATAATAAATACTTAAAAGAAGAACAAGAGTTAAAATATATTTATTGAAATATAATACTAAATATTTTTACTGGGTGTTATTGTTGTTATTATTGTTTGTTTAAAATACAATACTAAATCTAAGTTGACATTTATCTAGTAATAGAAATATATCTTTTATGATAAAAAAGAATTTTAAAAAATTTAAGTTAGTTGTTAAGTGTATGACAACAATATAAGATTTGGATGGGCATATGAGTTATTGTACAAAAAGGAGCAATTCATATTTTAAGAAACTATGTCATTAATTTATAAAAGGGTAAATAAAGCTTTCACATAATTCAATTATGAGAGGAATTCATAGGAAGGTAGTTAACAAAATCAAACTTTAGATAGTTTTTATGATTGAATTTCTTATTTTTAGTTAGTTAATTAATTAATTAAGTGAATTTTAATCAAAACTTAAATAAACAATTACCTAAATAATTTTAAGTGATTACCAATTCAATCTCTTTTTAAAATTATTTTCTTTACATGATCGACTTATAACTTACTACCCTATATTACTTGAGCAACTTATTTACTTGAAAACAAATGTTTGATATGGTATTGCTTTAACACTAGCTTCCTTAAATGGATTATATTGTCTTTGAGTGATTATTTTACATTTTGGGTGTGTAAATTTTGAACTTCGACTGTAAATTAAAGGTCGCCTATGATCTCAAGAATGAAAATTGAAATAACACCAATGTACTATATAATGTGATGATATGGCATGCATGAATATGTCCTCTACAATCAAGTCTTGGCCTCGAACTATAAACTAGATGCTATTTATGATCTCAAGGGTGTGATTTGGCGATATCCTTGGACTTTAAGATTTTAAATTAAAGATGGTATGTGATGCCGGGGATGAATTATAACAATACTACTATTTGAAAGATAACATGATTCTTGCCATATTGTATTGTTTGATATGTGAAATTGTTTTAAAACTGACGTTACTAGATTATTTATATAGTCACTTTCCCATAATAATTTTAAACCTAATAACAATTTTATTATAAGAAAAAGAGATCCGAGATGTCTCCTGATGTGTGTATGAATTACTTTTTTGAAAAAGGGTATCAGTATAAGATTTTTGCAATATAGTATTTGATCTCTGATTTTCGATGATACCTCCTAATTTATTTTGGCAATAAAGCGGTGTCGCTAAGTTAAGTGCAAATCTAGTAATTGAAGTCACATTTTAGTGTCTAAGTCTCCATCGTGACAAGACATGCTACAATAAGTCCTTGTCCAAAAAACGCCGGTCAAAATTCAGAAAGGAAATTAGTTTATCTGCCAATTGTGAAGGCGTGTAAAGGAAATTTGTGGCTTCTCTAATCGATCTGTAGTGGTTAGGCTAAACTATTTTCCTCTTATTTATTTAATTGTTCTATAACTGTCAACGATATCTTCCAAGCCAACACCCTGTTTCATGATGGGGATTAGTGATTCTAAATTCAAGCATGATTTAGTTGATAGTTTTGTACCCTTTTTATTATTGCAAAGCCCTGCTTTATAAATAGCACAAGAAGTATAAGAAGTACCGAATTAAACCAATAGCAATCAAAAAAATGTACGTTCCAGTTTATGCTATGCCGTCTGCAATTTCATGTTTAACCACATCTATTATTAATCGCGCCAAATCAAAATTTCATTATCACTTCGTCCCAAAGGCTTATCATTATAAGGTAAGTAGTTCTTTATTGTAACACAAAGAGTAATTTTTAATTTCATGTGGTTCACAGTTTTTAGGTCTTATGAAATTAGTGAACTACGGTTGGTCTTAATGACCATGTATTTTACATCTTCAAACTCAAAAAATTTTAGTTTTGCCACTAACTAAAATGTCTTTTAATTTGTTTCCGTAGGCAGCAAACACTAGTAGTTCAAGTGATAGCTTTGTGTATCTCAAGAAACCAAAACATGCGCATGTTCAAGTTTCTGCCGTGTCCTCAGCAACTCAATTTTCTACAACATCCAATGTCAATCGTCCCAAGTCAAACTTCCATCCTGCGCTTTGGGATGATCACTTCCTATCACAGCCTTACTACGATGAGGTAATATTGCAATCAAACTCCTTTAAGGTATTAGTGAATGCTTTTAATGAGAAACCGTCAACTCAAAAGAGTAAGAAAAGATCATCCATACAGAAAAAGTAGGCGAGTTTAGGCTTAGAGCATCTCCAACGGTAGTTGAGGGAGGAATTAAGGGAGATGTTTTGAGAAATGAGAGAGTATAAGATCTCCATACCAATTATAAACATATATATTTTACATGATTATATAGTTGGAATTTTTTGTAATACTATTGACTAAGATGCAATTTAGTTCATTTTTGATGCAATTTTATGTCTTTCTTTTATGAAGTTATATGTACATTGGAATATGTATTGTAATTAATTTGTTTGATTTATAGTAACAATTATTTGGAAATATAGGCAACGAACACTTCCACAATACAAGAACATGAAACTTTGAAAGAGGAAGTTAGAAGAATGCTCGTAGGTGCTTCAAAAGAGTATTCCGAAAAATTGCGTTTGATTGAATTGTTGCAGAGATTAGGAGTTTCTTACCATTTTGAGAACGAGATAGAAGATTTATTAGATGGAATAGCTGCTGCTTGCCAAGATGAGGATGATGATCTTCACATTGTTGCTCTCCGCTTTCGATTACTGAGACAACACGGTGTTAAAATTTCTTGCGGTAAATAAGTTAAATGAGCGAAGAAAGGAATGATTGTGTGTGTGTGTGTGTGTGTGTGTGTGTGTGTGTGTGTGTGTGTGTGTGTGTGTGTGTGTGTGTGACCTTTAAGAAGTGTGTGTGTTTATTTTCTGTATTTATGTAATCTTTAAAGGATAAGAAGTGTGTACGCAGATCAATTTCAGAAGTTCAAAGATAGCGAAGGAAACTTTAAGGAGTCATTAGATGAAGACGTGGAGGGCATGCTAAGTTTATATGAATCAGCACATCTTGGAATTCATGGAGAGGATATATTGGACGACGCAATAGCTTTTACTACTGCGAAACTTCAGTTAGCTCTTCCTCGAATAAAGTCTCATCATCTAGCAGAACATGTACGCAATTCCCTAAACCGACCAATCCGGAGATGCCTGCCCAGATTGGATACCAGGAACTATATCACTTTCTACTCTGCTGATCAGTCACATGACACTACTTTGTTGAAGTTCGCAAAGTTGGATTTTAACCTCCTGCAACGTATGCATCAGAAAGAGCTAAGTGGCCTAAAAGAGTGAGTCAAGCATTTTTCTTACATGTCAGAATTTTTTTCCCGGTTCTCAAAACTTGTTCAATAACAATGTAAGGTTTAAATCTTGGTGGTGTGAAGCGAAACTCAAAATGGGTTAGATGTATACAAAAGAAAAGACAAAGAAATTGTAGTAGTAAGGTTAATTTAAAACGAACTTGGAGTGTCTGTTTATACACTAAATCCAGCTATATACTAACCAAGTAGATATGCATGGGAAGTTTACTCGTTCCTGTCTGTCATCAGGTGGTGGAAAAGCTTGAACACAACAACCGACTTTCCTTATGCAAGAAACAGGATCGTGGAATGCTACTTTTGGATTATGGGAGTTTACTTTGAACCCAAATATGCCCTTGCAAGAAGAGTTCTAACCAAAATCCTAGGCATGGATACAATAGTTGACGACACTTATGATGCATATGGCACATCTGATGAGCTCCAGCTGCTCACAGAAGCTATCCAGAGGTTAATCTACTAGATGCCTAGATATAATACACAAACACACTCACACTTTTTTCTCAGTTAAAATTCATGAATATCAGACTATGTGAACCAATGTTAATTTCATTAGATTGTTTAATTTCAGGTGGGACGTTAAGCCTGCAGATACACTACCAGAGACCATTAAGAAGGCTTACTCTCTGGTACTTAATGTGTACAGAGAGATTGAAGAGGAGCTAGAAAAAGTGGGAAGGGGTTTTGCTGTAGAGTATTCTAAAGCAGCAGTAAGCAAATTCATACCAAAGTGGCTAGTCCTTTTAATTAAGCCAAGCAAGCTAATACTTATGCACTTCCACATTGCATCATCTACAGTTTCAAAAAGCTGCAGCATACCAAAGCATAGAAGCCAAGTGGCGTGATGAAGGATTCGTTCCACCATTTGAGGAGTACATGGAAATTTCCAAACCGACAACATTCTATCCAATGTTAAATGTTTCTTCATTTATCGGTATGGAAAAAGCCACAAAAGAGGCCATGGAATGGGTCTCCAGTGACCCTAAGATGATGGACGCTTCATCTGTCATTTCTAGACTCATGGACGACTTGGTATCCTCAAGGTAATGCAAGTTGTCAACGTTTAATTACCCAAGTGCTCGATATTTATTGATACCAATAAGCTAGCATAATATTATACTTTTTGGTATTTTCACTCGTGAAATCTGATTCTTTTGTGCACGAACACTTTTAGTACGTGAAAGGAAGGGATCACGTGGCTTCGGGGATGGAATGTTACATGAAGCAATACAATGTTTCGGAGGAAGAAGCAATATCATACTTCCGACAACAGATTGCAAAAGCATGGAAAGATATAAATGAGGAGTGTCTGAACCCAACCCCTGTTCCGATGACTCTTCTTGAGCGTATACTAAATTTCACACGAGCAATGGATGTTATATACAAGAACGACGATGGCTATACCAATCCCATAGCGTTGAAAGATTATGTTTCCGCTGTGCTAAAGGAACCTGTTCTTTTTTAACATAGTAGCAGATGGACAGTGCGGCAGTGATAATCTAAATTATAAATATAATGTCCACTTAATTTAGAATTAAGAAGCATTTATAAATATATTATATTTTCTAAAGCTAATGTATAAATGAATATTACGTAATTTAAAATTTTGTGAGAAAAAATAAAATCGGGTGACTGCAGGTAAAATTTTGCCAAAGAGGTAAAAGTATAAAAGTTCAAAAACATTTAGAATGAATTAATAAAATAAGTTGAAATTAAAAATTTAAAAATAACAAAATTTGGAAATGTGTAGTAAGGAAGGAATTAAAAAAGTTAAAATTTATGAACGTGTATAAAATTATTTGGGATAAAATAAGTTAAAATATAAAAGTTAGAATATTTAAAATGAATTAATAAAGTTAGTTCATAAAAATTAGGAATGAAAAATCAAATAAATTTTGGAAACATATAGCGTAATGTATTTCCTATAAATGGATAAAATATACAGAGTAATAAGTCACACCCGTGACTAAAAGGATATTCAAAATCAATTAATAAAAATAGTTAATTAAAATAAGGAAAAAAAGAAGTCACTGATGTGAGTTATTAAGTCACACCCACGACTGATATTAAAATCCCTAAACCTAACCTAATCCAATTGAGCCGCACTAGCAAATATCACGCCTGTTATAGCCTTTTCTTCTTTGACCTTAAATTTGTTCTCTGGTGATTCCTGCAACTTCCTCTCATTTGCCACCGCCTTCTTTCATGACCTCGGTTTCCCCAACATCTGCTCCAACATGTCGCTTACTAGCAACTGTAGGTGAGATACTAACTTTCTTTAAAACTTAAATATTTTTCATTTTATAGTTTGTTTGTCGCATTTGTAGAGAGACAAAGTTAATTGCTATTGTTATGTTAGTATAACATATTCAATTAGATAAGGTATAACGTGGGTTTATGAAGGGGAGTTTTTTTTCTTTAATTGTCTTCTTCGCTTTAATCCTTTACTTTATAATTATTTATTAAAGCTTGTATATTTAAGCCCAAATTGAAATTCAAATTAGAAATTCAAATTTATTGATTTGAATTAATTTTTATAATTAATTAAGTTTAAAAAAACGTTACTTTATCTATCTTCGGTTAGATTTTTTAAGAGTATGTAAAGTATAACTCCATTCTCTGGGCCTCGGATGGGTGATTAGCTATACGTTATCATGTGGGTGGAGCTAACTTTTTTTTATACTTAAATATGGCCTATCAGAAAAATCAAAAATATATAGAACTTGTATATATTCTTAAACACAAATAATTTTAAATAAATAGATTTCTCAAGTGTGATTTTCTCTATACCACCAGAATTGTGCCATGTATTTGTTAGAAAACAATCTCAATATCCGTTCTTCGAATTATCATTTTGGACTCTAAGATTTCATATTTGTCTTTTTTTACTGCTCCAAACCTAATCAAGTAATAAACTGTTTCGTTTGATCTAAGATTTATCAAATTATTACTTTAAAAAGAAGGTAAAATTTTTAAAAAGTCAGTATAATAATATTGTTCGCATATATTGTGAAATTAATAAAGGATTAGAAGAAAAAAAAGTGAGTTTATGCCAATATGATGTAACTGACTATATTAAAAGGGCAAAATTGTATATTTAACCTATTGTTAAAACTATTGCTTTAACAATTGATATGGGTAAATGTAACGATCATATTATTGAAAAGTTGATAAATGAGAAAGATAAAATACAATTTTATATAAAGAATATTTGGCAAAATAAAATATACCTGAATGGTGATAGGACTGATAAGAAGAAAACCTAAAAAACAAACCGATTTCAAATGACATATTTGAAAGGTTTAATGTGGCGAGTAAAATTTATGGGGTACGATCACAATTGTACAACGATAAAAATTTATATCATTTATCATTTATTTTTCACAACATAATAACAATAAAGGGAAGTCCATGCAAGTCACGGGGTTGGGATTTTCGTGCAACATTTAATGAAAAGATAGAAAACAATTTCATTATATATTTTACCTAAGATAATAACAATGAATGAAAGATTAACAGGATATAATGGGACACACATTTCGTAATCTTCAAAGGACTGACAGTGGGAGTCAATCTTTGCTCACCAACAGTCATTGTCAACTCTATTAATGTGATGCATGTAATTCCTATTCTGAACTTTGTTAAAAAGTTGATTTAAGTGATGATTGGGATTTTGTTATAACAGTTGATGAAAAAGGTAGAAAAAAACTCTATTATATATTTTACACGACATTATAATCATGATTATATAATGGACATATGTAATATATATGTGTTGTCAACTCATTAAGAAGTTGATACTAGTAAAACGATATAAAAATGAATGTCACGGGTATGACATGTTAAGTCATACCCGTGAGACCTTCTCTGTCGTGACTTATTGAGTCATGCCGGTGAGGGTTTTTTTAACAAAAATTTGGCTTGTTAACTCATAATTGTGCATTGAATAACCATATTAATAGTGTAAAGAATCAGAGTTATTGGATGAAACAGATGGTTGTGCTTAGTAGCGACTAATAAGAAAGGAAGTCGAAGTCACAATAAGGAAGTCGAAGTCACAGGCACGACGATGAGATAGAAGTGGGAGTTGTTGGATCAAAAGGATGGTGTACTTAATACATTTAATAATTATATTTTAATTATATTTAATACAAATTTTAATCAATTAATTATATTTAAATTAATTAGACTGTAATTAATTAATTATATTTTAACTGATTAATCAATCACTTATCGTTTAGTTAATTAATTAATTATATTTTAATTAATTAATTATATTATTATAAGCGTTAAATATATATTATAATTAATTAATTATGTTTTAATTAATCAACTAATTAACAATATTTTAATTATATTTCAAAAAATTATATAAATATATATGTATCACAGGTGTGGTTGTAGCATCCCACCCTCGCAAGACACGTGCCCGACATCCTAAGTGATGTCTGAGTGCGAATCCCGCAAGGGTGACATGCTAGAACAGTCAAAACTCATTAAAACTCAGTACAATTTTTTCATACACTTGTGCAAAAATCAATATTCAAATTCGGGCCCATACTTTTATTTAATAAAACTCGAAATCACAAATATCATTACACTTTGATTAATCTTTTTTACAAACATTTCCACTTTGAAAAGTTATTATGAAATAGAAATAATCATATACACATGATACAAAATTTTCTGAAGACTCCATTTGATACAAAAATAAGAAAATATAAATGCAGACGCAATCTGATCCCGACCTCTATCTCTTACTTAAATGTAGTAGGTATACTCCCGTTTGTCTAATGGAGTACTCTTCAGAGCCTGAAAAATAATTGCAAATTTTGGGTGAGTTTTGCGAACTCAATGAAGTAACCATTATCGATGGCTCACTCAATTCATGCATCACATCAATACATGTAACAATTTATTCACATCTTTTTTATAATTGATCACATATCACATTCTTACTTAAGCATAGGCAATTTTGCATTTTAATCAATCAAACATACTTATTAAAATGCATATGAAATGCTCATT
>JAOTAW010000001.1:2620606-2632720 GCA_025629945.1 Erythroxylum savannarum | reverse complement strand
AGTTATAACCAAATAGACCGGGAATGCCAATGAATGCATGTACAAACAATTTCATGTGCAATAATTCATTTTTCACATTACCAATATGTCGTATACTGAATGAACAAGCAAGTGCATTTTCTAACCCCTCCCTGATCACTCAAAATTCCCATTTTACCCTTCCCGCAGGAACCAGGATGTTACATTATGGACTGACAATGACACTAAATATACATCACATGCCTTTAAGGAATTCCTTGAAGCTGCTGGAATTCTTCATCAGTTGACTGTCATTTACTAAATATACATCACATGCCTTTAAGGAATGCTTGTTGTTGGAGAAGAGTTTACCAAAACCTTTGTGGGCTGAAGCAGTTAACACTGCTATATATTTGCAAAACAGACTTCCTACCAAAGCTGTTGAAGGAAAACACCTTTTGAGGCATGGTTTGGAACAAAACCATCTATTGCTCATCTAAGAATTTTTGGCTGTGTTAGCTATTTTCATATTTCTGAAGCTAAGAGGGACAAGCTTGATCAACATGATGAGCTTGAAATTCTTGTTGGGTACAACAGTTCCTTTAAAGGATATAGAATTTTGAATCCTCTCACAAATTGAGTCTATGTGAGCAAGAGTGTGAAATTTGATGAAGCAAATGTGTGGGACTAGAAAAAGTAGTCAGTCACTTCCTCTCCTCAAAATACACTTGATGAAGGTGTAAAAGAGCAGCAGAATGATGTTGATGAGGATTCTAAAGATGAAGCTGTTGTTAGAGGGACAATAACTCTCGATTACATCTATACTAGATGTAATGTAGCATTGCATGAGCCTACTGACATCAATGAAGCATTGAATTGTGAAAATTGGAGAGCTACAATGGAGGAGGAGCTTCGAATGATCAACAAAAATGAAACTTGGACCTTAGTATCAAAACCTATTGATAAGGAGGTAATTGGCCTGAAGTGGATTTTTAAAGTAAAGCTTAATTTGGATGAGACAATCAACAAGTTTAAAGCAAGGTTGGTTGTCAAGGGATTTGCTTAAAAGCAAGGGATAGATTTCAATGAAACCTTTGCTCCAGTAGCAAGGTTTGATACCATCAGAATGCTTCTCTCCATTGCTGCTCATCTCAAGTGGCAAGTTTTTCAACTAGATGTCAAGTCTGCCTTCCTAAATGACATACTTGAAGAAGAAATTTTTATGGAGCAGCCTGAGGGATTTGTAACCGATCCTAGCAAAGTTTACTTGTTGAAAAAGGTCTTGTATGGACTCAAGCAAACTCCTAGGGCATGGTATGCAAGGATTGATGAGTATCTTCTGAATTTTGGTTTTCAGAAAAGTTGCAGTGAAGCTACATTGTATTTTAAACTTTCTAAAACTGAAACATTGGTGGTTTCAGTATATGTTGATGATCTTTTGATAACTGGAAATAATCTGAAGGCTATAATGGAGTTTAAGGCTAAAATGGAACAAGTTTTTGAGATGAATGACCTAGGAATGATTTCTTATTTTCTAGGAATGGAAGTTAAGCAAGGCAGACATGGCATTTTCATTTCTCAGGAAAAGTATGCTCGAGGACTGTTAAACAAGTTCAGCTTGGGAAAATGCAAATCAGTTAGCACTCCAAGAGTTCAAGGAACTAAGCTAATCACTGATGATGGATCTGGTTTAGCTGATGCAACTCTCTACAGAAGTGCTATTGGTTCCTTGCTCCATTTGTCAATTACAAGACCTGACATTATGTTCATCACAAGTTTGTTATCTAGGTTCATGAATTCACCTTCCGAACTTCATTTTAGGGCTGTCAAAAGGGTTATGAGGTACTTGCATGGTTCTTTAGAGTACGGATTGCATTATAAACTGATTGATTGTGTGAATTTGATTGGATTTACTGATAGTAATTGGGTTGGATCACTAACAGATATGAAAAGTATTTCAGGGTATTGTTTTTCTCTTGAATCAGCTATGATTTGTTGGAACACGAAGAACCAAGGATCAATTGCTCAATCCATTGCTGAAGCTGAATATGTTGTTGCCTCATCTGCTGTGAACCAATGTTTGTGGCTAAGAAAAGTTTTACTTGATTTGAATTTTAAGCTGGAGAAAGCTACTGAGATTTTCTGTGATAACAAATCTGCAGTAGCTATGGTGAAAAAATCAGTTTTTCATGGAAAAACCAAGCACGTTAAGATCAAATATCATGCCATTCGAGAAGCTAAGAAGGAGAATCAAGTGAAGTTGTTGCATTGTTCCTCAGAAGAACAAATAGCTGACATTTTTACCAAGTGTTTATAGAAACTTCGATTTGAGTATCTTAGGGAAAAGCTTAGAGTTTTCAACAGCACTTGCATCAAGGAGGAGTGTTAGAGTGTAACTTGATTTAGTACTGTTGTAAAGTTTAAGTTGTGTTGTAATGTAGGAGGTATAGATTACTTGTATTAGAAGATAAATCAGCATGTTCAGTCCAATTCAATCATCCATTTCAATCATCATTGTATTTTTTGAATTTCAAGCTAATGTATTCAGCACACTTAAGCTATATATGTTCATAATGCAATGAAAGAAGTAGACTCTTTTGATCCAATTCTCATTCACTTTCGAATTTACAAGTTCAGTACAATATACTCTGCATTTCTTTACAGAAGGCGGGATGATGAGGAAAGAACAAGAAAAATGATGCGTGATAAAGAAGTGAGGAAATTCCCAGCCTTTGGTTCAATTTGAGTTGCGTAATAAGCGAATACATGCAGGTAATTAATAAAACAGCTCCAATTCTAGTATTTCTGATTGAATATCTTCAACTCGTGGAGTTATTGAGGAGAAGGAGATCTAATACAAAGGAATCACTAAGTCAACGTTTTTTGATTGTTGAAAACAAAAACTAGGCATCAAAATGGCTGGGAGACTCATAAATGAAACAAGAAATCACATCCCTGAGCGTAATGACACCAATTACTTCATTTTCTTTCCCAGCAACATAGATCCGGTGAACTGACTTGGTAGCCAGACAGTGGATCACGTTGCCAAGAGTAGTGTCTGGGGTGCAGGTTATTGGGGGCATGACTTTTCCAGTTTCCTGGGTTGTTGAGATGACGGTTTTCATGAAGTTCATCACCGTGAGGTGCCTGAGAAATGGAATATTGAATGTCAGTCAAATACGAAAACCTGCTACAAGTTCTTCACATAATTTATATCCCCAGCATAGATGTTTTTAGATCCTGAAGTACAGAAAAGTGTACTTTGTAATGATCAGACTACTTGGATACCTCAATGCCAGATCTTATAAAGTCCTGGTTTTTCCTCGGTATAGTTTGGTACACGGGGTTCATATACAGTACCTGAAGTTGGAAAAAAGTTGAGGCTTAAGCAGCAAGTATCTGATGTCTCTTATGCTCACATTCCCAACAATCTTTTTGGTTGAGCCATCCACAACTGGAAGACCACCAATTTTGTTATCTCTCATGCGCTTAAAAGCTTCGAGAATCAGTTCATCGGAGTTGATACTAACAACCTGGGCAGCATAAGAACTAGAAATTAAGCTTTGATGTAATCTGAAACTACCAACGGACTAGAAGAAATCTAACCGCGTTGGGAGACATAAAGGGGAGCCCCAAATCTGAAATAGGCCGGGAAGATATGCAGTCGAACCAATCCCTTCCCTTGCATCCCTCGAGACCCTGAATAACTGCTGATTGGGTAATAAAGTTCTTAATTTCAGGTTGTCCTGATTCAATCACTGGTACATTTCGCAGCCGATGCTTTGAGAGTAGAAGCAAAACATTCAGCATTGAACTGTCTGTTGCAACATGAACAAAAGGAGACCATCGATATGATTTGAGTATTGACCTAACCTATAACAAAAACAGCAGGCCAAAATACGATCAGGAACATTCTTTTGAATACAGTTTCAATCAGTACTGCGGCAACCTCAAATCTCCATTGATCTCCCAAGTTAATGATTGCTTTTCATGGTATGTTGAATCATGTAATTTATCCATAAAGGTAGAAAAGACTGAGACTTAACTTACAGTGGTAGATTTGAATGGTTCATCTTGGAGTATGACTTTGTAGAAATCCTCGCCCAAGTTGTCAGCTGCTGCAGGAGCATTTTTTCCAACTCCTTTATCTGCAGCCAGACCACCAGCTACAGCAGCACCGACTGCAGCAGCAGTTAGCCCCACAACTGCAGCAGGACCAGTTGCACCCAGTGCTACTGCTCCAAGAGCACCAACAGCTCCAGCACCTACACCAGCAACTGTTGCAGAACTGGCTGATAAAGCAACTGCCGCAAGTTCTGCACTCTCCAGAACCCAGAGAACAATTGCTGAGTAATCTATGATTCCTAGGTACCTTTCTCTCCATTCCAAACTAGTTGCTGCATCTGGATTCTTCACAGGAGCAGCCATGATATTGGATTCAGATAAAATCTTAACAGCATCAGCAACAGATGTGTCTGCCAGAATTTCAATGACTGCGAAAAACAATGTCCCGGAATTATTATTTCCAAATAAAAAATGTTGCGGAGTGATGTCTAGCATTCGAAAATCAACTTAGGCTAGCTACAGTTGTTAGAATCTAACTACAACTTTACTGCAATCACCTTTTCCACTAGGAACTTTCGGAAAGGATGAAGCTGGAATCCTGGCAAATGCAGCGGTCAGAGTCTCCTGTAGTGACTGGGGTAACTTCTTCCTGGACTGAATTCTCTCAAAATAAGCGTCGGAACTAAGGTTTGCAATTTCCTTCACCTCCTGTGCTTCTGCCATACCTGGACTTCATACATTGCACGGATTTAAGTATTGTCATTACCAGAGTAATACAGTGGGTACTTCCTGGGACTTGTTTGGTTTCTTAAGAAGCTTAGAACAGAGATAAGGTCAACACTCGGTTGCCACAAATGAAATTGGCACCGGAAAGTTCAATTCAGACGATTGTACTGAGTACGACCTAGGATTGTGAAAAATCACTTTAGGAAGTAACATGTGTTGGATCTAACAGCTTAATTTCATTTGCCTGATCTGTGCATAATATAGAGTATCTATATTAAAATCCTTCTATACATGGCAGTTTTATATCAATTGCTAATCAAATAATCCTTGAAAGCAAGATGAGACAGTACAGGATTGTTCATTCATACAGAGTTTGAATCTTAAGAACTAATAAATCTCTCATTTCAACTATATAATGCTGCAACAACAAAGATTATCCATAAAGAGAAAGAGAGCATACCTGAGAACGTGATTCACCAGATTCAGTTTTTGGCCAAAGTCTCCGTTGATTCGGTTATTGTGATCTTATATGTGCATGGCTCGTGGAGCCTGACGTTGACACCTGTACAGTGGAAGAGATGTAGGTAGACAGCAACGTGTATGGCTCGTGTCGTGTTGGGCCTTCTCCTGCATTGGATGCCAGGTCGTAGTTGAGCCCTTTATTCACTTTTTTTTTTAAATCAGAAAAAGATATACACGAAATCTTAATGTATTAGTCGGAAAAGAGACACCCCAGATATCTTCTAGCAGGATAGACTTACAGGTAGGTTTTTGAAATAGATGGATGCTAAATTGTAGAGAATTGACGTAGTTAGTTAGCCAATTTGTAACTCTATTAGTTTCATTGTATACATGTCTAATCTTCATGATTCATTCTCTGACTATTAAGTTATGAATACCTATTAGTAAAGAATTATACTGAACTTCTTGATCATCCGAGGATGATAATACGTTGATAACTATCAAATAGTCCACATCTAATTTCACTCGCCCTAACTAAAATGACCAATAATATCCTTTTCTTTAGTATTGAAAACTTTTAGATTTTAATTTTACATAATTTTAATAAAATATAAAATTAATTACTCAAACAATTTGATCGTCGTGATTATTATTATTATTATTATTATTATTATTATTATTATTATTTAATAAAATTATATAAAAATAAAAATTTTAATAGAAAATTTATAACCAAATCACCGAAAGTTCTCTTATCCTCTATTTGTCAGTGTTCCACTTGAAAAAGGATCAAGTGATCTGCTGTAATTTCACGAGTTATGCATAACTCTAAATTCAGTTTCCCACTCGGAAAAGGATTAAGTGATCCATTATAAATTTACGAACAGGCAACAAGGAATTGTGATTAATCTAAACCTTCTCTGATTGCCTATCAAGCAAGAAAATTTCCGGGTTTTTTTTTTTTTCTGAATCTCTGAAAGCTTCATCATGATAGAAAGTAAAGATTTATTCGGCGTTAAAGTAGTGACATTTCCCAGAATACATGAGATTATGGACGAGATTTATTTTCCAACCAGGCTGTTACCGGTGGACCTTTCCTTCGTCATCCATTACTCGGCAACACACAAGTTCTATCGCCAAACATCACGCGGGAGGAGAATTCTTATTCACGAAGTGCAACTGGAATCACGTAAGTTGGAGTTTGACACAGACTCATGCCACTTCATGAACGACATTGTTTCCAACCTTAATAAACTTCGAGATGATTCAGAGGGAACAAAAACAACAATTAAGACTGAGGATGCGTATGTTGACTTGGTTAAGGCTGTCACGAATGAGACTCGCAAGTTTGTTTTCGGGGTCTCCAAGAAACACAAGTACTTGCACCTATGTTGTCAGGTAGCACATGTTCAGGGGGTTGTTTTCCAGGAAACAGACCTGTTCTGCCGCTGTATATATAATGAGACGGATCTAATAGACCAAACTGTTAGAGAGGCAGTTCTGAAGCTTGAGAGAATCAATTCACAGATGATACTAACTAGTGATAAGGGACTGCGATTAGAGTCGGTGAAAGTTGGTAAGAAAAGTAGAGAGCGGTGTCCAATTTGTCTGGAGGAGATGAGAGGGTCAGCGACAAGAATGATTTGAAAACACCTGTTTCATGGGACGTGCTTAGCCATGTGGTTGCCCGAAAGAAATTCTTGTCCGTGTTGCCGTTCTAAATTGCCGATGAATCGATGAGACTGGAACTATAGAGAATTTGTTCCTGTCATTAATTGTAACTGATCAGCCATCAATAAGTTTGAATGAATGCTAATGTTTTCAGTTTGTAACTTTGTATTCTTCGATAATTAAGAATATTATATTATTAAGAAATTTTAAATCAAATTAATAAAACAAAAATTTTAGTGTAATATACAAAAAGTTTTAGGAGACTTTCCTAGAGAATCCTTCGTCTATGGGCCTAGACTGGAGAAAACTCCTTAGTCATGAAGGGCCACTTAAGTAAAAGATTATATTGCAGATAGGCGCTAAATTAGAAGACATCAATGGGGATTTCGTTTCATACAACATGGAAACAAGGAGGCGGCGTCCTATCTTCAGAGTGATATGCGTGCGTTCTATCTAATCCATGGGACAACTGCTACGTGATGTCTGGAAGCATGTCGAGACTCTCGGAGAGAACGAGCTGGTAAGGGATATATTCTCTCTGGTCGAAAGTTGATGAAATAGGAACATGGTCACGTATGGTGAACCTGGACGCAACATTGGCCACATGGAGATAAAATAAAGTGAAGAAAAATCTCCATTCTTGGTTATGATTCTATGTCCTTTCAATGTCAGAAGCAGGTCTCTTCTCGTTTACGAAAGTAATCTTAAAAGTATATTGAAACATCAATTGTAATCACTTTTTAACTTTTAAGGTTCTCTCCCTTTTGACTCAACGTTGAAAATTAGCCATAATAGACTAATCATATATGCACTGTAATAAAACGTTGAGTTCAAGTTTTGCATAGATTTGGACAGTAACAAAACCCTTTATCCTGTTTTAGGTTGTTTTATTGTGTTTAATGAATTTCAACCATTTATTTACGTGAGTTTCGTGTGAATTTCATATAAATAAACGTAAAACTCGCATAAATAAATGGCTAAAATTTACTAGACAAAATAAGACACTATAAAAACTGATCAGAGGATCTGGATTCTTTACGTATGATATAGTTTTGGACGGTAACTTGAAGATAGCCGTCAAGTTAATTTCTCTTAATCTCTCGCGAGATCCGGAACACTATCAAATGTAATTTTGAGAAAGAAACAAGTACTTGGAGAAGTGGGGATTGATGTGGAGAGTACGAGAAAAGGGTGACAGGTATATGAGGAAATTGAACATTGTTTTTCAGTGTTTATTGATTTTCAGTGTTGTTTTTCAGTGTTTATTGATTTCATCCAACATTCAGACCAGGTTCAGTTTTCTGGCAACTTCGTGATTTTCGCTCATCTTTAGTTCCTGTCCCCTCTTGTATCACATAGGAAACTTTGAAGAATAAATTCGGTTTAAGGGAAGCCGAAAGGTGGAACCAGAGTGATGTTGACCTATTAGGGGCTTCACTATAAATATCGGAAGTGGTTCTGAGTTGTTTAGCCATGAAAACCTAGAAAATACTTAGAAGTAAGAGAGAAAAGAGGCAGAGCAGTCAGCTGTCTCCTTGAGTTCCTCTGAACACTTCATTGGGGCTGTTTTAAGAACCTACTGAAGTGTTTGGGGGAACTCTGGGTGCCATCTGACAATGATTGGTCTAATCATTAGCATTAGCAACAAAGCTTGACTTACCTGCTATATGCTAATCAACTGAAGTCATTCCAACTATGCCTTATGTTTTCATTTTTACAGTTCTATATGTGATGCGTGCAATTATTTTTAAGATTATGCACCAATTATTGTACAGCTCCTTTTTTTTTTTAATCACAGACAGTAGGAAAGCAGTAGGTATCTTCCAGGAAGAATGCTTTAGTATATAACAATTCTCCATGAATATGCATTAAGTTGTGATCAGAAGCAAAGGTTTTCAGAACGTGGTAGTTGATTCATTTCATGGTTACATTTAAAAGGTTACCTGAGGAGTTGAATTATTCAGCATCGGATCAAAATATCGAGACAAGAAACTAAGCCAGAGAGAAATATCTTCCGGAAATTGTTTCAAAAGCAGTTTTAGGAAGAGTGGTTGTTGTTGTTTGCTTGTGTGTTGTGTGTGAGCTTCCATGGCCCATTCTTTGTGGTGGAATTTTAGTTCTCCACATGTATGGACAACTTTTTAAAATTTCTGGACTCAACTATAAGTTGTTTTGTATTGGTCTGATGAGTTTGATTATATTTCTGCTATTACCTTTTTTTTATTCTTTAAAGGAATTGTTTCAACTCCAAAAGTGGTATTAAGAAATGAAGAATTGTTTCAACTGGTCAATCAGTATCTCGAGTCTGATAAACTTAGAAGCAGAAAGGGGTCTGTCTGACAGCTTTCTTTTATCAGTTTTCAACTCCGGATATGCAGCAGATTTTGAGCTTCTTTAAAGCTTGAAACTCTGCCTGTCTGTGAAATCTCAACGTCAGAAATAGGAAGTTGAAAAGATAAGAAATGAGGTAAGCTTGTGTTTGATAACATAATTAAAGTGCGTAGAACTCTGCGCTATATAGGAGTATGGTTGAGCCTAAATTCTTGCGGTGGACAGTCACATGTTTAGAACACCCCTTGGTTGCTATTCAGTGTAAAGAGGGCGCTTCTCAAGTAGACTGATAGTACCATTTTATAACGTACACAGTTCAAAATTCTTTCACATCTTATAGTCACATGTAACGTAAAATAGCAATACATATATATATATATTGGCTTCTTGAGTCACCTCTTGATAGAGTCTCAAAAGACGTATCCCAACCAAGATGGCTTGTTATTGCAAAACTCAAAATGTTCTGTGCCTTATCAGTTTCCTTCTAATGATTTTATGCCTATTCTCGTTGATAAACGATACAAGTGCAGCTGTAAGTGCTCGATTTGCAATTCCAATTATATATTGTGTAACAATAATGGGGTGAATAAATATATAGAAAACTATATTCCTAAGCTGATGATTGTAACTGTCGACTCTAAAACTTCATATATGGGTTGTTTTAGTGGCTAAATCATGGGGCAGACATAGGCAATACAAGGAGCGCCATTGGAGAGGTGAGCATCAACCGATTGACGGTTAAAAATCTGACGTTGAAGTGGACGTTTTTTGCGGGTAAAGACATATCTGCAACACCCGCAATAGCTGACGGAGTTGTCTATTTCCCCTCATGGAACGGATTCCTCTATGCGCTCAACGCATTCGATGGTTCCCTGATATGGAAGCAGAACCTCAGTCAATTAACCGGACTAAATGGCACAGGAATTACGGTCAACACAACTGTTTCAAGATCAACTCCGACAATTGCCGATGATCTCCTCGTTGTCGGAATATATGGTCCTGCCGTTGTAATTGCTGTGACTCGATCATGTGGCAAACTTGCGTGGGCTACTCAGTTAGACTCTCGTCCTCGAGCTGTGATCACGCAATCTGGAACATATTTCGCAAGGTTTTGTTGATTTCCTATAATATCTTTATTCAGGCTTAGAGCTAATTATCACATTGTTTGTCTTGAAAAGTTCCGCATGGCTCTTGGTTAAATTTATAGGTCAGTCTATGTTGGTGTGTCATCCCTTGAAGAAGCATTACCAGCACAACTATGTTGCTCATTTAGAGGCAGCCTAGCCAAGCTAGATGCTCGAACTGGTGCAGTTCAGTGGCGAACCTATGTGCTTCCTGATAATGGCGGAAGATTAGGAGGCTATTCAGGAGCAGCCATTTGGGGAAGCAGCCCTTCAATTGATATAATTAGACGACTAGTGTATGTGGCGACTGGAAACCTCTACACGGCACCTGCGGAGGTCACAGCGTGTCAAGCTAGGCAAAACAACCAGACAACGAGACCAACCCAGCCTGATCAATGTTTTGGACCAGACATCAACTTCAACTCAATCCTTGCTATAAATATTGACACAGGGAACATTGCCTGGTCCACACAACTGGGAGGCTATGATGTTTTCTACTTTGCATGTCTGGTTCCAAACAACCCTGATTGCCCACCAGGACCCAATATAGATGCAGACTTTGGAGAGTCTCCGATATTGGTCAGCATTGTTGTTAATAGAACAAGGCGTGATGTTGTGGTGGCGGTGCAAAAAAGCGGCTTTGCTTGGGCTCTGGACCGTGATAATGGTGCTACCGTCTGGTTCAAAGTAAGTGATGAGAACTGATGAACTAAATACACTGGGTAGAGTTGAGGTTAAAAAGAAAATTCCCAACATATCATTGAGGTGACTAGTGTTTGGGTTACATTTAGCTTGCAGGACCTGGAGGCGAGGAAGGAGGAGGTCAATGGGGTGCCGCCACTGACGGCCGGAATGTGTATACAAACATTGCCAATAGCAACCGGCAAATATTCACACTTGCACCTTCTAACCTGACAACAACCGCTGGAGCATGGGTGGCTCTGAATGCGAATTCAGGCCAAATCCTATGGTCTACAGCGAATCCCAGCAACGATACTTCTCAGGGACCTGTCTCGGTAGTAAATGATGTACTCTTTGCGGGCTCAGTGGCTTCCAATGGTCCTCTATATGCAATTGATACTAGAACGGGGGAAATCCTCTGGTCGTACGACACCGGAGCCACTATATACGGTGGTGTTTCAGCGAGTTACGGTTGCATTTATCTCGGAAATGGTTATACAGTTGGGCTTGCAAGCTTCCATCCAACATGGACCCCTGGAACTTCACTCTATGCATTCTGCATTACATGACAATGAAACCGTTTCATGACATATAAGATCCATAAAAGCTTGTAATGATTTAAGGTCCATGCTAGGATTTCATTACAACTAAATAAATCTTTATGTTATTATAATTTTGCATCATAAATCCATAATCGTTCTTTTGAGAAGGAAACTAATTAGTTCGAAGAAACCATTTGAGAAGTAAGTTCGCCACCAATGGCTCGTAGTATTTCTCTAGTTTGTAGAAATTTCTTTTAATAAATAAGTTATGTTACGAAATTAATTAAATTTTTTAAAATTGAAATTATATTTTAAATATTTAATTTTACTGAAATTTAACATAATTAAATTATTTAAAAAGATAAGTCACATATAATTTTATTTTCTTAAATAATTTTTTAAATTCTATTTTTTAAATTTATATCATTCAATGATTCATAAAATAATAGTTTTATCACTATTCCATAAATAAAAATATATCTAACCAAATCTTTTATATAGATTATAACATAAGTAAACTAATATCGAAAATAAATATTAAAACATATAAAAAA
>JAOTAW010000001.1:2603888-2615397 GCA_025629945.1 Erythroxylum savannarum | reverse complement strand
AGATCTTTTTGTTAATAATTGATGATTATACAAGATTCTCATGGTTATATTGTCTGAATAAGAAAGATGAAGTTACAAGAGTGTTTAAGGAGTTTAAAACTCTCGTAGAAAACTAGTCGGGCTTAAGCATCAAATCTGTGAGGACAGACAATGGAACTAAATTTATCTCTGACATGTTCCAGTTGATTTGCAAAGATGCAGTGATTAAACACCAATTGACTACACCCTACACTCCACAGCATAATGGAGTGGTGGAGAGGAGAAATAGAACAATGGTGGAGATGGTAAGGTGCATGTTGGAGGAGAAGAAACTCCCGAAGAGCTTTTGGGTGGAAGTAGCCTCCACAGCATGCTTCCTACTGAACAAACTCTATACACACGCACTTGAAGATAAAACACCATATGAAATGTGGCATGAGGTAAAACCAAGGTTGAAAAATTTAAAGGTATTCGGATCTCTCTGTTATGCACATATACCTCATGTTAGGAGGAGCAAATTGGATAGCAAATCCGAACTTGCAATTTTTGTTGGATATTCTGAATTAACTAAAGGATACAGATTGTTTTATCCATCTCAAAAGAAGGTAAAGGTAAGCAGAGATGTCCACTTCCTTGAAGGTGAACATTGGACCTAGTCGGAGGAAGAGCGAGGAAATGAGGAAGGAAAGCAGATGAGCAAACCATTCTCTGTTATTCCTCAAGTTACAAAAAATACACAGAACTAGGAGGACCAGGATGAGGCAGAATCTGAGGAAGAGGAAGAACCAGAAAATCATTTCGAGCAAAATGAATTAACCTCAGAGGAGGAGCAAAATCCAGAAATGGAAGATGATGATCTAGACCATGTGCCTGTAAGACGAACTCGAAGCCTAGCAGAAATTTATGAGAGAAGTAATGAAGCAATGCTGGAACCGACGAAGACTCAAGAAGCACTTCAGAATCCAAAATGGTTTGAAGCCATGAAAGAAGAAATTTCAATGATAAACAAAAATGGAACCTGGACATTAGTAGACAAACCACCAGACAAGAGGGCAATTGGACTGAAGTGGATATTCAAAACCAAATTAAATCCAAATGGTTCTGTTAACAAGCTAAAGGCAAGGTTAGTAGTGAAGGGGTATGCATAAGTGGAAGGTGTGAATTTTGGGGAGACCTTTGTGCCAGTAGCTAGGATAGAAACCATCAGACTTCTTCTAGCAGTTGCAGCTGAGAAGGGTTGGAGGATACATCAGATGGACGTAAAATCTGCATTCCTAAATGGAATATTACAAGAAGAAATATATGTACAACAACCAGAAGGCTTCGTCATAAAGGGAAAGGAGGAGACTGTCTACAAACTCAATAAAGTGCTTTATAGCTTGAAGCAAGCCCCTAGATGCTGGTATTCACGAATCAACTCATTCCTGCTTGAAATCAACTTCAAGAGAAGCTGTAGTGAGCCAACACTGTACGTAAGGCTACAAACAGAGAACATAGCAGTAGTGTCGATATATGTGGAAGATCTATTAATTACTGGAAGTTCAAAAGAATAGGTAAAGTTTTTGAAACAACAGTTCAACAGGACCTTCGAAATGACTGATCTGGGGGAAATGAAATATTTTTTAGGAATAGAGATAAAGCAGCATGAAGGAAGCATAGCAGTAAGTCAGAGGAAGTCTGTTCACGATGTACTGAAGGGATTCAAGTTAGATCAATGCAAGCATGTCACAACTCCAATTTATCCGAAAGAAAATTTAATAAAGAAAGAAGAAGGAGATGAGGTAGACAGCAGGAGTTATAGAAGCATGGTGGGTTGCCTAAAGTATATAGCTGCCACTAGACCAGATATATTGTATTCAGTAAGTGTGCTCTCAAGGTATTTGAGCAATCCTGGAAGACAACACCTCGTAGCAGTAAAAAGGGTGTTAAGATATCTCAAAGGGATGAGTGAGTATGGTCTCTTATATAAGAAGACAGGTATGTGTGAGCTTAGATATTATGCGGACAGCGACTGGGGTGGAGCGACAGAAGATATGAAAAGTACGTTCGAGTATTGTCTTACATTAGGATCGGCTTGTTTTTCCTGGAGTTCAAAGAAACAAGAGTTGGTGGCTCTTTCAATTGCTGAGGCTGAATTGGTGGCAGCTACTGCAGCTGCAAAGCAAGTTGTATGGGTCAGGAAACTACTTGAAGATTTGCAAGTTCATTTATCATCAGCTACGGTGGTATATGTGGATAATCATGCTGCAATCTCTATCTCTACGAATTCGGTATTCTATGGAAAGACAAAACACTTTAAGCTCAGATATTATTATCTGAGAGATGTACAACAGGAGGGAGAGTTAAAGCTTGAGTATGGCTCCACAGAAAATCAGATTGCTGATCTCTTTATAAAAGGATTTCATGTGTCACGATTTGAACAGTTAAGGAAATTGGTGGGAGTTCAGAAATTGAATTTCTGATCCAAGGAGAAGTATGTAGGATGCGTGTCTCAGAAATTCAGACAAGAGCAACGTCCATACACAGCCATGCAACGACGTAAAAAAAAAAAAGAAGACGGAAAAAATAAAGAAGCAATTGGCAAGAAATCAAGAAATGTTAGTTGCGCCAGTTAGATGACAGTTAGTAGGATTGAATTGTTATAAATGTACATTTGATTACAGATGTTGAATCACTTCAATTAATGGAAGAAAAATCTTAGTGAATTGTTGAGTTTTTACATCCTTTGTTTGCCCATGTTTCTCTACGCATTCTCTCTCTAGCTTTCTTTCTCAAAGTTCTTTGTTTTATCGTCCTTTGTTTTCATAAGGTAGATAGATAATCGCAACAACATTCATTGTAAATAGCACATCATTAACTATAAATGACTGATATTAGGGATAATTAAATTGATATGCCACATGCCTGGACATCTCTACATGTTCTTTGTTCAAGCAATTTAATACACATATATATACATGTTTTTGGTGACCGGAAACATATGTAGGAAAGAACCTTAATCAAATGATATATCACCAAAACTAAAAATTCACCAACTTGAACTTCTTCACCATGTTTTCCAGTCCATCTACAAATCCAAAACCTACAAATGAAAAGCGCAACAGCAAACTTAAAGAAACACCAAATGTTTCTTTGTTTCAACTGAGATCCCAAGCCCAATAGACCACATAATGAAATGATGTGGATAAACGTAAAAATGGAAAAATAGCAATAGGATTGCAAATTTAATTTAATTACTAAAGTACAATATTACGGAAGCACAATGATGTGGATAAATGTAACAAAAAACATTTGGTTAAATTTCTAAAAATATAAGTAATAACTTTTAGCTGCGATTATGAAAACGTAGTTAATAATATTTAGCTATGAAAAAAAGTAGTCAAAAATTATTGGTGATGATTTCTGGAAACGTTGCCTATAGTTTTCAGCTATGGAGATTTAGAAACGTTTTGGACGATAAAATAGAAATGTAGCTAAAAATTATAGGCGATTTTTTTTACACATTTAGCTATAATTTTTTTATAGCCAAATCATCACCAATAATTTTTAGCTACAAGAATTTGGCGACATTTTAGAAAATGAAACAAAAAGTAGATAAAGACTATGGACGATATTTTTTATACATTTAGCTAGGATTTTTTTTTAGCCAAATAGCAACTTTGTTCCAGTGACACTTGATTTTTCTTTTTTTTTTTCTAAATGAAAGGAAACAAAAAAATAAATAAAATCTTATCAACATTAATACCATTTAAATGTTAATAAAATGAAATGAAAACTCTGGATTATGCAATTAACTTCACAGTTTATGATACTAAACTAGGCAATTAATGAAAAACTTTATGTTTAAAGTGCAGTTTTAATGACATCTTATTAACATGCATACAAGATATAACTCCCTTGAATTTTATTAGGGTGAGCTCACGTATTTAGATATGATGATTAGTTTTATAACCAACAAATGATGATGAAAGAAGCATCTTAACATTTATTTTCTTACCAAAAGAAAATATAGTAGACAAAGATTCCTGATTTTTCTTTTTAAATGGGGAATAATAGAGTAATTAAATATAATTCTTATAAAATTAAAATTTTAACTTTGGAGGGATTGAGATGCCTCTGAGAAGCCTGCCATGCCTGCTGTTGTTTCAATGCTAACAAGTGAAACTATGGCACTTCCCAAACCTCAACGACCTTCCTTGATTTAATTGATAAAGTGGAAAATGTAGTATATATGTGGAATCTAACATGTACTCTTGAAAAGTAAACCCAGACGACATGACAGAGAGGAAGACTGATATGTTTTTCACTGAGTTTGGAAAAATCTCAGTGGATTCTACTGAGACCAACGAGGGGTTCGGACTTAGAAAGGGACTGGTGTGGTAATTCGGACGTCGCCTTTGTGGAATCTTCATCTTCTTCCCCAGCAACGCGGGATGATTTTGTTGACTTGACTTAGAAAGTCTTCTCCGTTGACATTTCCCCTTTGGCCTTTGCATCTCATTAATTTCATCATCAGAAAAAGAAACATAAGGCCAGAAAATTAATTCGTAAACATCGATGAATTATAATCTTAAGGTTGACCGTTGATGATCTTTAATAATTGCTATCAATCTTTAATTCATCTTCTCAATGATGGATTGTCTCATCAAATTCCTATCGTTCCTGCTCCTGTCCTTGCTTATATCAACCAATTTCATTCATGGAGCTCCCGCCCTCTCTCATCTTTGCGATAACTCGAGCAATTTCACCAGTGATAGCACCTTCAGAGCCAATCTGAATGGCCTCCTCTCTTCACTTTCCTCTAACTCTACCAATTCCACCCAGTATTATCTTAACGGTTTCTACAACACCTCGGCGGGGCGGAACCCTGATGAGGTCTACGGCCTCTTCCTTTGCCGTGGTGATGCTACCACCGAGGAATGTAGACATTGTGTTGCTACGGCCACTCGAGAAATAATCCAACTTTGCCCTGCCCAAAAGGTGGCCATTGTGTGGTACGACTATTGTCTCCTTCGTTATGAAAATGATGACTTCTTCACCACCAGGAACTCAGGGCGTAATGTATCTATTCCGACTGCGAAAAACGTCACTGTGGATAGCGTCACTAAAGGGAAGCTTAATTCTCTGGTGGTCTACACTTTGATGCAATCAGCAGTTGAAGTTAGCGCTGCTCCTTCAGGTTCCAAAAGATTCGCTGTCAAACAAACTTCAACTGATTATGGAAATCTTTACACTCTCGTCCAGTGCACACCAGACTTGTCTGGGGAAGACTGTAACCTTTGTGTTCTGATAATTATCCCCCAAATTCCAGTATGTTGTAGTGGGAAGAGAGGAGGGAGAGTGTTGACACCGAGCTGTAACATTCGATTTGAACTTAATAATCCATTTTACAATCAAACATTTGTGCAGGCACCACCAACTTCGCCTCAGGTTCCTCCTCTTCCACCTCCAACGCCAATATCATCAGAAGGTGATGAAATTTTGATTTATTTATTTTATCAAAATAATTCATTAATTGCTTTACAAGAATTGCATGCATATATTAAAATTGTAATAGGGATCGATTACTGTAATTAAATCTCAAAAAGGCAACAGAGATCCTTCGATGACATAGAATGGTTTCAAGTGGAACATATTCATGTCATATTTATGCAGATAGACTACAAATCGAACGTTGGAATTTCATATGTAAACTTTTAAATGAAACATATTGATTGCCTTGCCAGGGAGGAGCAGCATGCCAGCTGTCACAATTGTAGCCATTGTGACTCCAATTTCTGTCTCTGCCGTGCTTTTCTGCATGGGTTACTTATTCTTAAGAAGGCGAAGAAGAAAAAAGTACGAGTCTGTGGAGCAAGACAATGGTAAAAGATATATGTATTCAAAAGATGCTTCTATGTGCAAGACCTTTTGAATGGCGTTGTAAATAACTTACCGCAACTTCTTCTTGGGGTATATATGTAGTTGGGAACGAAATAACATCTGCGGAGTCCCTGCAATTCGATTTTGCAACCATAGAAGCTGCTACAGATAATTTCTCCGACGATAACAAATTAGGAGCAGGTGGCTTTGGTGAGGTTTTCAAGGTGAGCATTTTGGATAATTGTTTTAACTATACTTGGACTGGATCTATGAATTGTCTATGGGACACTGTAAATCTGTAATACATGAGAACTGTGTGTTTCACAGGGTAGGCTGCCGAATGGAGAAGAAATAGCTGTTAAAAGACTGTCAAGAAGCTCTGGACAAGGTGTAGAAGAGTTCAAGAACGAAATTATATTGGTAGCTAAGCTGCAACACAGGAATTTAGTGAGGCTTCTCGGTTTCTGTTTAGAAAGAGAAGAGAAAATTCTCGTTTATGAGTTTGTTCCCAACAAGAGTCTCGACTATTTTCTTTTTGGTTTGCATTCTGACATCCTTCACCTCAGCATATATATGCCAATTTCAGTTCTATTAAAGATAAACCCATGAAAGTTGATTAGGAATCCCAACTTTAAGTTGCTATTTTTGCAACTTGTAGATCCTGAAAAGCAAGGACTACTAGATTGGTCTAGAAGGTACGAGATAATAGGAGGGATTGCTCGAGGAATTCTCTACCTTCACCAGGACTCTCGCCTTAGAATCATACACCGTGACCTTAAAGCAGGCAATATCTTGCTAGATGGGGAGATGAATGCCAAAATATCAGATTTTGGCATGGCCAGAATTTTCGGAGTTGACCAGACTCAGGGAAGCACAAACAGAGTTGTTGGTACATAGTAAGCTTGAAAGTTTGAAACCGTACGAATAGTCTTGTCTGCATATGAAACATTAATTGTCGTTAGCTTCTTCTTATATTGCTCTATCTTTTGTCTGTATCTAGTGGGTATA
Source organism: Erythroxylum savannarum (assembly GCA_025629945.1). Lineage (NCBI taxonomy): Eukaryota > Viridiplantae > Streptophyta > Magnoliopsida > Malpighiales > Erythroxylaceae > Erythroxylum > Erythroxylum savannarum. The sequence continues at coordinate 2,608,548 of JAOTAW010000001.1, read as the reverse complement.
TGTCTCCGGAGTATGCAATGCATGGGCAGTTCTCGGTGAAATCTGATGCATATAGCTTTGGTGTACTAGTCCTTGAGATTATAAGTGGCAGGAAGAACAGTTCTTTCTATCTGACAGATGGAGCAGCCAATGTTGTGAGCTATGTGAGTATTGAATTTGAAGTCATTACATCACCTGAACTTTGGCTCCACAAAGAATTTTGGAGAAAGGAAGAGACGAAGATCCAAGATTCATGATAATTATGGCTTGAAATTTTGCAGGTGTGGAAGCATTGGAAAAATGGGACACCTTTGCAGGCGTTGGATAAAAATCTAACAGAGACATATTCAAGGAATGAAGTTATGACATGCATACAAATAGGGCTGTTGTGTGTTCAGGAAGATCCTGCTGATAGGCCCACAATGGCAAAGATAATTCAGATGCTTAATAGTTACTCCATATCTGATCTTCCAATGCCTACACAACCCGCTTTTTTTTTCCGCAGTGGAACAGAAGGAAGTTCTGTGATAAGAGGATTTCTGTCCGATCAACCAACAAGTCAGCCAGCGTCAATATCTGTTGATAAAGCGTTAATTACAGAAGTCTACCCACGTTAATAAGATAGTTATGAAGAAGTTATATATTCTTTCTATATCTGTTGGAACTTGTAAATAATTCCTTTTAAGGAAGACCTTAGTTTCAATTTTTGAATGCTTATTTCGTAGTCTTATCTATTTCATTTTCTGTTTTGACAGTACCGTACGTAAACTATTAAAGTTTCATGAATGAACGCTGAATTTCGATGATAAGAGAGAATTAAGGAACACGGGATCTGGGCAACGTGCAATTAATTAGGAGTACTGATGACATCCACAGCTACCCTTTCAATGTGTTATAGTAAATTCTTCGTTATTACTTTAGCTTAACCCTTAAATGTGCAGGACTAATGAAAATCATAGACTTGAAATTGATATGATTCATATTTATAATCTTGCAATGATTCATTTATTAACAAATATGCACTGAATCCTTGAATATAACGAGGGCCTAGGCAGAGCAGATATATGCAATCTCCCACTACAATAAGCTCATCAGATCAGGTTGAAAATGGCAGGCACAGTAGACTTGTAATGCACGCTCATGATTAAACAAGTTTCCGTATTTTAGGAATAAATCCTATGTTTCGATTAACCAGTTTTTACCATATTCTAGTAAATCTTATTTATATATTTATATAGGGCCCATATAAATGTGTTGACAAACTTAAGTGACACAAAGTTGGGACAGTCTAACGTGAACATAGTGCTCCAACCCTAATTTCTTAGGTCAAGGTACAGGTCAATTTGACAGCGAAATTATATTCACATATAAAAAACTTACATTATAAGACCAAATAAAAGATTTCTTATAAAAGGTTCCTTATAGCCTAAAATTATAAATAAGTAATACCTACATCTTAGGGTTTTAGCCTAAGCTTTTTACCTAGCTTGTTTTAGTAGTTTTTTTATTATTGTTACAATTGTTATTACTACCACTACTATTATTATTATTGTTGTTGTTGTTGTTATTGTTGTTATTATTGTTGTTATTATTATTATATTTATTTATTCTTCTTTTTCTCTTTCTCTCTCTTTATGTAGGTCATTTGAAAACAATCTCTCTACTAATTAAAGGTAAAGCTACGTATTATTGGACTTCTCCATATCTCACGTATTAGTGAAATTTTTACTAGGTATGATTGATGTAATTGTTGTTTATTTTTCTTTTACACTGTTTTTGAAAGCAAATACAACTAAACTCTCTTTTTAGGTAAAAGTTAAATAAAGTTTGATTTTTCAAGAGATGTGAAATTTAATTGTTTTTAACTTTTTTTCTTTGATATTTGTATATCTTTCGAGATTATTAACATTATTGTTTTGTTTAATTGATATAAAAAAAAGGTTATTGTTCAATTACCAAATAATATATTGTCAATTGTAATGATTAAATTTATAATTGCTTGATTATTCTAAATTCTAAGAACTTGGTTAAGGTTATTTGTTGATGAGAGAATTAATCAAAAATTTCATTTTTGGTTAACAATGAAGTAAAGAGAGATAAGTTAAGACCCGAATTTTAATGATAAGAGAATTAAGAAACAAAATCTGATAACAGGTTCATATTTTTTGCCTCAATTATTCTGTTCCAATTTTAATGATAAGAGAACTAAGAAACACAGAATCTGATAACAAGTTCAAATCTTTTGCCTCAGTTATTCTGTTTCAATATCATTTGCCTCAATTATTCTGTTTCAATTTTATTTGTCTTACTTATACATAAAATGACATCATTTTGAAATAAAAATATAATTAAAACAAAATAATTGAAACATAAGATCTGATACCTAAACAACGTATAATAAATTAGAAGTAATTCTGACATCCACATCTACCATGTCAATGTATTGTAGTAAATTCTTCTTTATTACCCTAGCTTAACCTAAATGTGCCGTACTAACGAAAATCATAGACTTGAAATTGATATGATTCATATTTATAATCCTGCAATGATTCAATCATTAACAAATACACATTGAATACTTAAATATAATGAGGGCGTAAGCAGAGCAGAAATATGCAATCTCCTACTACAATAAGCTCATCAGATCAGGTTGAAAATGGCAGGCGCAGTAGACTTGTAATGCACGCTCATGATTAAACAGGTTTCAGTTTCTTAGGTCAAAGTACAGGTCAATTTGACAGTGAAATCATATTCACAAATACAGTAAACCTTTACACGCTATACAAGTGCCCAAAAGGGGCAATTCTTAAACCCAGAAAATCATTAAGTTAAGAGCATTCACCAACCAACAAGAAAAGAAGAATAAAACGACACAAAGCAGTGGTTACAATATGCCCTTGATGGCAGTTCAAGGCGTAACGTTCTTTTTTTTCTCGCCTCTTCGCTCTGGTTTTGCATGAAGAACTGGCATACCAAAATCATCTCTTCCACTCTACTTTGATTGCCTTATCTGAAGCCAGCAAGACAGAATTAACAGTCAAAAGTCGAAATATGCATCGCATATGTTCAGTATCTTGGAATATAACTCATTGACCCCTGCCTATACTGGAAGAACTGATCCTCCAATATCAAGGCCTTTAGTTTTCAATTGTACTGGAATCGTCACCCAAGTTCATAGGTACCTTTCTCAAACATATACAAGAGTAATAAAGACATGAATTTTCAATCTTTAACCAAAAGGGAAAAGGGTGCATGCTCGCTGCTTTGAAAGTACACAAATAAAGACAATTTGACCAGGTAGTAAATAAATTAAAGAAAAAACTAATTATAGATCAGAGGAAACTATATGGATGCATATGCACCTCAAAATATTTGACACTTTTAAAAGAATCCTTTCATACACGAGGACACACAACCAAAAAAACGTAGCCAGAAGAGTTTTAAGGCTAACATTATATAAAAAAAAAAAGGATCTTACCATTAACGCCTCTAGTCGAAGGTAGAGATTTGTCACTTCTGATGGCCCCTTTACCAGCTGCCTGCACCACACTCTGTGCCCTTGGTGACATTGAAGTTAGCTTGCCATTGCTGGAAGATGTCAGAGAATGCCGTCTGGCTGTGCCGCTCTTCTCAAATCCATCTTGGGAAAACCTTGGGGATCCTTGTTCTCTCAACTTACACTTCGCAGATTTAGTTGGTGTCATATAGCTAGGCAGTTTTGGTGTGCTGCTCATCCCATTCTTTTCCTCAGGTTCTATATGCGGAGGAAGTGAAGCTTTTCTCTGGCTGCGGTTACGCACCTCAACACTGGAATTATCATCTTTAGTCTCTTGCTGCCTATTTGTCTCTTGAACATCACCCACCTTATCATATTCCTCCTTGGGCTGGGAGTCAAAATTTCGATTTTCATGCAAAACTTCATCATGCTCACCAAGCTTCACTTCCTCCTGGCTGTGGTTACGAGCCTCAACACTGGAATTATCATCCCTAGTCTTTTGCTGCCTACTTGTCTCTTGAACTTCACCCACCTTATCATATTCCTCGTTGGTCTGGGAGTCAAAATTTGGATTTTCATGCAAAACTTCATCATGCTCACCAAGATCAGGTGCTATCAAACTTGTATTAACCTCAATCAATTCAGGAACTGCCAAAACAGTATCTTTTATCTTCTCAACAGAGTCAGGCAACGAATCCAGGGAAGTAGCAGCATTTGATGCCTTTGTCAAAATGAGATTTGATTTCTTCTTGTCAACCTCAAATCTTTCACCAGACTTCTTCAAGGAATTAGAAGTTTTTCTTAAAGTGAGTTTTACCTTCTCAGATGCATTTTGTGAATGTCCTGGAGTTAAATCTGCTGGTTGGTTTGAGAGTTTTCTTGGATTCTGTTTCTGCCTTTCAGATTCAGAAATTGATGGACCTGAGGTGTTTGCAATCTTGGCACCTGATAGCTTCCGCTGTCCTTGTTTTCTCCTGCCTTGTTTAGCCTTTACACCTTGTAAATTGTCATGCATCTTCTGAGACTTCAAATTAACATTCTTTACTTGTGAACAGACCTCCCAGATGTGTGACCTTGTCCACCGCCCTAACCACTCCCCAGCTGAGTTAGGATCCCCAGGATCATAATGCATGCATAAAGGTCTTCTGCTGGATGTTGAAGCCAGAAGCTTAACAAAAATTAAAA
>JAOTAW010000001.1:2557597-2569872 GCA_025629945.1 Erythroxylum savannarum | reverse complement strand
AAATTGAGGTTCTCAATTTCGAGAACTAAGTTGAACAAGAAAGAAGATCTATTTACAACTGCAATTTGGTTTGTCTATTGTGCAAGAAAATCTACTTAGTTAAGGAATTGTACAAGAAAGAAGATCTACTTACTTAGTGGGTGGATGTGTGAGAGATTTAATTTTGAAAAGAGCGCCAAAAGATTTTGAATATTATCACCACTATTGACTTCAATAGGTTTTTGGTGGATTTTGTATGTTCTTCACATGTTTTTTGTTCACAGTTATACCTTTTATATACTAATACTTGTGATTATTGGATGAATGATACCTTTTTTCAGATAATGCACCATAGATCAAAGAGAAATTATTTTGTTCTATGATCATTGGACGGAAGTTTCCTATATGCAAGGTGTTTATCAAAGATTCAACAGTTGACGTCTGGTAATGTGTTATTTAAATGATTCCTTTTTTTGTCATGTCACCTTTTCTGGGTTGGTGCAAACATTATCATAGTGATTTCTGGCTTGTACTTAAGTGGAACTGATTTCATGCCTACATAGGTGTCCAGCTTTGAAACGACAATACTTGTTAATGGAAATGTAAAAGTTTGTTTCAAAATCCTTTTCATAGTTCACGTAGCTATTTGTAAAGGATCATTGTTAAAGAGTTGGCTAAAGTTCTTAGGCTCTCTCACTTATATGTCAAAATTTTAAAGTTGTTAAACGTGAATTTTTTAATTTAGATGTTGTAATCTAATCTATAATTAAGGGTAAACCTTGTGCTCCAATAACAAAAGTACAAATCAAAATTTTTTGTGAATATTCATATGCAAGCATGTTGAATAAAGATATTGATAGTTTTGGAACAACATTTGGGTTCATCAAGCATTAGTTATGAACAAATTAGATATAATGATATCATATAATTGGCTTTCCTTTTATATCACAAAAATTAGATAATTATGGTTTGACACTTTCTTATGTTTCATGTCCAGAGGTATCAAAGGCAGAAGGAAGGATTGGACAAACCACAAAATTCGTGGCTATTGGAGGTACAGACACAGATGATTCTACTAACAAGTGGCTCACTTTAGATCAAAAGGTAACTGCTATTCACTTTATTGATTCTTGCTTCCTGTAAATTTGTCATCTCATTTACCTTTGTATGGCTTGAATTTGAGTGCAAATATATTGCCTATGTTAAGTATGAACTTCAGTAACTTACAAAGATATTCCATATAAACATCTTTAGGAAAATTTCTTTTTGATTCCATCATAATTAGTGAAACATTATATTGTATTATCAAGGATTCATATATCCAATGATTATGCTAAGCTTGATGATTCCAAGTATTGTTGAGTTTGCAATTTGTATAATTTAACTCATACAATCTTGTATTCGGCTGTTGGAGTAATTATTTCATGCAACTTACACTACTGGAGTAATCTTGTATCTTATGGCATGCTTGTAACTAATTGGTTGCAGACTTTAGTACTAGTAAACTTGATAGAAAATGGGTAATATATTTTAGGAGATGGTCAAGTAAATGAACACCTATGAGTAATGAAAGTGATTTTCTTTATTGCTGTAGGATTTTCTTGTTAGTTATGCTTATTTTGAGGAGAAATATCATAATAACAGCTTAATAGCATTGGATTTTAGAAGCCTACTGTCATATCCAACTTTCGTGGTGAAAATTTAGGAACAAAAACAATGGTATTTAACTTATGGTAGATGCTATGTTAAAATTCCAACAGCCCAAAAAATTTAGATTCACTTGCAACTTAAAATTCATATTATTTATTGTGGTCCTAGAGCTCTAGAGATGAAGTGCTTTTAAATTGTCATGTTTGTCTTTCTTTATCAAGCTTTATTCTTATTGTTTAAAGTATTCTTAACGTTGGTGAAGCTATGGATGCACCTAATGCATATATGTTACAACACTTGCTTTTTGTTTCACTCTCGGGATGGATTGTTGAGTACTTATATAATAAAGAAGTTGTACTTTAGAAGATAATTAATGGTTTTCAATAAATATTTTCCTGGATTACTTTCTCATTCTATCGCCCTCCTAATTAAGAACAAACTAGCTTAATTATGCATAATTTCAGGCATTCTACCGATCTTAAAGTTGCTTTCATGATTCTCATGGCTAATCTTTCGTATATGATGGCTGATGCATGAAGTTGCTCTCTTCGACATGAACAAACCTACAGTCATTCTAGTTACGTTCTATTTTTTATAATTTGTAAACCGGTCTTTGTATTTATTATTTTATCTATAAGAATTGTTAAAGTTGTAATTAAAATCTTGTATACGAAGAATATTCTTTTTGTTAATATAATTTAATGATATTTTATTTTTTATATACAATGCTTCAAATTATTAATTATTTTTGTATAATAAATTAACACAAAAAATCTAAATATTATATATAATAATATGGATTAAAAATGTCACAAATAATTATAATTAACATAGTATGACATTTTATTAAAATGTATATTAAAAACTTGACTAAGTTTTACCAAACTTAACTAAAAATATTTGACTATGTTTCTAAAAGCATAGCTAAAATTTTTTAGCCCCGAAAATTAAACGTAGCCAAAATATATTGGTGATGATTTCTTAAAACGTCGTTAATAGTTTTTTCTCTACAGAAATAAAACGTAGGCAAAAATTATTAGTGACAATTTGTGGAAAACGTAATCTACAATTTTCAGCTACGGGAATTTGACAACATTTTTATTTTGGTATATTTAGTGACGAATTTATGGTAGCCAAATGTCATTTTTGTTGTAATGAAGCTAGAACCTAAGTTTAATAGAAAATTTTGAATTACAAATTACCAATAAAATACTATAAATTCGTATAAATTTTACATTTCAGATCTCACTAACATTTACAATTACGATCTCACTTTTTTTTAATTCATTTTATCATACGTGGAAATGGATGGTCACCACTTAGCAGGCACCATTTACCTGCCACTGCCAGAGTGTTTTTGCTTTTAAGATTTTCTATTCTTCAGCCATTAATTATCTTAATCCTTTATATATTTTTTTGACTTCCCTTATGAATCAAAAGTTATTCTATCATCCTTTAAGCACGTTCTCACGCTTGGTGGGCACTTCTCGGAGACCCTGGAGCCAATCCGTAAATATGACGCCGCCTTTTTATCTCCGTGATGTATGAATTCTCTATTGACGTCTTCTTGTCCATGATGATATAATCTTGTACTTACGTAGCTCTTCACTAAGCAGCAGTGTTCTTGTCAAGCTTTAGCAATGGGGTGTCTCGAGCTCTTATTCAACATCTGTTTTCAGGGTTAAGTTTTTTGAATGATGACATTAAGTACTATACTGAAGTGAGTTGTTTGTTACTATTACATGATACATCAAAATTTTGGTGTTATTTAATATAAGTTATTCGGAAACAACTATATTTATTAGACCTCTCAAAATTTCATATTTAGTAGGATTTTTACGTTATTATCATAGTCGTTGTTGTTTTCGTTGTTATTAGAAAAAATCATCCTAAGAAAAGAAAATCACATAAATCAATGGATGGCATAATTGGTTCAAGATTGATTGCCTGATGAACACAAAGTTGGTTGGACATTGCAAGGAAATACTAGAAAAACAGAAAGAAATTGTGAAGGTAATAACAAAAAGCAAATCTTCATTGGTGGACCTTGGATGTGGACAATTCAGAACGACAAACGGGACAAGAGCTGTTTTTCGCTAACCACATGACAATGCACTTCCCATGGAACAAGTGATCATTGGAACACATTCTTGTCGCCGACCCCTTCATCTTCTCCAAGCAAATCGTGCACTCGTCGCAAGTGTTCTTGTCCACTTGCACAGACTCCAACTTCAGTTCCTCTCCTTTAGTTCGTACCATCCTAGAATTTTTTCTTTCCAGTTGCAAACATGCCTCTCTTACACGGCGGTCTCTTAGATCTCTCTCATGATATATAGACCTGTTTAAGAGGTCTCTTTCCTCGAACACAACTTCTTGAGTTGTCTCAAGCTCTAAAAATAGTCTCAGGTATTCTCGACCCTTCTCGGAGACCCCGTAGACAACTCCCCGAATCGTTTCCAAAGCATTATTAATCACATGCGCATCACTCTTACTGAATGACCCCTCTGGATTTCGAAGTCGACCAATGTACTGTGCAGTGATGTTCTCAAAGTTAATGGCTGTATTTACCGTAAACGTTAACGTACGCAGCTCTTCACTGAATTCATGAATAAGGAGTTTTCTCCCTTTGAATGATCGACGAAATAATCTTTGTTTGGCTTTGTAATCGATGGTCAAGACAACTTGCATTGGCGACCGCCGCCTCCGAGAAACATTAATCTGGTAAAGCTTTAACTTTGGTGATCCGTAGAGTTGAAAATCCAAAGTTTCCTTCTCGATCATGTTGAAACTTCAGGGAGAAAACCCAATTCAATTTTCTTGATAACATCAATATGGAGTCCAATACTTGTTATTTATGAGTTTCAGGTAATCCTAATCCGAAAGAGAGGAGGAGATTTGTAGTCTGGTTTAATACTTTGTTCTGGAATCGGATTCATTCGTGATTAAACCTAGTTAATTCTAAATATTCCTTTTGAAATAATTAATTTACTTTTTTACAACACACAAGTATATTAGTATCATAGAGTTAATTACAAGTTAATTGATCTCTGACCTCAACAAAAACGGGATGACTCCATATTCCAAGACCTATCTATCAAGCAAGGAAAACCTTTAGTATGCTTTATTTCAGAAAGCAAACAAGAAACGATCTCAATCTCAACAATCATGAAACCCTTATCTTATACATTCCAAAAAGTGTTCTTTTGACATCAGCTGCCATCCCAAGTAAGCACCTTTCAACATGGTCAAATATGAAGGAACTGCAGGAGTCAAAGCATTATCAGCGTGTGGTAGCTGTTTTCTTGAAATCAATTTTGTCAACCTTGACTTCTCCATCAATTAGTTCGTACACGTACACCACAACACGCAAGCCGTCAATGTCCATTAACACAAAACTCGGGTTCACGTCATAAGTGAAACTGCTGTAGGCACCAGTTGCCGAGCCGGGGTTTATTACCACACCACCCTCATGCTTATAGGCTTTGAACTGATGGGTGTGGCCAGTGACTAGGATGTCCACATCCAGTTGCCTCTGTAGCATTGCTAGAGAATCCAAGTCTCCCCATGGAATGACCTACGTAAAAATTGGTGATTGTATGTTAGCATAAGAGAAAATAAGGAAAATATGCAAACTGATAGTAAAATCAGACCCTTTTGCTTTATGAGTATTTCATTGCAATTAGATGAAGTTAATTCCCTGATCTAATTACTGAAAAATGAAAACCAGAATCAAAGAACTGGTTTTCTTTATTACTTGAAGATGTTCTCAGAAAATACAGTTGTATTTGCAGAACAGGTACACACATATATCAAAGGTAGAGCAAAAAAAAACTTCACTTTTTCACACATCTAATCTTTTATCAGAGTTTCCCGTTGGACAGTTATTAACACATCAGCACAGGAAGTCTATTCTATGTATCAATGGATACACAACTTCGTATTCTCGAAGACACTACCAATAGAAAATTGTAAAAAGCAGTATCATGTCACTAAACCATGATTTCATTTTTCCCCATGGCATAACCCATTGTCAAAATCAAAGTATGGTAATTGTAAGAAACTGAGTGTCTTATCACAATCTGTCATCTGTAAAGGTGAATTTTTTCTATTTAGCAATAAAGTGAAGAGGATTAAAAGCCAAATCCTAATCAATATTAGGTTAAACTAAGACAAAGAAAATCCAAACCTGATGACCATGGCATATTCCGAGCTTAAATTGGCCAATAGTAAGGGTCTTAGTCTCTGGATAATGCGATTCTTCATCAAATTCACCTCTTGTAATATGCAAATCAGGACAGAGGCTCTTCAAATAATCATGCACTTCCTGATGAGGCAAACCACTTAGTTCAATTACTAGATAAAAGTGTGTTCCACAAGACATATGACGGTGTTCATCAATATTTACTACAGCATCAATATTTACTACAGATATGTACATTGAAGGATAGGAAGAGAAGAAGAAGGATACAGGTTTTTGTAGGAAAACAAGCTATAAGAGAGAATTTCTTCAAACAACATGCAAGAACTAATGAGAAGGATTACACGGAGAATTTCATCGTCATGAAAATAAGATTAACCTTGCTCGAGGTGATCAAAGGGTAGTAAGGATATAAACTCAATTTGTGAAGGAAACTAAACGATTTGTTTGGGTTTGCAGCAGTATAATCAAAAGACTATAGTTATACTCAGGAGCTCTATATTACACAGCATATGTGCTCTCTCCAATACTCTGTTACCACATCTGCACATCTACTAATCCAGCCCATATGTAGTTATTAAATGACAATCCATTAGAAGAGGAGAATGGTTCACATAGTTGACATAATCCAACAAATCAAAATATGAATGGTCTCCTCAAAATTTCTATAATACCCACAATAAGAAAGGTCCAGAACTTAAACAAGAACCACATGTTGATTCATAAAACAATAAAAGAAACAATTATACAAACCAAAAGTCCACTTCAATTAGTAGACGTGAATTAGTAATGGACAATAATCAACCAAACATTGGGAGAAGGGGAACCAGAGCACTGTAAGTTGTAACAACTCATTATGCAAAACATGCAACTCTAAATAAAACTTAAGCAAAAAGATAAGACAACTGAAATTGAAATGAGGAACAAAGAGGAGTATGATTACTTTAATACAGAGATTGCCAGTGCAAATAATGTGCTGAATCTTGCCAGGCACAAGCATAGACTTGAACTTAGGAGGCAGATCAGCTGCCCTGTGAGGTATGTGGAGGTCCCCTATAGCCAATACCAACACCATTCTCTTCCAACTATTAAAACACACAAGAATCTGTCTCTTTTTCTCTCGCTCCTAACAATTACAGAGTCCCCAACATTACCATCATAACCTGCAAATCTTCGAAAGCAAAATAAAGCCCAGATCAAAACTAAGAAATTAATCAAACTCAAGAATTACACAATAAAATTTACTAGCCAAACAGATGAAACCTATTAAAAGAAAACTTCAAGAATAAAACTTGATTGAAAAACACCTGCGTAGGGGTTGGTCGTTTCAGAGGAAAACTCAATCAGTAGTCGCGAGGAACCAAAGTGAAAGGTGTTTTAGTTACGAGACCGCCGGTCCAAGTTGAACAATCGAAGCTGAAATCGGATTTAAGCAATGTTTTCTGTTCATTGACCTTCGTTTTAGTTTTTCTTTTCTACTTCAATTTGCATTTTGGATTTGCCATACTCCAACATTTGAACCCATCGGGCTTATGCATAGAAAGTGGAAGATCGAACACCATTTTGGAGAAAGCAAGACCAACCCTTATAGCAGTTTAGCCCAAACCCAACTAACTTTGTTATGGTTTGCCCTCTTTTTTCCGTAATGAACCTAAGTTGTTCTTTACGTAAACAAATTAAGTGCCCGTTTGGATGAGCTTATATCAGTAGAGCTTTTATCAGTAGAACTTTTGTTAGTAGAGCTTTTCTGAAAAGAGCTTTTTTAAGAAGCCAGTTGACTGTTTGACTGTCAACTAAAAAAACAACTTTTTTAAAAGAGCTTCATACAGTAGACTGTTTGGCAACATAAAAATTAAAAGCACTTTTATTAATTTTAACTATATTTTATTTTGTAATAAAATTATTTGACTATGTTTTTGGTTGATGATCATTGACATTTTCATACTAACAAGACTCAACTGAGATTGCCTATGTCTAAACCATAAATTTGGATGAATGATCAAATTTGAACACAAGATATGCTAATCAAGAAACCATATATATGGGTTTAAAGCAAAAACAAAAATAAATGGGAAAAGTAAAAAGCTTGTCCAGCAGTATTATACGTAAAAATACTGCTTTCCTGATTAGTGTATAGTAAATCAATAGGTTTGGAGTTCCATCAAAGAGGAGTTATCTGGAGTTCCTTGTTATTTTGTACAATGTTGTTAGTGTCATTGTTGGATGTGGTTGAGGCACCACTAGGATCTGAATTAATAAACCAAAATTTATTTAGAGATATCGAACAAGAAGATTCATTACTAGAGGTGCACTTGGAAGAGCAACCAAGATTGTGTGATTGGTCAACGTAATCTGATACTATCGTGAATAGCGTAGGAATGTTATCAATATACAGAACAGATGCTATTACATATTTCCTGTAGTGTAGTATCTATAACTTTTTTTTAAAAAAAAGTACCTGCAACCTATACATTTAAATCATTACTTGCAGCAATTCGTGTTTCCATCGCCATCTCCAGGAGAGCTCAGCTTGCCTGAAATTGCTGGTTCTACGAAAAAGCAATAAACCAAACCATTGCTGGTTGCATCTGACCAAATTACCATCTTGCTGACTAGGGAGGAACATGACAAATATCCACGAGGCTCACTTACTGCCAAATATGAGCAAGCCTTTTTTGGGTGGCTCTGCCACAGAATATGCTTAGGATACATGTTTCAGAAGCTGTAAGCCTTTAGCCTTGTCACAATCTGCAACATCTTTCTTCAAGGGCAGATTACACGCTACCCTTTCTTTCATAGCTTCCTTCTCCAATTTCTTCTTTTCAGCGTCAGCCTGTCTCTCATTCTCTTTTCGTGACTTACTGAACATCTTAACAAAGACAACCAATATCTGTGTGACTGCAAAGTAGAAATGCAGCATAAATATCATTAATTGGAATAGAAGAGCATCAATTATTTTGTAATACAGATGAAACCCTTCTCTCTGAGCTTCCAGAACTAAAAGTCAATTCAAGTTTATATTAACAGACAAGTATCTCATAACCAGGCATCTAACTTTTTTCTAACACAATAAAAGAATCAGTAAGAAACTAATAAATCAAAACCCATTTACCAAAAGAACAAACCTAATTCCATGGAGCTGTAAAAATAACCAGAGTAAACAATAGTACAACGTGAGGTAAGCACCAAAACCAGTGATGAACTGTGCAAAGCAGTCATAAACAATTTTAAACACAGAAAACTCACCACTTCAGGGTACAAGGAAATAAGTGACCTTACTTCAGCTTCAGCTATATCAAGGAAATTCTTCAACACCTGGAGAAGTGTTCATGTTTCAGATGACCAATTTGTTGGAGGGCTCAACTACACAAGTTTTTTTATACATAGCTAAATAATAGGAGAGGATAAATGACCAAGTAGTTCACTCCATACAAACTCGATTAGAAGTGAAGAAACAAGTAATGTCAAAATCAAAACTCAAGCGCAATCATGTTATCTACAAATACTTATCCATAACAAATATTGAGCCACAGGTTCTGGAATAGGAGAGGCAGCCCTCTCCCACCACCTTTCCCTACCAATCTCAAATTTGGTTCCAGAACATGATTCTTGGGTTCTGTCCAAACAAGTTCCAGAAATTTTGAAACTATTTACGGCCATCTCAAGACTCATTATACTGAACCATTTCCTGACACATTAGCATACATGGATTTCAAATAGCTATCATAGCCATTAAAATCTTTTTCTCTACACAATGAACGTTTATCTCATGAACCATCATAGCCATTAAAATCTCTCTCTCTCTCTCTCTCTCTCTCTGTTCTTTTTTCCCATTCAGCACAGTAGAAAGAATAAGAAAACTTTGAGGTTTATTTTAAAGCCAAAACACTAACAGTTCGGGAATTGTTTCAATGGGAAATATAATCAAACAATTGGCACACAACAATTCATTTGTTACAGAGATTTGAAGGTGACCTCATCATGCGTACATCAGTCAAGCAACAAGCAACAAAATTCTAGTATTGCATTTCAGGAAGGAAACAATGACCCAGAAAATGAAACCAATCGATCGACAAATGGAAGCAACTAACATCAGAAAAAAATGAAACTAATAGATCGAGAAATGACCAAAAAGCAAAAGAAAGCATGTACCTGAAATGAACCGAGTGAAGATGGGTTGTGTCCCTTGAGAACTGTGGAAGATTTATGTTTCTCTTGTGAAGATCGGTTTGCAAAAGAACTGCGGAAGATTTGCGATAAAGGTATAAACGTCTGATATAAACGTAAGTGACGGAAACAAGTCTACCCGAAAAAGCTAAAATTTGGGCTTTTCTGAGAAGCTCCAAATTTTAGCTTTTGAAAAAGTTGTATTTGAGCTTCTAAAAAAGCTATTCCTACTTCAAAAGTATTTTTGAAGTTTACAACCAAACACTCACTTTTTTCCTAAAATGACTTTTGCGGTAGAAAAAAGTACTTTTAGAACTTCCAAAAGCTGAACCAAACAGGCTCTAAACCTATTCTAAGAAAGCAGAATAGAACAACCAGCCCACGTGATTGTATATGTGTGCGGCAATTAGGGATGACAATTGTACCCGAACCTAATGGGTACCCGACAAAATTATCTGAACGGGGGCGGATACAGAGAGCAAATTTTTATCCGTGGGGCATGTATGAGGGGTTAGCAAAAATACCCGCCGGGTATGGGACGAGTATGGAGATACCATCCCCGTACCCGTTTACCCATTTACCCGTTATATATTAATTACGAGTTTACCATTATATATATATATATATATATACAAACCCTAATAAAATTCTACTTCTCAATCCATCCCCAGCCGGCAGCTGCCCTGCGTCGCCGTCAGCCCATCGTTCAACACCATCTGTTTTGTCCCACTGAATCACGCATGTTAGTCACGAGATTTGACCATCTCCAGGTAGATAAAGAGAAGTGCAGATTTGATTTGGTTTTCTCTTTTGGGCTTCGTTTTTATCTGAATCGTTTGTTTCATTTGGATTCAGATCATTGAAGTGGTTTCAAATTATGACAAAATAATCGATTATCAAAACAATCTTCGGCAAATACATTATTTTGGGCTTTCTTCTTTATTTTTTTGGGTTGTTCTCTAGATTTGTAGCAAAGCCTTCAAAAGTTCTCATTTGGGGTTTCTGGGTTTCCCGGAATCAATTTTCACCACGCAAAAGTTTTCTCCTTTACCTTTACTCTGTTTTGGATTAGCTTTGCAGGAAATTTCGGTTAAACTTCTGGTAAGTGTTAATCAGCTTCTGGTAGGTGTGAATAATGCACTAATGTGCTTCCTTTTCTCACCTATGCCCACCTTTCTCTGGATACCCACCTCTATTTATCCCCACTGTTCCCATTTGCTTCAGCCTATTCACTTGATACAAAATACACATTTTTTGTGCTTGTATCGTGGTTCATTAGACTATACTGCTCTCATTAGCAATTGCGGTTAATTCTTAACCTAACTTTATGCAACACTGCCTTTGTTGGCAACTTCGTCCACTGATTGCAATTTTAGATGCCATTGCTACTTTTGGAGGTAGTTTTAGACTCTATTATCCTATCAGTATATTATTTGGCATATCCTTTATCTTGTTTCATATATTTAGTTTGCTGCATGTACCAAGCTTGAAGACCTTCACTTGAGCTAACGCCAACTCCAATCTCATAATTTTCTTGGTTAAAGAAATTAGAACATGTAATATTTCAGTGTGTTTTGAAGATTTCGATGAGTTTGTTTAAAGTAATTGACATAAATTCACAATTTATTTCTTTTGTGTATACGTTCTTATAGTTCCAATCATGTGTTGAGATTTTTTTTTCTCAATTTAGAACAAAGGCATGGATTTTTATTGGTAGAATAAGGTCAATCATATATTGGTGATCTCTGAATAAAGACTCACCTCTTCAATTTATAAGATGGCTAGAAAATAGAGCATATCTGAGTTGGTTGAATCATTAGGCTTTGAAAATGTAACTTAATTGTGCTACGAATAAATGGTGGAAAAATGAAGCTTACCCGATAATAGCATAATCAAATAGGAATAATCTATTCTGTTGCTCATACTATGATACAGTATGTATGACTTTCCCTAGAATAACAATCCATCAAGCTGCATGATTATTTTTTAATTTCCTTCATTAGATAAATTATTTTTTAATTTCCTTCATTAGATAAAGTATTATCAATACCTTTCGGATGATAATTTGATTGGATACTTGTGCAGGTAATTTGGGTTAATTTTTGTTGGATTACAATGAACTCGAGTGAGAGTATTTCTCAAAATCCTATATCTATGGATAGTCCTCCCATTCCTACTGACCTCTCTCCTTCGGTCGACTCACCAAATAGTACGAGTCAGGAACCCACTCCAACTTCAGAGGCTGTACAAGATGTTGAAGATACACGTAAAAGAAGATTAA
>JAOTAW010000001.1:2523491-2538303 GCA_025629945.1 Erythroxylum savannarum | reverse complement strand
AAATGATTATACCTTGAGATATGATTGTGACTGTATATGAATGGGTTTTGATTGTGTTTTGAATTTCGGACGGAAGGTCTGATGATGTTGATGATTGAGATTTATTGAAGTGTTTTAGGTATAGGTTCGTGTTTGTTTGTGATGAGAATTTCCGGACAGGAGGTCCGAAGAATTGTGTGTTTTGATTGGGACTTATAGAAGTGCGTTTAAATCTTTTGCAGATTTTTTTTGAGTTGTATAGAATACAGCCGTTATGCTGCCGAAATTTTTATGGCAAAGAAAGACTAGGAATAAGAATGAGATTTTTGGTTAATAGATGATTTTTGGGATATGTATGATTGTATATGAAGATATATTTTATGAATTGAGATTTGCATGAGGATGAATTTCCAAAAGAGAAAGTGGAGAAATTATATTGTTTTGAGTTGTATAAGATTGATTAAAGAGAAAAGGAATGATTATTTTGAAAAAAAAATTTATACCGAATTTCGGATTGGTTAGTCTTAGGGTTTCCAATGCGACGCGACGTGTTTCTACGATTTTCGTTTCCCGGATGTCGGAATTCAATTTTTGTTCTTCAGCGATTTGCTTTCGTTTTGTAAGTCCGATTCTTAGATTTCGCTTATGATTTTGCTTCCGCTAAATGATTTCCGATCCATTTGTTTGCTTCTGTTTTTTGTTTCGGTTTGATTCGATATTTCCATTTTTTCGCTTTACGCCTCTTCGTTTTCGTTTCCGTTTTCTGTCTTTCCTGTTGAGATCCGATGTCGAGATCGGGTCCCAACACCTGGAAATAGGTTGTGGGTGACAACTATGACTCTTCTTTGATTTACAATCCACCTGTTGAGATTGAAGGAAAGCTAATGGTGGCTCCAAGTCTAGACATTCTGCAGGAAGGTGCTAAGACATGGGAAGCTACGCTTATTGGTTTTTTTTATGGATTAAAGGCCTGCTTTTCCAGTGATACAAGCATGGACCCAGAGAAATTGGAAAGGGATAACTTAATCTTTACCTTCGCCTCAAAATCGGAAGCTCAAAAGGTAATTGAAGAAGGCCCTTGGCACATCTCTCAACTTTATTTCTTCAAAATTGGCAACCAGGCATTGAATTAAAAAAAATTAGATTGAAAAGCTTTCCTCTATGGGTGAATATCCATAACATTCCTTTGGAATATTAGACAACTAAGGGTTTGAGTATGCTAGCTAATTACTTGGAAAAATCAATCTGTATGGATGAAAACCCTACTCTGAGAAAAAGGGTTGGATTTGCACTATTATATGTGAGTACAGATATTTCTAAAGAAATGAAAGCTAACATCCCTATCCTAAGATTGGCAGATGAACATTCTCTCAGAGAAGATAAAGTTATGGTCACATACTAATGGAAACCTTTTTTAAGAGCATAAGGAAAAGAATGGAAAACTATAGGGAGAGTTTTCACTAGAGGAGACTATTGAAAGGTAATGGGTATGGGAAAGTTTAATTCAGAAGACAAAAAAAGATTGGGTGGACGCAGAACAAGTATCAAAAAACCATAAAATGGTTCAGGCTAAAAAGGAACCACCTAAAAATGGGGAGAATGTTCAACTGGAAAATAGTCCAGATTTAGTTCAGCTGGGGGAATTCACCAGAAATCATTGAGTAACTTAAATAAGTCACCAGGGAGGAAGAAGGAGAATGAAATGGAAATTAGTGAGAATAATCCATGCCATAGGGACCATGATATCCAACATAATGAGCAAACCCAACATATGGCAGAACTATAGAGAGGAGTTACTCAAAAGGAACAATTTAAACAAGTTATCTCTCAGAAGAGCAATAGGAGCAGTAGAAAGGCTCCAAAAGGAAAAGTAATCTCGTATGACCTTAATAGTCTAGAATATAAGAGGAATAAACAACCCTTCTAAGCTTAATATGGTAAGGGATTTTGTTCAAAAGAAAAAGTCTTTTTTATTTTATTTATTGGAAACTAAAATTAGATAAGCAAATCTGAATAAATTAAGTTGTTTGGGTAGCAAATGGCAGTTTCTCACAAACCACTAATGTCATGCCTATGGAAGGATTCTTTTTGTTTATGATGGTGATCTTTTGGAAGTGAATGTTCTGAAAACTAGCCAACAATTTATCCACACAAAGCATAACTTCAAAATAGAAAATTCTTGTGCTTTAGCTACTTTTGTCTACAATTTTAACACAATGTTTCAAAGAATTGAGCTATGGACTTCTCTTCAAAGACATAAGGCATCGGTTAGAGTTCCACGGTTAGTTAGTGGAGAATTTAACACCACTCTTTTCAGATCAAAGGCGAAAGGAAACTATAACCTACTCAAGTACACTTCTGATATGTTCAATTATATGCAAGAGGTGGAATTAACAGATTTAAAATCTGAAGGTCATAGGTTCACTTGGTCAAACAAACAAAGCTCTAATTGGCTCATCTGAAAAAGCTAGATAAGGCTATAGTTAATGTGGACTAGTTAAATACTTTTTCAAGAAGCTCAACCAATTTCTTAGACCCGAGAATTTCTGATCATACCCCTATAAAGGTTGTGAACTTGTTTAAACAAGCAGAATCCATCACCCTTTCAGGTTCAACAATTTTCTGATTAATATGAAGGGCTTTTAAAAAGCAACTATGAAGGGTTTGGAGTATGTGATCTATGGTTCTAAGCAGTATATTTGTTTATAAAAGCTCAAGGCCACTAACCAGCAATTGAAGATGTTAAATTAAAAGAGAGGTCATAACTCCAAAAAGGTGATAGAAATAGCAAGAAACAAGCTTTCGGAAATTCAGAAATCTTTGGCAACTAACCCTACTAATTGTACATTAGCTATAGCTGAAAAGGAAGCCCTTAAGACCTATTTGAAAATAATGGATAATCAGTGTTTATTATTAAAGCAGAGAGCTAGAATTAATTGGATTAAGGATGGGGACAAATGCTCAAAATTCTTCTTCAATTCAATATCAGCTCGAAGAAATGTAAACATAATCACATCCATAAAAACTGAAGCTAGTGAGATTGTATTTAGACAAGATGGAATAGCAAAGGAAGCCATGAATTTTTATAAAAATCTCTTAGGCACAGAATGTCTCTCTGTAGGAATTGGAGTAGACCTTAGGCTTTTTGTTACAGCCAAGATTCCTGAACATGAAGCTTCTTTGCTAATTAGACTTGTTACGATTTAGGAAATAGAGAAGGTGGTTTTTAATATGAATGACTCAAAGGCTCCAGATCCATATGGATTGAATGAGTATTTCTTTTAGAAAACTTGGAGTAGCTAGGGAAATTAGTTAAAGAGGTTGTGCATGAGTTTTTCCAAAACAGTGTCTTACTTAAGGAGATTAACAAGACCTTTCTTTGTTTGGTCCTTAAAAGTTCCAACCTGACCACTTAGAGTGATTTCAGACCTATATCATGTCCTAATTTCCTTTATAAGATCATAGTCAAGATTTTGCCAAATAGGCTGAAAGATGTTTTACACTTACTCATCAGTGAGAATCAAGGTGCTTTTATGAGTAGCAGGAATATTGGGGATAATATCTTTTTACTGCAGGAGTTTTTGAAAGGGTACAATCGCAACAGAAGAACTCAAAATTGTACTATTAAACTGGATCTACAAAAAGCTTTTGATAATGTTAACTAGAGATTCCTGCTACAAATTATGGAGGTTATAAAATTTTCCCATAGGTTTATCATATGGATTCAATAATGCATCACTACTGCCTCCTAAAAAAAATATTGATTAATGGAAGCCCCCCTATAGAGTTGTTTAAAGGCAAAAAAGGACTTAGGCAAGGGGACCCTCTTTCTCCTTACCTATTCCTAATTTGCATCGAGGTTCTCACCCTTATGCTGAAGCACAACACTTCTAATGACTTTAACTTCAGATACCATTCCAAATGTAAGAAGCTTTCACTAACTAGCTTATGTTTTACAGATGATCTTATTCTTCTAAACAGGGCAAATGTTCATTCAGTCTCCCTACTAATGAGTGCTCTCAACACTTTTAAGGAGATGTCTGGACTGAGTATCAATCTTCATAAAAGTTATTTCATACTTTCCAAAAGTGCTGCTCACCTATCTAATTCAATGTCACAAACAACTGACATGGAAAACAAAGATCCACCTCTTTAGTATTTGGGCATTCCTATCTCATCCAGGAGATTAAGATATTGTGAATATATCCCTTTAATAGAAAAAAAAAAAGAAAAGATTGGGGTCTTGGACTAATAGAGCCCTATCTTATGGAGGGAAACTTCAGCTTCTGAAGTTGGTAATTATGTCAATGCAAACTTACTAGTGTTCCTACATATTCCTCTCTAAAGGGCTTATTAAAAATGTTAAAAAAAACTGATGAAGCAGTTTCTGTGGGAAAAAGGAAATGGTGAGAAAGGAATTGCAAAAGTGAGTTGGAAGCATATTTGTCAACCAAAGGAGGCAGGTGGGTTGGAATTGGAGTCAATTAGCAAGAAAAACAACTTATTTATGACCAAGAAAATTTTGAGAATCCTTAATGAAAAACAATCATTGTGGATCAAATAGATTCACATCTATATATTAAAAGGTGAGAGTCTTTGGGCTCTAAGAATTAAAGACAGTTACTCTTGATTCTTTAACCAAATTCTCATATTGAGGGAAGAAGTTCAGCAGAATATAACTTGTCAAATAGGGGCAGGAGAAAGAATTTCTCTATGGTATGATAACTGGACAGGTCAAGGGGCATTAATTTTTAATCAATTGGCAAGATCTTTATAGAGAAGGTTCCCTAAGAGAGCTAAGCTTTATGAAATAATTAGAAACGACAACTGGATGCTCTCCTCATAAGAAATTAGACTTTTGCCCATTCCTCAATATAGAAGCCTCAAAGAGACTGATTTATACTTATGGGATGGGACACCTATATCAGAAATTACTATTAGGGAAGCTAAAAAGTATAGGGATGGGGCAATTACAAGAGTAGGATGATGATCCCTGGTTTGGAGCAAGGTTCTTAGACCTAATGCAAGTTTTCTCCTTTGGCTAATTATGTTGAACAGGCTCAGCACTATGGATAGACTAAAATTCCTATCCTCTTTTAAGATTTGTATTCTTTGCAACCTAAAGGATGAGACTAGGGATCGTCTCTTCTTTGAATGTGGTTTCTCTAAAGAGGTTTGGCTAGAATTTCTAGTCCATGTGGCCCTGGTACTAATTATTGCAGCCTTACTGATATCTTACTGGAGATATCTCAACTACATATCTCTAAATATGATAGGGATATTCTTATGGTCGTTGTTGCTACATGTCTTTGAGCAGTTTGGAATGAGAGAAATAATAGGAGGTTTAAAGAGAGATCTAACACTCTACTCTCTCTTATATAACTCTCTATTGCTAACATTAGGGAACAACTGATTACAAATCAGTTGGATCTACGCTATAGCAGAGGACTGGCTCTCTTATGGAGAATACAGTCCTCTGTGTTTATTCATAGATCAAGGTAGTCTATAAGGTGTTTCATGCAATCTGGGTTACTGAAAAGAAGAAAGTTCTCATGCATAACTATTTCTGGGTTTCAAGCAGATTCTCGTATTCACCTGCTCATGAAAGGAGACTATTGAAGATTAGAAGGAACCTGACTCACCTATGGGTATCAGAATGTATTGGCGTACCTCCTTCAGATCTACCTTCTCTTTAGTCGAGTCTTGTATGAAGGTTCATTGTTGTCCCCTTCACTCCCCTGATATTAATACGTAGTTCGTTAATCTGTGGAGATTCACATAATCTTTAAAGTTGAAGTCTTTATCGAATTAATTATGCATACCTGTGACGAGATCTCCCTTTGTGCGAAAAGACGAGCAGTAGAAGCCACCGCAATGGCTCCGCAGTGTCACGCTTCCAGAGCATCATCCTCCTCCTCTTCAATTGAGTAATTATCTGAAATTTCGAGAAAGAAGAAAGTCATTTTACCCTAATTATTAAACCGCATCACACATATTCTCATTTAGTTCTTTGAACGTTGCCGTTTTGTTTCTACTGTGTGCTTAATGTTCCTACCTGTTTGATCTCACGTGGAAGAGACCCTCTCCAAAGATGTACACTATTTTATTTCTCCTTAATGAATTTTTTCAAATTCTCAAAAAAAATAAATATCAACAGCGTTGTTACAAGCAGTGTGTTACAGTCTGCCTCAGACCACTCAACTACGTCACATATACATCACGAGCTTTTGAAAATATGGACCAATATACTTGTTCATAATGGTCAAAATAGTCAACTAAGCTGTGTCTCGATAAAGTGACAGAGCCATGAGTGCGCTTTATTTTGTATGAAGTTCCCTCTCGCTCTTTTACCGCTAGCTTTTGGTTTGGTCATTATTACACTTGTCCTCCACCACCAGCAAGCCTTACCTTGGCAGTCTTGCTAAAAACATGGTTCATACGACCTTCTTTCCCCTCAGAAGCTAACTTTCTCAGAAAGAGAGCAACATTCCCATGGGATGATTTTCGTTTTCTTCAATGCCAAAGTCATACAGCCAAGTCCTCTCACATGAAACGATGTGTTACAGGTTATCCCATTTCCAGGTCTCTTCTTCTTGTCTCATGTTCGCAGGGTGAGGAATCCACGGTCGAGATTTCCTGCTTCTTCAAAAAGTAAGGAGGGGCAACAATTCAGTAAAAGTGAGAATGTTCTTCAAGCTTCTATCTTTTCACTGCATTTGCATTGCATTGTGCATGTTCTGCTTGTGGAAATTCTCACTTTTGTTTGGTAGGATGGTAGGCTTTGAGCCAATGGAAAACATACAAAATAAGTTTTAATATGCACTCCAAAACCCAAAACAATTTTCCATTCCAATCATAGCAAGTTTATGTTACAACAGGAAAAAAAAAACTTATTCTATACCCTATGCACACCCAAAAACAACACGAATCCAATCAGCTGGTTAATCCTCCTTTACTTCTTTCCTCTGTTTCTTCAATTATATTGTAGACGAGCTGCCGATGTATAGTTACACTCTTGACAAAAGACTTACATTATAGGTTCTGTACACAAGACAAATCAAAGGCCAAAAACAAAAGAATTGACACATAAAGAACACACGAGTTTTGATGCGAGTATTGGGGTGATACTCTTCTTGTGAGGGAAACAAAATGACCTCAGAACACGTTGTTAGATGTGTCCGAGCGGCTAGAATGCACCTCAGCATTCTAGACCAGGGGGGTTTTGGAATGCAGATGTTGATATGCCTCTCATAAAACTTCAGGCCATGACGGCTGCAATCCTATACTCACAATTTGGACGTCCTGGGAGTGATTAAAGATGAGAAGGGAAGGGAAGGGATGGCACACAATGTAGAATGGAGACGGATCAAGGAAGTCTATTAAAGACTTTGTAGGAGGGCTCTTTTGCAGGGCGGTGGCTGAGAGTGATTTGAGCTTGGATTGGTGCAAGGAGACTCCACGCCAAGTGTTTTTAGAAGAAAATTTCTCTCCTGCAAAAAGATACAAAAAAGATATGGTTAGTTTTTGAACTAAAGTTTGAGAACTAATTAGCCTACACGACACCTGTCATTGGAAAATAATGAGACCTATTAGGACGACTCCAATTGCTTGTCAATTTCTTGCTTAATAAGATAGGCAAGTTTGCCAGATTGTTTAGGGGACTTGTGAGGGAAAAGATTCGGTAGTTTCAGGCATTGCATCCCTTAGTAGCTGTTTAATCAATGCTGTGCTAGCTGTCTAGAGCCACACTAGACCTAAGTTTAGTTTCCCATTTTCTAGTTTTTGGTCATGTATAGTGGACAGTTCATTTTGCTAATATAGCAACTATTTCTTGGTCTTTGTTTCCTTGAAAACTAAACTGCTAGATGACTTCCATAAACCAACCTCTGTGCTAAACAGTATTTCATACAACCATGAGTGATGCTTCGGTAATGCTGTGATGAGAAGGAACATTGGTTCAGGGAATCCAGCACTTGTTCTACTGTTAGGAGCTACCTCCTTTTTTCCATTCTCAATTTTATAAACATGGGAATTTAAAATGAGAATCTATAACAGATTATGGCTTGCAAGTCTTGGGGATATTAGCCTGGAATGGTTGTAAACAATTTATAGCATCTCAATCCTTGAACAATTAATATTCACATCTGTCAGTTTTGAATAAAATTAATATTCACCATAGATAACTAAATCTTTAGGAAGTACCTATAGCATTATATAGTTTACTTAATTCTTTTAAGATCGATGATTCAACTTGGAATCAGCAGCAAATGTTACGTTTTCCTAATATGACTCAATGTTTAGCAATAGACAACATACCATGAGCACCAATAAATTCTATCCTATTATTGCAAGATTTAATTGCTTAAGAAGTTTCCAGTTAATGATTCCATTATCAGGAGACAAAATCCCACTAATATATTGATCATTAGCAGACTCCTCATCATCACAGATTCACAATTCAGCCAAGAACAATCATTTATCCCCATAGAATTCTGCAAGTAATAGTAGGGGTGACTGAAGCCAAAGTGATAATTCCATTAAACTATGTTGATAACTGCGGAAATCACTAATCCTATCATGCGTAGGCAACCTTATAGAATTTATTATTTAAATCATATAAGCACAGTCAAAGATGACCAACTAATGCTACAGATAGATAAAGGAAAGCTTCACAAACTGACCCCTCGTCTAAACAACTGGACTCATAATCGTAAAAACTTAACAGGTTGAGTCACTTACACTTTCTGAAAATTTTGGGCTAGGAATCGTGGCTGCTAAGGATCTGAAAAGTGGGGTGACTTGAAGAGGAGAGCTGAACTCCATACTAGATGAGGCAGAAACCACTACATCATTGTTTGTTGGCTCATAGCAAGATGGGAAGACCTCCACTGCAGCAGCATTCAATTATGATACTATGAAATTCTATCCTCCCATAGCAAGTAATGTTCTGAAGGTCATTAAATCACATATCACTGTTAAATACCTTCAGCAATGCTTGTCCTGGAAATGATTCCTTTCTCACATTTGCCTTCACTGTTTTGCTCTTCATTGAGAATTGACTGCAACTCAGTTTCAATGTCCTTTTGCAGTGAACCAATATCAGTATGAGCTTCCTCTGTTTTCTCAGGTGCGGTATATGACATTAGATTTGATCCTGAGCTGTACTCAGAGCTGGCTGGAGACTCATATAGCTCAGGCTGCCTATATAGTTAAATGACAAGACAAACTTTCTATGAGGTATAGATCCTTGTGAAACCTGGACATAACATTTTCTTTTTCTTACCTCCATAATGGCTGATTTCCATCAGTAATGCTCCTCAAGTCCTCTATTAAGTCTTTAAAATCTTCGAGTTGAAAATCACTGTCAGGGATACCTTGTCTGAGGCTGTCATTTTCTTTGCTTCGATTTTGGAAATCTTGGAGAACCTGAAGTACACATATTCTAATATGAGGACATACAGAACCTATGTGCGTCAAATAAGTCATGAGTACTGTTGCATGTACTTGTAAGTACAACACCAATGAAAACACAGTATGCTGAAAAGTGCTATACAGCCAGAGCATGATATACCTTCCAAGCATTTTCCAGACTTTGTTCTGTATTCTCAGCACCGACTTTTAGTGCAAGTGAGCTGAGAAGTTCTGCTTGTTGCATCAGAGCAGTTATCTTGGGATCATCCTTCTTGAGAAAAGTTCCTTGAAGTTTACTGTTTTGAGCTGTTGATAAAGAGCAAGTATACAATTTAATAACTGTCATGAGATTGAAAAATAATAAGAACAGGCTAAATTGATCAAGACATAGCACTTTCGAAAATGGGAAGTATCCCTTGTAGGAATCTCCCATTTGTGTGGTTTTCTAAAAGTAACTAATACAGAAAACCAACCAAATAAGATTTGCTAGAACTGACTTACCATTAAAAGAAACCTCATTAGCATTATATACAGGATCCTGGCCAGCCACATTAATATCACGAACATTTTGAGCCAATACTGCAAATGGAGGTCTAGGTTGCTGATTTCCACATTGTAGGTGAGATGTATCTCTGACATCGTTACTTTCTGCATGATCAGGGATGTGGGATCTCCTGAAGTTCCAACATAAATGAGTTATACATTGTTATTTGTTAAGAATCATAAAAGCTTACAGTGGCATGCAGACATCTAAACCATGATGTACCTTAGCTTCTTAACAGGGCCTGCATCTGCTAGTGCTTCATCTGTGTTAAACCCATGATGAGATATGATCCTTTTTCTGTTCGGGTTAATAAAAGTAGTTTTATTCTCTTTTGCTAAGGCCTCATATTTTGCTCTTTTCTTGCACAGAGTGGAGAATCGGTTCTTTACAGCATTATCTGTCCTGTAGGGGCAATAAATTTCGAACATAAGCAATTGAGATAAGCACATTACCTTGAATTTTCCAACCGCATGAGTAAGGGAAGGAATATTATGTACCTGCCTGAAACAACTTTTGCTATTTCTGTCCATCTGTTACCAAATATTTTCTGAGCCTGCAGATGATCTCAACTTTTCAGATTGCAAACCCGGTAAATCCGCAGGTTAATTTAAACTACACTGAACTCATTACAGCTATTAATGACCAAAGAGCTACGCCGGTAAAGCTTTAAAAGAGAATGCACAGAGCGATTCGTGTGCACAGAGCGATTGGTGCATAACAAATTGAGAAACAATTACCTCACATAAAAGCATGTCTTCTTCTGGGGACCATCCTCCCTTCTTGAAGTCAGAGTTCAAATACGTATACCATCTACAATGAAGTACAAATCAAACGCAGATACTAATCAATATACAGTCTCTTGTCCATCAGGATAGAATGGAAGACTTTCATAAGCTAAAAAGAGGAAAACAACAACAACAAAAATTCCCATCTGACCCCCAAGTCAACCAGTGATGAAGTTCTTAGCCGCTTTAAGTTGAGCTAACATAGGATTAAAGTAATGATTATGATTGCAACCCCATGAATAAAATTCCACTGACCTTCTTCTACACTGTCTCGTTGTCTTATCCTTGAATTTAGCAGCAATAATCGACCAGCTACAGTTAAAACAAAACAGTTAGACCCTTCACAGAGCAAATAATAACCCATGAGCAGACACCGAAAGAATGAAGAACAAAAGAGAAAATATTCTCACTTTTCAGTTCCATGCAAGCTAATTTGTTCACGAAGTATATCATCCTCCTGCATCACCAAAAATCATACAAACTTCAATCAAACAAAGATTAATCACAAATGACCCCAAGAACAACAAAAACCGAACAAAAAACTCAGAACCTGTGGAGTCCATGTGACTATATGTCTTTCCTTCTTCTTGGAATCTTCATTTCCTCCATTTATCTTCTTCTTTGTTTCTTTCATTCTGTAGTCAGCAACTCCCTTACTCACAGTCACTCACTATTTACTCTTTCTCTGCCCGTCTTCCCCTTCCTTTGACGCTCCCTATTTCTCCTTTATCAAAACCTACTCGCATGCTATAAAGGCGACCCCTTTACAAAACACCAAAAAAAAAACACACCTAAAAGCTCAATAAGATTAAAAAAAAAAAGGACCCAACAATCTTTCCCTCCTCTTTTCGATCTCCACACTGTTGGGTTCAAACGGACCTCCGAAAAACCATCACTTAGTACCCTATATAGACAATATATTCGCCTCGGATACTTAAACTTTCAAGCTCAGTTGACGTTCAACGAAAAGGGTCTCACTGTACCAGACGCTGGACCAAAAATGGAATAGAAGGCATCCGACTGAAACGGCAATCCATTGCTTCCTCGATATTCGAGTATCCCTTGTACATACCACTACTACTAGTACTAGTACATAACATATCTTGATGAAAAAGAAGGCGTAGATCAATAATCACAGTAGATGGGATGGGATAGGTGGAGTCGATTGGAACTTGTGTGGAGATTGTAGTTGAGTGTGTGAGTGATGATGATCTAATTTTTCTCCTAATCTGTATTCACTCTCTCTCTTTCTCCAACTTTATTTGAAACGTCACAGAAACCCTTCTCTCTCTTACATTAGACCAAGTTGTGTCGTGTGGACAGTGATGTCTGGTTTTTGTTTATTATATGACATACTATAATGTAAGAGCATTGGGTTGGCAATATATAATTAATTTGGATCAACGGATTCTTGCGTTAGTGCGCGGGTATGAAGAGAAGTTTGAAAAATGAAGACTCTGAAACTCATGACTTGTACAGTGTTACTATTAATGAATGGATGAAGACTGAAGTGAAGAGCCTCCTCAGTCATGACTCATGAATACACTCCCACTTTCCCCCATTTCCCCCACATACGTTTCTCATTACATTTCAAGCGAAAACTAGACTTGAAAGGAGTCCCACCCCGATCCCACGATAGTGAGAAGTGGCATTCAAAAATATATAATTTCACGTATTAGTATAAATAATTTTTGAGAATTTATTTAATACATTTTAAATATAATAATATATTATTTAAATCTCCAGTAGACTTTATTTTTGATTGAGAAGGAAAAGATGGACCACATTTGTACAAATTTGTATGAACGTTAATCTATTGTTGAATTAAAATTAAAATGCAAGTAATATACCTAACTAGGGCAATGAGATTTTTCCGCTTTGCAAGAGTCGAAGAAGAGTCATCAATCGTACGAAATCTTCTTTTATATTTTACAAAAAAGTTATTTTCGTGACTTTCTGATTATAAAAGATTAACCTTACCAATTAGATATGATAGCTACATTATACTAATTTGCCATATAAGTTATGTACAATTTAAGATTATGCCCTTATGAGCACAATAACTTTCTCTTGTATATTTATTCAAATAAGAGTTAAATGCAATTTTACCAAATATCATAGGGAAGAGTTATAATAAAATTGTGGAGAGTTGAGTACATTATAATTGCAAAAGAGTACCACAACCCTTCTTCTTCTCCTATATTCTTAAACCACAAAAAGAGTATAAAAATGAGAAATCTTGAACAAGTAGACATGTCTTTCGGTTAAACTTTTTCACATATGTTAAATGGCGTTCCTAAAATTGGGAAAGAAGAAGTGCAACATGTGGACAATCTAAGGTGTCAACGAAGAAATTTTCTTTCCAAAACCGTGTTGAATTTTGAGCAAAAGGGCATCCACGAAATCAAAATCAAAATCGACCGTTCTATTAAAAGTCAAATTTTCTACGTAAGAGAATTTGGTGACTGAAAATCACAGCTTGTAATCAATAGACATTGAAAACGTCAACTTCAATCCAAGTCTTGAAATATATTTGAGCATCTCACTCTAAATACGAGTGATTTGTCAAAAAATGGCAATTAGTAGTAGTCTATTTAGGTTCCTCTAAATATTTATATCACCCCGGCGTAGTAAGATAAAGATAAATAATCTCTCATAAGAGATCCAATAAAAATAAAGAGATCGTTTTTATAAATCTTTTAGCATTTTTCTCTTATATTTAGTCTAAATTTTTTAATATATATATATATCACCTTTTAAGAATTTAGCCTCAGTTTTTTCTGACTTAGTCTTATTATTATTATTAACCTTATCTATCTTTATCATGTTATTTAATTTATTACTTATCTCAATTTTTTTTCCTCATGTGGTCATTTAAAAACAGTCTCTCTACTAGTTAGAAGTAAGGTTGCGTATTACTAAACTTCCTCATATATACCTGCATATGAGCGAGATTTTTATTGAGTAGTTCTTATTTTTATTATTATTATTGTTGTTGGGAGATTCAATATCATCCTTTATGTATAAATTATGTTATGTATCAAATACCTTATGATCAATCCCTTTATAGATATAGCAATAATTTATTGAAAATCCTATGATGGTGAAACCCCATAACATTGTATATTATAAAGTTTAAATATTATGGTTTTATTGGTGCTATTTACTATATAATAGTATTGCAACCTATTCTAAGGGAATTACTACTAAATCGTATTTCTAAACAAATCTATTTACTTATAATAACAACATACAGTTTCGGTATTTGTTAGTACAAATAAAGAGACTATAATCTAATGATATTATTAATTATCATCATTGGTAGTCCAAGACACGATCTTCTTATAAAGAGTTTCCCTTCAACTATATCATACCTTACCAAGTCAACACGTAATGGTTAAAAAAAAGAAAACAATACATAGTTCTTTCATTGAAAGGACACAAACCTAACTACAAGAATAATTTGATAATTTTGAACTTAAAGGATAGAAGAATTTATTTCATGTAGTGTGGGACTCACTTAGCCGACCAGTCAATCCCAATGTATAGAACCTAAAACCAAAGTTCATAGTTACAATTGAACTCTCTCCTTTAAGTTTAACACAGTTTCTTAATTCCTCATTTAAAAGGGAATTAGCTCACCAAAACTGTATAGTACATAGGGTTCTAAACCTACATGTTCCTTGGTAGATTTTTGGAAACAAATACTATTTAATCATTGAACAGAGTTTAAGGTATTACCTAACAATGTGAAATTCCACGTGGACAAGACAACTATGTGCCACGTAGATGGAGAGAAAAGAATATTCTTAACCTTATCGAGATTTTTCAAATCCTAAAATGGTGGAACCCCTTCGTGAGGGGACTAGAAAATTACAAATCGGCATTTGATTGGTCACTTTCTTGACAATGAAATCTCCCGCCAAAAGAAGGGGAGTAGTTGCTGATTGAACAGAACACAAAACTCCATGAAAGTGAAACCAAGGACATAGACACAACAAGCATAAGCTCAAGATTTCTTTTTCTTTTTTTGAAAATTTGAGCTACCCATTAGGGTTATTCAAGTAATGAGTAGTAAAAAGATAATTAAATG
>JAOTAW010000001.1:2510323-2523391 GCA_025629945.1 Erythroxylum savannarum | reverse complement strand
ATTAAATGTTAGATGCTTTTTATTATCACGTAAAACATATGAATATAATAAATATATACGTAATTTTTAATAAAGAGAAAGAAGAGGGAATCTATAGAGTGGCCATGTAAAAAGTGGAAGATGTGATACAGAAGGGGTCGGTGGATATTTGTCCCACAAGCAGCCATCAAAGAGCGAGAAAACCCCAAAAAAAACCGACCCTGGTGGTACCCTATGTAAAAGCTTATTTTGCTAACACTTTCCAAGTATATGAGAACCCAATACATGCATACATACATATATATGTGTGTGTGTGTTAGAAACCCCAGCAAGAACTACTATTTCGATAGGCTCATTCACTGTATCCTTCATGATCTTTCTCATCCCATCATTATGCCATAAGTTTGTCATTTTTTGAGGTGGCTTTCACTGAAGGTGAGCTTTGTTCTTTTGGGTCATCTTCGTTGTCCTGGCTCTTTTGTTTGTTGTTGTGATTTGATGACTGTAAATTTTAAAGAACTTTTCGTAATCTTTGACAATTTCTAGCAAAGATGCATAAATTAAAACAACACAATTCACGGGTCCCATTTGATAGTGTGAGAAAAATTATCTACTTTGGTTTTAATTACTCTAACAGTTGAATTGATATGTCATATTGATGTCTTTGAAATTTTAAAATATGATCATGAATCATGATTAAAATATAATGTTAAAATATTGAAAAATAAATAAAGTTAAATTTTGAATTTGTAATAGAAATATTATAGTTACGGTCAAATGTATTATTATCACAATTTATTATAATTATTTTGTATTATCTTTAATTTTTATAATTACTCGCAAGTAGAATATATTATCAGTAATTTACAATTTTAGAATCACGGAAGTAAGTCACTATTTTTGTATGCATAGCTAAAAAGAAAAAGAAAAAGAAAGGGGAGGAGACATAATGAGTTTGAACTTGAAACTACGGCTCTAAATTTTGGCAACGGGTGATGAAAAACCACCACCTTTTTAGGGGGTGTTCCATACCAATATCAATCACAATATTACATTAAAGCTGAAAGCATGATTTGACAAATATAATGGTGAGAATTAGGGCATTTGAGGAACTATGATGAAGAAGTTTTAAGATATTGCAACTCTGGAGATGCACTAGGGGGTCCATAATAAAAGGAGAGACTGGTTGATAATATATATATATATATATATATATGTTTATTTTCTCAAAACTCTGGCCACCTTGTAGACTATGGGGAGGCATAATTTGACTAGCTTAACCTTAGGCCAATCTCCACTATGAAATTAAAAAGGGAAAACAGGTAGAATATGAAGACCAAAGATAGTCAATCTTGCTAAAAATCTCATTATTTTTACTTTAATTTTATATTTCAAACATACAAAGAATTGAGTGCCTTATGAATCTCATTGGAACTGGAACGAATTCAGCGTTGTATGACTAACTAGGGATTACTAGCGATTCTGACTTCTTTATTATTAACAAATTCATTAGTAGAAATTGTTGCAAGTATTATTTTCCATGTTTTTCAAATCCTTATAAAGAGTTTTTATACTTTATCGTGTATCAAAAATTGTTAAAGAAAAATTGGGATAAAGATGAGAATTTCACTTGTAATTTTATTCATTTAAAACAATATTCCTATTAATCTAAATTGCTAAAAATATCAATGATTAAAAAACTAAACTGATTCGTCCAATTCAATTGTAAAAGTTTTAAGCTGACCAACTTTTTTGTTTAGTTTTTAACTTTCTAATTAAATTTATTTTAATAATAATTATTATTAAAATTCGATCAGTTTATTAATTAATAATTTAATTTTCTAAACTAATTAATTTTTATAAACCAAAATAAACTAATTAATTTTTATTTAATAGTCGTATTTTTTAATTAAGCAGAGACACTCTCCTTCAATCATATTTTAAATTATTTAATTGTATTCAATTTTTAACTGATTCTATAAAAATCTAATAAACTTCAAGTCTGATTTTGAAAATATTGAAAATATTCTTCATACCATTAGAAACTCTAAAAAATTATTAAATTTTGTTAAATTATTTTAGTAAAAACTATTACATAATTAATTATTTCGTATGTGACAAATATTGTATTACTATTCCGATCAAATTTTAGTAGTAGTGTCTATAAAATAATTTAATACACATTTATTCAAAGTAAAAATCTGAAATTTTAATGCCACAATATTTTTATTGTTATAAAAACTACAGAAAATAACTTTGACCAGAATCATTCAACAATTTAACGGGAGTAGTAATACAAGCAATTAAGAAAACATAATTAGGTTAAGGAAACACAAGCTAATCAAGTAAATATAAATGGAGCTTGGTGAGGCCCAAGTTCCCATAGAGATGGATGCATTTGATTAGAGGAAGGGGTGGGGCTGATCGACTTGGCTTTTTGCTGAACTCATGATGTTGAGCAGAGCGTCCTAGCAGCCAACCATAAGCTGCAATGTCACAGCCTCTCTTTTCTTTTTCTGTCAAAATTTGAGGCAAAAAAGAAATAGCACGTGGGACATTTTGGAGCCTCAAGTCTCAACAAAAAGGGATTGTTAGAATCATTAGATACTAAATATTCAATAAGCTTATCATATCAACTTAACTTTGATCTCCAGTCCGTCAGCGGAGATGGCTCTAGGCCACTCTTATTGTGCATGATGCTCTTTTTTTTTTTAATTTTGGCTTTAGTTATTACAATAATTACTTATTCTGAACAGTGACTGCATGTATTTCGATCAATCTATCTTTATAATTGATTAAGAAAAATGGATTTCATTTCATAGGATTAAAGGTTTTAGGAGAATCACTTGTTCATTTTTGTGATTTGTACAGTTTCGTTTCTCGTGAATTTGATCCCAGATAGATAGTAATGTGGGTCATTTTCCTTTATTCAGCTTTTCCTTTAAGTTTGGCTCCATTTGATCACCTTTGTTTTTTTTTTGGTTACATCCATTTGATCACCTTTGAACCATTACTTTATAATGGTAAATAGTCTCCAGATAATGAGAACTATGCCCTTTTGTTGCTCAATGGTCTTTAGCTAATGATGCCTAAACTTGATGGGGACCTATATAAGTTTATAGGCCACGCTCATTACAAATTGACACCAACATAGAAAAAAGAACAAAACCTAAACCATCTTGCTTATTCCTGATGATTTGAGAGATTAATGGAGAAATAATATTGCTAATGATATCATCTCTTTATGTGATATTTTCCCTTAATTACTGAGTCCCTTTGCCAGTGAAAAGGTCTCAGTTTTATATCTATTTTGTTGCCTTGCGACTCCAACTTTTCAAGAAAAAGAAAAGAAAAGAGAGCATAACGAAAAAGAGGGTAGGAAAAAAAAAAAGAATCCAAAACGAAAAGGGTTGTAAATGAAAGAAACAGTTCATCAATTACTGTGGCATTACACTTGCACCATTGGTGGTAGTTAAACATTGTCTCCAAATCGAATTCTTTGGACTAACAACAGGACTACGGTTTATATACAGCTGCTAATAGTGCATGATTCGCGGTCCTAATTTAAATATCAATCCATCCTTGGCAAAGACGCATGTTCAAACTACAAACTCATTGTGGGACAAACTTTACGAGGCGAAGTGCCTTTTTGATAGAATACAATGCAAATCCTGTTGAATGTTTTGGCTAAGCAGATGTTAGTTGTGTCTTGTTGTTTGTGTTGTGTCCCATAAGTATTCCAATTAGTAGCTTGTTTATAAACGATAATCCTTACTTTTGTTTCCAACGGGACCCAAATGATGAGGATTTGTTCAGGCTCTTCCTAATTATTTCTTTTCGGCCTAAAACAAGTTGGACTCATCGAAAAAGAAGACAAGAAAGTCGAAAAAGAAGGCTGAAAAAGAGGGTTTGTTTTACCCTACAGAGAAAGCTTAAGGCTCAATATATATTAAATACAGGGTTTGGTTGATTCTACCTTACACACTTTCACCAAAACAAGTAGAAAAAAATAAAAACCTTGATTTAATATCCTTTGTTTTAAGAATCTGTATGGTGCTGTAGTTGTGTTGAAGTTATATTTTATAAAAATGTGGCCTAAAATACAATAATAAGAATTTTAATTAAATTGATTAAAATCAATCGTTCTCATTCAGCGAGATTTATATTGAGTTATTTATATTGAATTGTTGTTGTTATAGTTAAAGAAACAAATGATTCATTATCTATTTTTTTCTTTTCAACTTCTTCACCTGAAATGTGAAGCTTGTACAAAGACTAGTTGCAAGGTATTCCTTCTTTGATCGTATATAACTATGTAATAAAGAAAATTAAAAAACAAAAGGAAAGGAATAAAATTAAAGGGAAATAAGGCCCCACGTGTGAAACCAAATTTTTTTTTAGCATATACAAAACTTTTGTATAGTGAGTGTTGGGGTTCAGTTGCTTGGCATTCCTACAGCTATATATACATGGTGGGGGGTCACCATCTTTTGGTATAAGAGCCACCTTTTCAAGGTTTTGGGGTTTTGGATCTTTGTCATTTGCACTCACTTTCTCCTCTATCTTTTCTGCAAAGCACGCTCTTGTTAAAGAGAAAGGTTCTGGGAATCCTATGCCCTCTTTTTCATACTTGTGTATTGCCATCACTAAGATTTATTACCTTTTTGTGCTTATGACTGGGATTTCCATGTTATCATCATCCTCATTTGTATATCAACACAATTTCGCAAACTTTATGTTTAGGGTATTATTTTTTCAAAGACATTTAGAAGCTTCTATATATGGCAAAATCATACATAGAACGAGGAAGTGCCCTAAGCGTGTTCTTAATTTAAGGTTGGCCAAATCAAATCTACCAAAACATAACTTCATTAAACATGTTATGTAAGATTATTTTGGAACATATAGGGCAACTTTTCTAAACTAAGGATCGTAAGGAAATAATGGAGTTTTGCATACTCCCAAGTCCTTACATTTATTTATTATTTACTAAAAGTTCTTATTGCTGGATTTAATTGTAACAAGTTTGTAATGAAATAAGGATTCAAACGGTGTCCTACTATCACTGGACCTTGCTCCACATCTTTTCTTTTCCTGCCAGTGCGTTGATGTAGTGCGCATGTAACCAAAGAAATCAAAAGAAAAGAGACCAGGGAGCTTCTACTGTAATGGTACTTGAGATCATTCACTATAATGGTCCTTGAGATCATTCAAGACAAATGGTTGGATTTTCTTATTCATTCTTATCGAAAAAGAAAAATTAGTATAAAGAGATATATACTAGCTAGTAGGGTTCTGCACAAAGAGGCTGGGTGGGGATGCAATGTATATGATTTATGGTGTTGAATCAAAACATTCGGGCGATTCTCTGATAGATAGATATCATAAGTTGCCAACTCTGGTCTATATTAATGATTTTGATATGTACTTGGTATTGTCAGAGTATTCGTGGTAGACTGTGCAATGGCTTTACTGGCCATTATATAAATTAATTCTTATATTCTTTTTATGCGCTTGTGACCCAAGGATATAGTGGTACAGCGACATCGTGCATGTTTTCTGATACGTATGGACGTTATTCTGATTATCTTAATGCTAATACCGTTGATGTTATGTTGACCGTTAATTAACATGGCAATATTTTCTTTGACCTAAATCTTGAATGCCACCCAAACAATCGATCTCACTTGAGATGCGGGAAGAAGGAGATGATGGAAATGAGTTGGCTGGTCGTGCATCTAGTCAAAAGAAAGTTAAATTGAAGAATCATTTATGCATAAATATATACAAAGTTGGTCTCCACTGTTACATTGTGCATTTATTCTTTATGGAATGTACCAAAAAGGTAAGATTTATATAGAGGAGTCGCAGAGAGCTTTGTAGCAGAACCCTGCAAAGTAGCAACTGGCAAAAGGGTGATGGTCTGTGAAGGAATTTACGTTACATCCTGACATTGAAGGAATTTATGTTACTTCCTGACATTGTAAATGGGTCTATCTCTTTAGCATCTTTCAATAAAGATGTGCTCTCTGGAAGAGCTCATCACACACTCACCTAACTTAGCAGCAAGAAGACCTCTACCAAAAATCATAACTTGAAAGAAGCTCCTATTCTTGGAGCCTTCCCTAAAGCCATTCTGCTAGTTCTTATTCTGATTTTCTCTCAAGTAGGAGGATATATGAAAATAACAAGTAAATGAAAAGAAGAGACATTTATAGTGGACTTGGTCAAAAGTACGTCCTTACAAATTGGCTACCTAAATTACAGATTCCTTTAGACCCTTGATCAGGTTTGCTCCAATTCTTTTTATATTTCCCCTATCCTACCTATCTAAACATGGAGGGATCATATGCATCTCTTTACCGGAGAACTCTTATAAGGGACACAAGAAAATGTATCATACTATTATACCAATTATAAACCATTGAAATATTCTATACAGTAGAAATATGCGTGTGAGCTGTTGAGTGATTATGTATCAAAGGAAAGGGGATGAGAAGTACAATCTCAATTCTACAAGTTAGGACTCTTGGACATGGTGGTCTGGTAGGGCAAGAACATTAGCTGGGTTTACATAATTGCTTACCATTGCAGTTCAATTGCTCCCATTTTCTGTCAGATTCGATCATGTAAAAACCCCATATAGCTCCCCATACGCATATATATCATTGAAACAACTTAGCATGATCGTTTTGATTGGTCCTCTTTTTTCTGAAACTTTTAACTGCTGTTCATGTCTGTAAAATTGATGATTTACTCCAAAGCTCCATGGGACCATTTTGTTACTACTAACTGGGAACTTATCTTTCCCTGTGACATGCTCTAATTAGTTAATTGTCTCCAGCATCTTGTAATAAGCATTCTTTAAAGATATCATCCTACTTTCTTTTTATTAAATAAAACTTAAATGTATAAATTATGTTTCAATGCAATGTTTAGTCATTAGGTTTAATAAAGTACATATTGTATATAATATGTAACTATAATTAAAAAGATCAGAATTTATTTAATGATCGGAAACAACTTTTCTATTAATTAAATGTAAGGAAAGCGTATTATTGAACCTCTCTAATGAGATTTTTACTGAATATTCTTGTTGTAGAATTTATTTAATGAATATCAAAATATACTGTTAAGTAAATTTTTAGTAAAAATTCAAAAAGTAATTTGAGTCATCCCTAAATTTATTGCTTGTAAAAGTCGTTGTTAAATTAAAATCAAGTGTCAGATGCCATTTGAAACCAACCAAATTAGTCACCGGTTATATGCAAATTCAAACTTGTCAACTGAGAAGGTGAAGTTTTTCAAAATAACTGGATACATACAGGCATCATCAACTTCTAAAAGTCCTTGTCGAGCCATATTTCAAGCAATAGGACAATGTAAGATGTCATTGACAGGCAATGGACCAATATGGGTTACATTGCTGTGGTATCATAGTTCTAGCTAGTTCAGAAAAGTCCTAGAGAGTACAAACAAAGTGTAAGGGAAGCACGCACATCGCATATCTCTAATCAAGATTGACGATTGGTCAGTCTTGACCCTACAAGCCTGAAACTTGCGATAAAGAAACACATGAATTATGGGAGTGAGAAGCAAAGAGGATCATCCTTATTCGAGTTAAAACTAACTAAAAATACGTGATATCAAGTTGAAGTGATATTGATAGGCCCTGATAGTTATGGTGCCCCATCAAAACATCGAGTATAGAGATGGGGTCCGTCAGTAATTGTTTCGCCAAACATCAATCTTTTTAGAAGAGGAAAAAAAATAAAACTAATTTTCTTGTATACAATTGCAAAAGAATGAGGGATGCGCGCGAGTTAAACTTCTTCTTTGACAGTAACATAACGTCACTTTGTAACATCCTAATTAATCTAGACGAGTCCATAACGAGTATCGTGTAGACCATTCCACTGATGTGAGCTAAACTTTAGAATAGCTCACACATTGTTTTGCTGTATTGCTGTAGTAGCTTTTAAACCACACTGATCTAGATGGAAACTTTGGATGATTTTTTTGACCTTTAGACGACGGGTAGAAAGAATAATTTTTATACTTCTTATTCAAGAACAGTAACAAGAATATACTGTAGAGACTGAGCAAATGTAATGAAGTATCATAAATACTGCTTTCTGCAGGAAAATAGGTAATTTCTATGTTTAACATTAAAAGGGAGGTTGGTTACGGAAAGAATTGAAGAAAGATGAACATGATTACTAGGTAAAGAGTCGATCATGGCTAAAGGAAACTCCTTAGTTACTCTGATATGGAATATTGTAATCATAGTCAATAATACTCATGGCTAATAAAGAGTTAAGAATAATTTTATATTTAGGAAATGTGAATATTTATATAATGTCCTAATAGATATATGATTGCTTCAAATGCCATTATTATATTTTTCCTTCATTCCAAGTCCAACAAAACATATTATTCTATAACGTTAACTCCTAATTTCTATTGCAAGCCTGATGGCAAAAATCTTGACATTTTGAATTCAAATTTGTATAATAATATTTAATTATTTATTTTTAATTATTCATTATTTTGAATTCAAATTTGTATAATAACATTTAATTATTTATTTTTAATTATTCATTATATTTCTCGACTTTGGTGTCTCGATTATTAACCATTGCATCTTTTATTCCATTTTGATTAGTAAATATCTTGTTAAAAGTAAAATATGTTTTCTACTCTATTATTTTATCTCACATGTATATCATTATGTTAATTTGTCGTTTCACCTTGTACTTGCTTGCTGTTTTATTTTATTAATTGATACATGGTTTTTATTAGTCATTTGGTCAATCATTTTATTCATTATTTATATAGTTGATTCTCTTTTTGTTTAACATGTTGTTTTGCTTTTTGTTAGCCTAAGATGTTTTATTTAGCATTAATCCTAAGGTGTTCCACCCGCTGTTAGACTTAAGGTATTTCGCTTGTTTTGATCTTAGAATATAGTATGATTGTTTTGCCTTCATAATCACGATTCTTTTGAAATGATGCCCCTCACACCTGATATATAATTTAATAAAATGATTTTTATAAGATTTATATTGATTTATTTCATGTTTATTGGATAAACACAATCACCATTTTTTAAAGAAAGATCACTAAAAGTAAGGTCTGGCATGTTGATAATTCCATATCCCTAAGACCTCAAACTCATCTAATCGCTCAAATTTATGTGTTACAATAATCCTTAGTTATATGCTTTAAACTTCTTGTGTGCATTATGCGTGAGGCTTAACATTTCTACAATGAGGTTTGTGTTTTAAAGTTACTCTAGGAATAATTTTGTCTCATTTATATATACAATTTTATGTCCTTACTTGAACATCCTTAAAGATATGATTTCTATCCATTTGAAGGGAACTCTATAGTGGTTAATGTCTTTTCACTTCCTTTTCAAAAGCAATGGTTACTACAAATGTGTTAAGAATGGGTATTTATATAACCTCAAAGCTAAGGTGTCATGTAATTGTTAAAACATTTTTCTTGACCATTATATTTCTTTTTATTATTTTCTCCTCCTTATTTAGTTGTAATTATATAGTATATCTTGCTTTGTAATGTTTGTAAAGGCTATACAGATATATATTGTATGCTTATATGCCTTATTTGACATATGAGGCTTCTACCTAATTTCCTTTCTTTCTCATTTGTTTAGAATCAACTTAAATTATTTTCTACTGGTTTATGGTATTAAAGCCTTCCTAATTTAGGGATTTCAATCACTCATACAAAACTCTATTTGGTGTCTTATGACTTCTTGCTCAACATTATTACTTAGTTCTTGTGGTGTTATTCATGTAGAACTTTGCATTTATAATCATGGTGGAGGAGGAAATTCATTAAGCAAAACTATATCATCATATTATTTGAATTTGTCAGATAATCCAAGGACTTCAATTACTCAACTTTTGCTTAATGGCTTAAACCATCTTATCTAAGCAAAAACTTTAAAGAACAATCTAAGGTTTAAAAACAAACTTGCCTTTATTGACGGAATGCTAAAGACTCCTACATATGGGGATCCCGATCGAGGAGCATATACAAGTGTAATTCCATGGTAATGGTATGGATCTTCCATGCCTTTGAACATGTGCTTTAGCCAATTGTGGCATACATCGACAATACTGAAGAGGTGTGAAATGAAATATATAGGCGATATGATCACGAAAGTGGACCAAAAGAGTATCAACTACCACAATTAATTGACTAAAGTAAGAAGGTTTGACTGTCATTGACTAATACTCAAAGATGAAAGAACTTTGAATTCAATTGGAACTTATCTCTGACATCCCATATTACATTTGTGGAATGATAAGTCAAATAAAAGAGGAGAAAGAAAATCAAAAGGTGTACAAATTCTTGCTTGGTTTAAATGATCAATATTTCATTGCACATTCATCAATTTTATTATAGAACCATTACCTAACTTGGTCAAAGTATTCTCAATTATTTTTTGGGAGGAGTTACAATATGATATAATAAGGAGAAGGGATGAAATTCAATTTTCATTATTTGTGACAAAAGGTGGACAACATATGGAGCTTGCTGGTTATGACACTAGTTTAGTCAACTTAATAAAGTTAGGGAAACCTTATTTGCTCTCATTGCAAGAAGTTGGAGAATATTGTAGATAAATGCTATTAAATAAATGTATACCCACTAAAATAGGGTAAAGGTGCTTGTGGTCATGGTAAAGGCAAGGAATGTAGCTATGCTAATGCAATACAAGACATTAGTGGCCTAAGTAAGCAACCATATCACTCCCTCAATTATATTTAACCCAAATGGAGCATTTAATAACTTTGTTAGGACCTAATAACATTAAAAATCAAATTGCACATACTTTTAATGGTAAGAGTTCTAATTGTGAGAGTATGACAGAATGGAAATTTGACAGTGGCACTTCATAAGGGCAAAATTGGACAGGTTTCAAATATTCATGATCTAAATCTTGGAAATGCAATCACTATTCCTAATAAAGTGACATTGAATGTCATTAAAAATGAGAATATAAGAGTTGATTAAAAATATTATTTAAATATTTTCTTTATATCCCTACCTTTAAATGCAATTTGATTTTTGTTAGATAAGTAAGTGATGATATGCAATGCATTGTTACTTATTGTTTGAGCATGTATGTTATACAGGACGCTACCTGACGGATACTGATTCGACTAGTTGATTTGTGGAATGGTGTATATTATTTGAGGAGCATTCGTAATCATATGGCTTTAGCAACCAAGAAAGATAACTTTGAGGATCTATGGCATCAATGATTATGACATGCATCTTATCGTACTCTTTTTTATATTTATGAGATATGTGCTTTTGAATCTACTAGAAGTGATACTAAGAAATGCGAAATTTGTCATAAATCCAAATGGACTAAAACTCCCTTTTCATTAAGTGATAATAAAGCTTACGCATTTTTGGATTAATACATTGTGATTTGTAAGGAAAGTATCATACTAAAAGTTTGTCCTATGCATATTATTTCTTAACAATAGTGGATAATTATAGTAGAGCCATATGAGTTTATTTTCTAAGGGAAAAATATGAAACTAATAAGGTGTTTCTCTCTAACTTTGCTATGGTTAAAAGAAAATTTGGTGTAGAGGTAGCAAAGTGATAGCAAAACTGAGTTTTTAGGATCCTTGATGAAATACTTTGATGAAATTGAGATCTTACATAAAAAATCTTTGGTCAAAGTCAAAACTCTATAACAAAATGAAAGAGTAAAGAGAAAACACAAAAAATATATTGAAGGTAGCCAGAGTTTTAAGATTTCGAGCAAGGTTAATGTTAAAATTATAGGGAGAATGCATATTGGCGATATGTTATATTATCATGTTATATCATCAACCATATATCTTTCAGAGTGTTAGGTGGAGAATGCCTTTTGAAGCATTGTTTGGAAAAGCTCCTACTTTGTCTCAATTTGGGGTGTTTGGATGTCTTTGCTATATAAAAAGATCAAGGTGCAAACCAGATAAATTTGATGCATGAGCATAATGATGCATATTTGTTAGATACCTATATGGAAAGAAAGGGTGGAATATATATAGCATAGACA
Organism: Erythroxylum savannarum; assembly: GCA_025629945.1. Classification (NCBI taxonomy): domain Eukaryota; kingdom Viridiplantae; phylum Streptophyta; class Magnoliopsida; order Malpighiales; family Erythroxylaceae; genus Erythroxylum; species Erythroxylum savannarum. Next base: position 2,511,315 of record JAOTAW010000001.1, on the reverse strand, counting down.
TAAAATATATCTTTGTGTCAAGGTACATAATATTTTATGAAAATGCATTCCTTTACAAAGAAAGAAGCGAACTTAACAATGAAGAGGAACTTAGAGTTGGTTACATTTATTAGTAGTTGATGATCTTACTACCCATGATGATATATTGACTTATAAGAATGATGAAACGACATATAGTGATGAAGCTAGAAATCCCTCATCGTAAAAGGTTGCATTTTAAAGAGGACAGGACCATTCCTCAAAGTCATAGCATAAAATCACCACAAAAGAGTGAGTCTTCATCTTAGCCAATCAATTTGTAACCCACTAGTTCTAAAGACAAAGATAATAATGGTGATAACATTTTAAGGCAAGAAAATGAATTTCAACCAGTTGTTCTATTGATGATTGACCATAAAAGACCCATCGCTTGCTGAAGTATTTGGATGATTATGAATGTCTAACTATTAAATACGTCTCTCCATAGTCACTGATTTGTTAGCATATGCCAGTAAGGCTCATCTTATAACAGACTTATTTCATATAATAAGTTTAGTATCTCTCATAAAGCATTTCTAGGAGTAATCATGATAAGTAATGAACCAAAGACTTATAAAGAAGTTGTCAAGGACCAAGATGGTTAGAAGCAATGAGGAAGGAGATTGAGGCACTTAATGACAGTGATACATAGATCATTACTACTTTGCCACTAGGGAAGATACTAGTTATATATAAATGAGTTTACCATATCAAATACAAATCCAATGGGTTAATTGAATGATTTTAATAAGACTTGTGGCACAAGGGTTCATACAGATTGAAGGAGAAGATTACAATGATACATATGCATTGGTTGCAAAAATGGTAACTATGAGAACTTTTCTATTAGTAACAATAGCACAAGGATGGGAGTTGCATCATATGGATGTAAATAATGCTTTCTTACACGAATATCTTGATGAAGAAATTTATACGCGTCTCCCTCTTAAGATTACTTCCATTATTCCTAAGGC